>OZ012736.1:546458616-547058616 GCA_963859935.3 Lathyrus sativus | reverse complement strand
ATAATGTGAAGCTGATGAGTACAAAGTGGTTAAGTAAAAGAATTCAGAATAACTTGAAAAATAATCCAAGGTTGAGTATAAAGGATATTAAGGAGAAGGCACACAAAATGTGGAATGTTGGGGACAACAAAACCAAAGTTATAAGAGCAAGATTTGCAGCTAGAGATTATGTTGATAGTTCTTTTTTGGGAGATTACACAAGGGTCTATGACTACTGTCATTAACTGTTAAGAGCCAATCTAGGGTCAACAGTTAAGCTCAATGTTGAGCATGTACAAGAAGGTGTTGAGGATGAAAGAACATATTTTAGAAGGCTTTACATATGCTATGTTGCGTGTAAGGAAAGCTTTAAGTTGTGCAGACATGTAATAGGTCTAGATGAGTGTTTTTTGAAGGGGTTGTGTGTAGGGAAGATTCTGGCTGTCGTTGGGAGGGATCCTGATGACAAGATGTTTCTCATAGCATATGCAGTTATGGAGAGTGAAAACAAGGATAGTTGGACTTGGTTTTAAAGCTGTTAATTGATGACCATGGAAGCAAAGATGAATGTCTGACTTACACCCTCATCTCAAACCAACAAAAGGCAAGTTTTTCATTTATTCTTATGGTTTCTGTTATGCTATTCATGTTATGTTATACTGTATGTTATGCTATATTGTTATGCTACATTGTATGTTATGCTATTGCAGGGTTTGCTACCTACTATGGATGAGCCATTGTCAATGGTGGAGCACGGGTTTTGTGTTAGGCACCTCTATAACAATTTTAGGTAAAAGTTTCCTGAAAAGATGTTGAAGGACATAATATGGAAAACTATCAAGTCAACATACCCAAAGGAACGGGAAAGAGATACGAAGGGAATGAGGGCCATCAATGAAGAAACATTTAAACATATGATGAAGACCCCGCCAAGGTTTCGGAGTAGATCTTACTTTAGGACTGAAAACAAATGTGATGTTGTTCTCAACAACATGCCTGAAAACTTTAATAGTGACATTCTTGATGCAAGGGCAAAACCTCTAATCACTATGTTGGAAGACATCAGAATATACATGATGGAGAGATGAGTAAATAATAGAATGAGATTTGGTACTTTGGATGAGAATGATATATTGCCCAATGTTAGAAATAAACTTGATGTCACAAGCACATACACCAACAATTGGCTAGTAAGGTATGTAATATCAGCATACATTAATTCTTTAGGATGTCTATAACATACATGTGACTAATATATTTTGTTTGTTTAATTATTTAGGATGTCTGATGAACATATATTTGAAGTATGGCACTTGGAAAATAAAGCTGACAAATTTGTTGTGAACCTGAAAGATCATATATGTTCATGCAAAAGATGGGAACTCACAGGATTCTCATGTGTTCATGCTTTGTCTGCTATGAAGAGTAGGAATTTCAAAATTGATACTTACTGTAATACACCAAATTTTGCTCTAAGATTAGTCGTTTCATCTTGCATCCCATTTCATTTTGCATTGCGTTTAAACTAACCACTAACGGGTTGTGCATTTGTGTGATTGTTGCAAGAAAATATCATGTGGCGCGCTCTTTTAGTTTACAGGGTTTCTAGTGCCACTTTATTTTGAAGGAATAAAATAGCACAATTGGCAAGAGACCATGTGTAAGGAGTTGTGAGTGTGAAAGGTCGAGAGTTCAAATCTCACCTTCTTCACTTTTTGTTTTGCTTCTTTTATTTTTATTCTAACTTTTCTATTTTCATAAAAAATTGTTTTGCTTCTTTTATTTTTATTCTAACTTTTCTATTTTCATAAAAAAAATAACAAAAATAGTTTTTTTATTATTTAAAAAAAATCAAGAGCAAGTCATCTGAACCATGGAAGACAGTCGCCGCCGGTTGAAAATAAGAAATTCTAACTTTTCTATTTTCATAAAAAAAATAACAAAAATAGTTTTTTTATTATTTAAAAAAAATCAAGAGCAAGTCATCTGAACCATGGAAGACAGTCGCCGCCGGTTGAAAATAAGAAATTCTAACTTTTCTATTTTCATAAAAAAAATAACAAAAATAGTTTTTTTATTATTTAAAAAAAATCAAGAGCAAGTCATCTGAACCATGGAAGACAGCCGCTGCCGGTTGGAAATAAGAAAGGAAAGGTTTTTTCCCAAACCCTAAAAAAGGAGAAAGGTTTTTTCTCAAACCCTAAAAAATGGAAGGTTTTTTTCCCAAACCCTAAAAAAAGGAAAAGGTTTTTTCCCAAACCTTAAAAAACAATGTCACCGCATCACTCCACTCCTTTTATTTTTATTTATTTTCTTTTTTATCATATTATCATATTATTATTATTATTATTATCATTTAAAACAGTAATTAGTAATCACATTATGTTTTAATTTATTACTAAGGCTTCTTATATTTTTAAAAACCTTTTTATTAAAACATTTTCTTTTTATTAAAACCTTCTTTTTAAAATTAAAACTTTTTTTTAGTAAAACCTTTTTTAAAATTAAAACCTTTCTTAAACTAAAACTTCTTTTTGAGGATGAAAGCCTTTGTGTTTCAAAAATTAAAACCCTTTTTAAAATTAAAACCTTTTTTTATTTTAAAACTTTTTAAATAAATTAATACTAACATTTTTCAACACTAGACTTAAAATTATTTTCAGTTACTTACAAACCCTTTCATTCTAATTTATAACCTAAAAGTCTAAAATAAAAATTCCTAGCATTCTCGTTAATTATCATTTGACTTTTATCGGCTCTCATTTTGGCCGTGGCTACTAATCCTTTATTTTTTTTCACTTCTATTTTTATGTTTGTAATTTATGCGACGACATCGTCGCTTTTATTTCGTTATTATTTTTACATTCTTTGGGTTGTAATTTATCGAGGCTATCGTCGCAGTTATTTATTTTTGCAGTTTGGGATTTGTAATTTACGCGAGTGATCGTCGCAATGCTTTCTTTTACCACTTTCATTGTCTTTCGTACTTTAATTCTCCCGTATGATAAAATTTGTTGTTTGCATGTTTTTTTACCGTTAATTCCCTTCCGAATGATTAGGTCTAGCCGTTTGACCACCGAGTCAATAACCCTAACCCTTTGACTATTTCAAACCCTATTTAGCCTAGGCGTCCTGCCGTGGACGAAAATACCCTTTACCCTAGCTTTTAGGTCAAAGAGTCGTCGTACTCTGTTTTAGGGTTTCCCGCCGTGGAATCCCTAATTTCAACCCTAATTTTAATTCAACTTTTCAACATAGAAATAGGAGTTTCAAAACTCCACGTAAGCATTTCCTTAAGAAATGTTTACTCCCCATAGAAACCTTGACCACAGTCAAGAAGTTTCTAACCTCCCTTTCGAGGGGAACTACGATTACTCTGATTCCATTCCCCATCCAGGATACGTAGGCACAAGATACGAATCTTACCGAGTAAACTTAGGACTAACCCTTAGGTCTCTTTAGGTCACTATATCCCTTAGCGCAATATATACTTAAAGCAGATAATAAAATAAATAGAAAAGCATACTTTAAACAAAAGGTTCCTGTAGAGTACTACAGAAGTTTAGGGTGCTAGTACCTTCCCTAAGTTTAACCAACCCCTTACCTAGGTCTCTCCCCGCATTGTGTTTACGATGCAAAAATAGGTTTTCCCTCTTTTGACCTTTTCCTTCGGATAAATCAAATAGCGGTTGTGAATTAAAAATTGCGATTCAAATTAGTTAATAATTTGATATCTTATTTCCACCGCAACACTTACATTCCAGATTATTATATGGTTTCAAGGTACAAGGCAGTTTATAAGCATGTGATCTACCCAATTAATGGATCAAACTTGTGGATTAAGACACCATATCCAGATGTGCAACCACCCAAGTTCAGGAAGATACCTGGTAGACCTAAGAAGAGGAGGAACCTAGAATAAGGTGAAATTGATGGGTCTGGTCGCAGATTGAGAAGAACAAGTTTTATGGTGAAGTGTAGTAGGTGTAAGAAAGCAGGATATTATAAGTCTACATGTAAAGACACAACAACTTAGACTACTTAACAGTCAGCCCAACCCTCTCATACTCCAACTCATACTGCTCAACAATCAGCCCAACATACTCCTACTCCAACAACTCAACCTACTCAACAACCAAGTCAATCATCTCAAAACACAACAACACACACCATTAAGGGAACTTCTACTCAACAATCTAGTCAAGCATCTCAGACTTCTAAAGGAAAGGCTGCTCAAAAGACACATGGACCTGCTAAGGGCAAGACACAAAAGCTGCCTGTTAGGAAGCCAACAAGACATTTTGTACCACCTGGGCCTACAACTAGGCTGAGTTCTGCCAAGAATGTTGTTGGTCCAGTAACAAGGAGGTCTACTCCAACAAAGAGGATCATGCCAAAGAAGAAACTCTAGATATAATTAGGTTATCATGTCATGTGGAATCACATTATGTATTTTGTTGTATAATTAGTTAATGTTTTTTGCTGTTGTTTGGAACATGTGTATTATAAGTTTATGTATCATGCTGTTGTTTGAAACATGTGTGGAATGACTTTATGTATTTTGTGGAACATGTGTATCATTTTGTGGACCTATTATGAAATGGACCTGTTATGAAATGTATCAGTTGTGTTAAAAGCAGAACCTATTTATGGACCTGTTATGAACTTTATGTTAAAAGCATAACCAACTTATAGGTCATAATGTTTATGGACCTGTCATAATGTGGTGTAAAAAATGAAGATAAAAAAATGCATACAAACTTTGACAGGTCTATAACAGACCAAGTAAGCATAAAAACAGAACATACCAAATAATCTTTAACAATGCAGACCAAGTTAAAAACACTTTGACAGATATATAATAAACCAAGTTAACATAAAAACAGAACATACCAAATAGAACTTATAAATCATTGTGTGTTAAAATCAAGTTAATCTTTAACTATTACATTCACGTGGAACTGACACAATCCAAAACTAAAATTGGTACATTCATGTTGAACTGCAAAAAGTAAAATTAAAATCCACTGCAGGATTAGAATCCAACTATTATATTCATGTTGAACTGATATAATCCAAAACTAATACAAACCTTAACTGAACTTAAACTTAATTCTTACAACCAAAAGATAACTTAATTCTTAAAAACAAACCATAACATACTACTTCCAAATAAACCTTAATACCCTAACTAATTCTAACAACTAATACGATGATAATCATAACAAACATCAAATTCAAAATTTTTTCCACTTCATGATATTCTTCATTTCACTTTCAAGTTTCATCGACTTTTTCTCTAATTCTTCATTCTCCATTGTCACTTTTTCAATGTCCTTTTTTGCTTCAGCAAGTCCCTTAGTTACCACACTCAACCTATGCATCCAGAATTGCTCCTTCTCATCACCCACCTCCTCATAAAACCAAACAAAGAAACTGATCTGACCTGATCAGGAGGGATCACGGACTGGCCACACTCCGCTGGACGGTTATCTGTTCGCCGGGGTAGGAAAGAGGAGGGGGGGTGTACCTGCAAAGCACTCCGACGCCCAAGTAAGAAGTTGGACAGAGAGGAAGCAATAGTACAGAAAAAGGGGCAAGAAGAGTTACCTGACCCTCTTGAAGAAGAGGGTATTTATAGAGAGACCCCAGCGCTGGGCCAACGGTCATTCGAGGTGGGCTAGACGACCAGGCCCAACCCTAATGACTGCTAGGGCTTACGTGGCGTAGTGAAGACCAGGACGTGGTCTTCGCCCTAGTTCAACCGCTCCTAGGTCTCCGGAAGGTGGTTTGACCTGCTCTTTCGGAGGTGGGCGGTTAGCCGATGACGTGTCCCCGCGGAGGGGAGCACGTGGAGGACGTGCGCCGAGCACGTTATTCTCCCGCGGAGGGAGCCCGGGTAGTCTTGCTCGTCCTGCGTGACGGACGACAAAAGGGGCGCGGAGCGGTAGCTCGTGCCCGGCGGCAAGTCCTGCTCGTTCGGAAGGGGCGCGTGCCAGGCGCGCCCAGTTCGCTTGTTGGGCCGCATTTGGTATTGGGCCTGCCGAGGTGAGGCCCATACCGGAACAGAAACCACACCCAACTTGCATACCTCCCTGTAATTTTCATTGTTTAAAGGACGAACGAGAATGAATTTAAACTTAAACAGAATTATAATTTATTAACAGAATTCAAAAAGCTTGCATACCTTATAATTTGGGCAACCCCATACAAGTTTTTCCATATTCTTAATAGTAGTTGCTATTTGAAGAACAACCATATCTCCACAATGGCATATGGGCTTCCACTGTGACCTACTACAAACATCTGAATCTCGACTTTTCTATTTCAACATGGAGGACGAACAACCAGATTTCATGCTTGCCAAAAACAAAACCCCTAAATTAATTTTGGAATTGGGAAGGAGGAAGGAACAAAAAAAAAATTAAGTTGCAGTATGGGAATGGTAGAAGGAAGGAGAAGGAAACGACATGAAGAAAATAACTTGTCGAGTCATCTGCCGCGTACACAAAATGAATTGACGTTTGGGGGCAACTAATGATGAGAACTCAATTGACACTATTTTAAAAGTTGGAGAACCAACTTGCCATTTTTTAAAGTTAAAGGATCAAATTAGATCTCGAGCTAAAGTTAAGAGACGAAAATGGGTATTTTGCCAAAAAAAATCACTAACTCACTAATCAAACATTTATTAATATAATTTTATAATTTTGATGAATATTAATTTAGTTGTTGCAATTTTAGTCTCTCGAACATTTATTATTTTAGTGAATCATGAATTTAACTAGTTTTAAATATTTTACTCATTGGTTATTTTTATGCTAATACGATTTTATGTTATGCGACTTTAGTTTGTTGCTAGTATTTTATGATAATTTTTATTAGTAGATATCATTTATTATTTTATGATGTTAAAAAATAGAAAAAAAAATATGTTATCTAATTTTTTTAAGATAAAAATGTTGAATAATTTTTATGAAAAAATACGACGACTCGTCAATTAGTCATTTAACTTAATAAAACAGAAAAATTATTTGGGTAACACACTATTCAACTCAATTCAATCAAAAAATGAGTGGATTTGTCAAAATTGGCTCATTGATGTAGTTGATAGTTATTTTACTTAGTTCAAATTGGAGTGTCCTATATTAAAGAGGTTAAATATAAAACGACTAATAAAATCTGTATGAAATATAAAAGTTATATATATATATATATATATATATATATATATATATATATATATATATATATATATATATATATATATATATATATATATATATATATATATATATATATATATATATATATATATATATATATATATATATATATATATATATATATATATATATATATATATATATATATATATATATATATATATATATATATATATATATATATATTAAAAGATAAAAAGATAAAGTATAATAAATTAAAAGTATTAAATAAATTTTATTATTTATTAATATATATATAGATATCTATGAGCACAAATATTATTAAATTAACATCTACATTCATTAAAAATTAATATTTATTTATTTTATATGTAAATATCTATTAAGCTGCTCTCTCCAAAAGAATATTATTTGCGGAAATGTTTTTTTTTTTCATCACTACCTTTAAGCTTTATCAGCCATGCATAAGTTATTTTCTTTGTCGTCGTTCTTCTATAAAAGAAACACGGTTTTCTTTGAGTTAAATTAGAAAATATATAACTAAATTTAAGATACATAGGTAATCTTTTAGACCCAAAAGAAAATATTATAATGTTTACTCAGACCCATTTTAAAATTTTGATGATTTTAATGTGATTCATTTTCTAATTTATAATAAATTGTATGAATATTTAAAAATAAATAAATAAATTTTTAAATAATTGAAAAATATAAAATAATTAATTTGATTTAAAATAAATGCATTTATAAAATCAAAATGAGTTCTTCTATGTTCTAATAAATTTTATACTAACATATTTCAATAATTACTTAACATATATATTTAAATAAACTAATAATTAATAAACCAATAAAATTAAACAATATCTTAATATTTAACATAAAATTATATATAATATCATATCTATATTATAGTTATAATAATAATTTTTAATATTAGAAAAGTTAATATAGGTTATTAAACAAAAATTATTAAAAAAATTAATAGACAAGTATCTTTAGAATGTTTGCTAAAAAGTAATAATAATAATAAATTTGATTTATATTTAAATAAATAAACGAATTAATAAACTGAGAAAATTAAATTAAATTATTTTATTTTGTTGTTAAATAAAATATAATAATCAATGTAAATTCTTACACACTAAATTTAAAGTTGGTGATAATGTCATTCTAATAACATCAACTTATGACTCTTGCACTAACTAAATATTTTATAAACATAGTAAATAAAAATATACTCCCTACATCTTATAATTTTTTTATTTGTTTTAAATTATTTGTTCTTCTAAAATATTAATATAAAATCTATTTTTTTCATTAATTTACTTTTATTTATTATATATTAAATCATATAATTAATCTATTATTTATATTTATAAAATTATTTTAAGAAATTAAATTTATTTTGTTATTAAAATAAACCCAATTAATTATTATTTTAAAAAGTATTAAAATCTTAAAAACAACATACGAAGGGAACAACACAGTTTAAAGTTTAGTGGGACAGTAGCCCACGCATCATTTCTCATCAATGTTGCTGTTTTTGCTGCCAAAAATAAATTGTTACGAAGAATCCAATAGTTGTCCAGTCAGTACACTGTACTATTAGGTACAATTTATTTTTATTTTTATTTTAAATATCATTCTAGATATTTTGAGAGGGTTTGACTTAGTTTTATAAAACTATTTTTAAAATTAGAAAATAATATAATATGTTTGGTTGTCTAATTTTATAAAATTACTTTTAAAATTCATCTTTTATTTATATATTTTGAAAATTAAAAATTAACTTTTAGAGATGTTACTTTTTTTTTAATAATTGAAAAGAGGGAACAGTTAAATAACTAATATAATTTATATTAATGAAAATTTAATAATATTATAGAACTTTATATATATATATATATATATATATATATATATATATATATATATATATATATATATATATATATATATATATATATATATATATATATATATATATATATATATATATATATATATATATATATATATATATATATATATATATATATATATATATATATATATATATATATATATATATATATATATATATACATTTTTTTTATAAACCATCTTACTTTATTCATTTAAATTGTCAAAATCACAAATCATATATATTGTTGTGGTTGGTCACAATACTAAAGAAATGGAAGTCCAATTTGAATCAGTTAGGCATTTCTGTCAAAACTTTTAGTCAATGTTAAATTTATGGTATATTTGGCATATACGTGCCTCTGTTATAGCATATGCTCATTATTTATGGTCTACGTGACACGCCGATGTGGATATGCTCATTAAAAATGTCATCAAAATGACCACGGGATCAATTCCTTCTTAGCTTTAACGCAGGGTTGTTAAACCAAAATTCTTTATAGCTTCCGTTAGTAATAAGGAATTTGCATTATAGAAGAGCTGACATTCAAATGAACTAAAATTTAGTTCCCATTATCTATATAGTTAAGGTTAACTATGTGAAATCTATTATAATATTATTTAATATTAATAAAATATTCCAAATATTCCAACAACACTAAAGTTAAGGATATGATATTTGAAAATAGTAACGGTCATATTATCATTTTTTACCTTCCATAAATTCTATAGAAATTTTAATTTTTTTTACACACAATTTTACTTTTATATTTTTTTCTTTCAATTTCCAATCTTATTTACTTATTAAATGGATTCCAACCAGTCGAATCCTTATTATAATTATATTCCTATGAAAATGTAATTTTTTTTTATGTATTATTGTTGTGAGTTTTGTATCATTTTTAATTTTATAATAAAATATATTTAATATTATTTTTAAGTTTTTAAGGTAAATTTTATTTAAAAAATTATATGTATTTTAATTAAAATAATTAAATTAATGGTAACTTGAATAAAAAATATAAAATGTGGGGTCAAGTTTTGATTTCTTATAGACAACCACCATTAAAGTAAAAACTACTCAAATCAACTATAAATTTTTTAAATCCTACAAATCACTTTGGGCCCACAAAAAGTATCTTAGTTTACCCATTTAGTTTACTCCCATTAAAGTTATTATTATTATTATTATTATTATTATTATTATTATTATTATTATTATTATTATTATTATTATTATTATTATTATTATTATTATTATTATTATTATTATTATTATTATTATTATTATTATCATTATTATTATTATTATTATTGTGATTGTTATTATTATTATTATGATTATTATTATTAATTTAATAATATTATTATTATTAGTTTTATTATTATTATTATTATTGTTTATTATTATTATTATGATTAATAATAATAATAATAATAATAATAATAATAATAATAATAGAGTAGTTTGGGAATGACAAGAAGAAGAGTGTGTTTAAGAACTAAAAGAAATGTAAATATATATCTCATTTGTAAATTAAATCATTAATGGTAATGTGATCAAGTGGTAAACTACTTTGCGCTTCAATTACAATGACCTTGCTTTAAGTCCTGGGTTAAGGCAAATTTATTGAATTTTTCTTAGAATTGGATGGAAAGGACTTAAATGACACTGTTTGAAACATAAGGGACTATATTACTACTTTTAAAACTTAAGGGACCAAAATGAACTCCGAGGTAAAGTTAAGGACTAGCATTGTCGTTTAACTGCAAGTTGGTGCAACCGCTAAGAACTGTTTGCCTCCCCTCAAGGGATGAATGATCAAATTTTAACAATTACTCCTTTTGTTCCTCCTTTGTCGAATTTTGTCCAACCTATGGTAGGTTAAAAAACTTCTTAACTTCCTCCACTACTCAGATCTACCATGTAATTCCATATAGATGAGCCTTCTTTCAGACTTACACTACCGCTAGCCCTGACCAGACGCAATTCCCCAAATTTTAAATGTTGCAGACTAGTTTTCTCTTGCAATAAGTTTATGAATTGTTGAACAACGTGTACCAAATGGTTCATCAATAAGACTCACAGGTCTTGGCAGAAAGATTGACTCGGATCAAAGAAATTTGCACAACACCACTTCGAAAAACGATATTGTGCAAGAGGAAGCTTCGCATAAAATCGTTGCCCTTGAGCCAATAAGAGGTCCAAAAAATCTCCATATGTGGATAAATATGTCCATAAGAGTTTGTTGTTTGTTGTTAGTGATTTCTTTTTGGTTTACATGTCCATCAAAATAAATATGTTCATCTGTCGGTAAACGAAATATTCATATAGTTTGATAAACTATTAGATATTTATCAAAATCTCTTATGAATTAAGTTATAGGTTGACTAATTATATGAAAATCGTTTCACGCCTTAGCATCTATATGCAAACAAATTTTATGGTTTGATGTTCCAAAATCTATATAGACTTATTTACTTGCTTAGGATCGTTAATGTTGTTGTTGTTATTTGTTGAATGTGTATTAGACATATTCGTATTCATGGTTATATATAGATCAAACTGTTTTCTTCTTTTTGGTTTACATGTCCATTAAAACAAAGATGTCCATATGTCGATAAATGAAATATTCATATAGTTTGATAAACTATTAGATACTTATCAAAATCTCTTATGAATTAAGTTCTAGGCTGACCGATTGTATGAAAAAGGTTTGTTGTTTATGTTTTCGGTTGTTGTTGTTCTTTAATGTTATGTTGTCATTGTTGTTGCTGAATGTGTATGATCATATTTATTTGGTCAAGAGATTTGATTAATCTTTTATTGTTGCTTTTGAAGATAGATGATCTATTTTTCATCTAGTAACTGTTAAATATAATTCATAGTGTAAACATATTTTATTTGATATGATTTAGATTAGATTTGATTTTGAATATTTTGGGCCTTTTATGTTTTGGACTTTTGTAAACCTAAAACTATAAATAGGGTGTCTTGCTTTGTATTCTACTAAACACAACATAGACCAGATTTCACAGTTGCAGTGTTTAGCAAGTGAAAGTTCTATAAGCAATAAGAAATCCCACAGTTGTGGGTAACACATTCTCTCCAAATATTTCTTCTCTCATTCTTCTCTTTCTTTTTTTGTTATTCTTCTTCTCTTTTGTTGTTCTTGATAATTACTTGTTATTACCATTACTATCATATTATGGGTTTGTTCATCAATCTTGAGATCAAGATTGAAGGGAATTCTTCATAGGGTGTGAGGTGAATTTCCAACATCTGGTATCTAGAGCTCTGGTTGAGAGATTCAAGGAAGGAAGATAGTGATGGCGATGAACTATCCGAACGACAATTTTCCGGCGACCCTGCCAATTCTCAAGAAAGACAATTATGAGAATTGGTGCAAGCAAATTAAGGAGATTTTCTGTTATCAAGATCTTTGGGATCTTGTGAAGGACGGAGTAACATCGCTTGGGGAGAACGCAACGGAGGCGGAAAAGGCTGCGCACAAAGAATTGAAGAAGAAGGATTATAAATCACTCTTTATAATTCATCAGTGTGTCAATCCTGATAACTTTGAAAAGGTTAGTGATGTTGATTCAGCAAAAGAAGCATGGGAGATTCTTGAAAATTCGTTTGGAGGCGCAAAGAAGGTGAAAGAGGTGAGGTTACAAACTTACAAGAGAACCTATGAGTTGCTTCAGATGGAAGACAACGAAAGCATTACAGATTTCTTCACCATAGTTACAAAGTTGGTGAATCAAATCAAAGTATGTGGAGAAGCGCTGACAACGAAAGCAGTTGTCTCAAAGATTTTGGGATCGTTGGCTCCAAAATTCGACCACGTGGTAGTTGTCATAGAAGAGTCGAAATATCTGCCAGTATTGACGAAGGAAGAGCTTCAAGGGACTCTTGAGTCTCATGAACAAAGGATGGCTGAGAGAGCTGCAGGAAAGTCGAAAGATATGGCTTTGCAGGCGCAGTCAGAAAAGGAAAGAAAAGGCAAAGGTAGCTGGAATGGCAACAAAGGAGGAAACCAGTCGAATTAGAAGAAACCTTGGAACCAAGGCAACCAAAGAGGTGGCGCTGCAGGTAAAGGAAGAGGTGGTGGTCGAAAGACAGACAAAAGTCACATTCAATGTTTCAATTTCCAGAAGTATGGTTGTTGCGGTGGAAATAGGATCACAAACTATTAATGAGTTTGAATCGCAATTCAATTCACAACCGCTCTTTGATTTATCCGAAGGAAAAGGTCAAAAGAGGGAAAACCTATTTTGCATCGTAAACACAATGCGGGGAAAGATCTAGGGTTCGAGGGTTGGTTAAATTTAGGGAAGGTATTAACACCCTAAATTTCTGTAGTACTCTACAGGACCCTTTTGTTCAAATGTTTACTATTTGTTTTATTTATTTGCTTAAGGTATATGTACAAAGGATTAAAAGTGAGAAAAGAGACCTAAGGGGTTAATTCTAAGTTTACTCGGCAAGACATCGCATCTTGTGCCTACGTATCCTTACGGGAGTGGAATCAGAGTAATCGTAGTTCCCCTCAAAAGGGAGGTTAGAGACTTCTTGACTGTGGTCAAGGTCTCAAGGGGAATAAACGCATCTTAAGGACACGCTTACGTGGAGTGTAGGAACTCCAAATTTCTACGTTGAAATGTTAAGTTGTAATCAGGGTTAAATTAGGGATTCCACGGCGGGAAACCCTAAAATGAGCGCGGCGGCTCTTTGACCTAATGCTAGGGGTAAAATTGTAATCTTGCCTGCGGCGAGGCATTTGTGAAAATTAGGGTTTGTGAGGTTGTAAGGGTTTGAAGTTGAGGACTATTGGCGCGGCGACCAAAAGCTAGACCTAACCTTCGGATGTGTGTAGTGACAGATTAATAATGATGAAAGTGTGAGAAATTCTAAATCATACATCAGCAGAATTTTAAATGCGGAAACGTAAGCGCGATTATTAGGTTCACGAGGTTACAATGGAGGAACAGTTACAATAATGTGATACAATTCAATTTTAAGAACGCAAACATAAGGAAACAACATGGTAAGCTGCACAGTGAACGAACTAGGTTAATAAACAAAATTATGAAAGCAGAAGCATGAAGTTATGGGACACTTTTTTGTGGTTTTTTATTTTATGAGAGCTTTAATTTAAAACATGAATCTAAGCTTAATTTTTTTTAACTTGATAATAAATAAATAAATAAAAGGAAGATTTTAATTTTAAAAAAAAAATATTTTCTCTTGGTTTTAAAAAAAGGGTCTTAGTTCTAGTTTAAAAAAAAAATTTGATTCTAATTATTAAAAAAAATTGTTTTAATTTTAATATTTTGAAAATGTTTTTAAATTATTATTTTTATATAAAAACCTAAATATTAGTTTTTTAAAAAAAGGTTTAATAATTTAATTAATTAATTATATATAAAAAAAAGAAAAAATAGTTAAAAAATAAAAGGGTTGGGCCGGTCATCACATCCGGACCCAACCCGGTTGGTGAAAATATGAAGTAAGGGAACTAGGGTTTTTAGAACCCTATTTTCTTCCCCGCGGCGCCGTTGTGCTTTCTCCTTCCTCTCTCTCGATTCTCTCTCGCTCGCACTCTTATTCACGATAGCACTCCTTCTTCTCCGTTTATGGCTTCTGTTTCCACTTTTTCCTGAAAAACAGAACAAAACAACATGTTAATCAAGTGATGGCTTACATTTTGAGACAGATTGTTGTTGGAAACGGCCGATGATGAGCTCTCTGAGGCTAGGAGGTTTGATTGCCCGGCGTTCGTAGTGAACGGCGAAGGCGATCCTCTCCGTTCGGTGATTCGCGGATGATATTGATGTTTGGTGATGCTCTGAACGATGATGACGATTGTTCTTCGTCTGAGTTCGCGGCCGTCTTCGTTCGCGACTGTCGCGGTGAAATTTGGATACCAAACTATTGATTAGTTTGAATCGTTAATTCATTTTGCAACCGAACTTTGATTTGTCCAAAGGAAGGGATAAAGATCGAAATTCCCACAATGCAATGCAAATGCAAGCTAGATTGTTTTAGGTTCGGGGGTCGGTTAAACTTAGGGAAGGTACTAGCATCCTAAGTTTCTGTAGTACTCTACAGGAACCTCTTGTTTTATGTTGTTTACTGCTATGTGTTTATCTGCTTAATGGCTTAGAGACCCTAGGGGTTTGTTTCTAAGTATACTCGATAAGGTATCGCACCTTGTGCCTACATATCCTTACGGGAGTGGAATCAGAGTATGTTGTAGTTCACCCTAAAGGGTTAGAGGAGTTCTTTGACTGTGGTCAAAGTTCCTACGGGTTTAGGGTAGTTGTTTTGATTGGGTTTAGGAGAAGAGACGAGTCTTCATTTTAAGAGAGACTACTCGGTTTTAGCCACCACAAGTGTATAGAAAAAAATTTGTATTTGTGTATGTCGTCTTAAGAGAAGGGCTTCGAGCGCTTGGAAGAGTCGACAAGTACGACTCTGTCTTCTCTTAAGCGATCAAGAGATATTGATTGTATTTATGTTGTGGGGCGTGACAAGTTATATCTCGCTTAAGATGATTAACATCTGTTCTCTATTGTGTTTATATTGTTTTTAAGTTGTATTGTTTTGTTTGTTCTATGTTGTAAAGATTAAGGTCCTTCCTATGGGGTAGGATCTATCCTAAACGATCAACTTGAAGAATCAAGGATCTAAGGGAATATGATGCATATGATGTGCAACTACACACAACGTTGAATTATGTGTAGGTTTTTCCTTTGGACGGAATGCGATGCGATGCAACAAGATATAATGACTTGCGATAAAGATAAATTGCCGAAAAATAAATACGGAAATATAAACCATACACGAACGCATGAAAGCGCTAGGTGAGTGTGTGCATTGTGAATAAAATAAAAGCAGATAAAGATAAATAATATACGCATGAAAGCGCTAAGGGTAGGTGCATGTGTCGTGAGTGCACGATTGATTTGATTAAATTGTTTACGCGGTATTGGTTGATTTTAATTAAATTGACTGATAAGAAAATATTATCTTGGTGGGATTGGCTTTAAGGGCAACGTTTAAAAAAAGAAGGGTTCAATTATTATTATTACCGACCGTCGTTTAAATTGTAAAAAAGTTTCTTATTATAAAGATTTGTTAAAATTGTAAAAGGTTGACTTTTATTGATAAAATAAGTAGATAGTGAAATAAAATAGAATGGTTGGCTTAATTATAAAAATGAATTTTTATTATATAAGGGTTATTATTATAACACTCCAAATCATTCAAGTTGTGGAATATAGAAAAGTGATTTTTATTTAAAATTAATAAAAGGGATTTGCTAAATAGGAAAAGTTGTTTTAGTTGTTAAAAAAAGAAGTAGATAAAAAAAGTTGATTATTTATTATTTATTTAGAAAATAACTCATTTAATTTATAAAAGCAAGGTTAATAGAAAAAAACTGATTGAATATTTACTTTAAATTAAAAAAAGATTAAGGTTTAGATTAGTTAGATTAATTAAAACTATGGGTTAGGGAGTGAATTAGTGTTCGATTAAGTGTGTGGTGTGAGGTGATTATGATAATAAACAAGATTAAAGGATAATACACAACAGAAAAAAACACATGAACCCTAGCCCCTTCCAAAATTCCCAAATCGAGGAACCGCTTTCTCCTCGCGATCTCATATCTCCATTTCTTCGTCTCCGATTTCTTCTCATCATTTATCAAACCTGAAACATAACAAACCAATCAAAGATTTCCATGATTTTAGCATGAACAAAAGGGTTACCGCAAACTATGGGCGGTGGAGGCTGTAGCGAGTGCGGTTCGTTGAAAATGGAAGCTCCGACAGCGGCGATCGTGGAGGGTCGGCGACGAGTGGTGCGGTAGCGGATTTGTGGTGGGTTCGTAGATCAAGGGCTCGCGGCGGAGTGGTTGTAGGGTTCCACGGCGATGAAGCTCCGAACAAGATGAGTTCCTCTTTTTTCTCCCTCTTCTTTGATTCGAGGTTTTTTTTATGTGAATGTCGTTTTCTGAGTGTTATGCTGTGTGGATTTGTGTTGTCCTCCGTATATCTCCTGCCCTTTTTCCAAGTTGTGCCTCTCTCTTTATATAGCCTTGTTAAGTTAAGGCATTAATTTCCGATTAATCACCAAGATCTCTTGTTTTGGTAATAACATGATGGCATTGATTTCTCGCATAACTCTCTGCTGGAATGGATTTGGAAGTGTGATAAGGTGGTTTCCTTGTATGCTCAGACATGTTTCCCCTTCACCCTAATGCCTGCTTTTAATTTTGTACGAATACCAGCTTTTATCCTTCTATGCGTACGTGTCATTATTCTAACTTGGCTCAAATTTGTGCAGGGAGTTCGAGATGGAAGGTGAATGGAGCTGGTGCTGTTGAGTTGGATTTTAGTGATGGGCTGTGAAGTTTCAATTGAGCTGTCAGATTTCCAACATTGGGTAGTGCTCCATTGATGGGAGTTTTTCATGTTTATCTCCAGATTGGTGTTGAGCTGATTGGGAAATAAATCTGCTTGTCTGATAAGTTAATTTCTAGAGCGAGGTTTGAAGATTAGAATATCCATTCATAAAATGCCAGGGTACGTAACCATCAACATTAATTGTTGAAGTAAATTTCAGGCATTTTAAACCTCTCTGAAAAATAATAATAATGTCATTGCAGCTTGTCCACTGTTTGCTTTGGGATGTTTGGGCATAGGGCTTCTCGCCGGTGAATCTCTTATCTACATAAACCTGCTTGATGAAGTCCTGAAGCCTGTCAACATTAATGCTATCAGGTAAAAAATAAGTTTGCGGATCCCATTCTCTAAAAATATTTCTTTTGCAAGCTGATTTCCTCCTTCTTGAAGTGCACTGACTTCTTGTGCAGTAAATTAGCCATGGAACTGATTTTATTCTATGAGTAAAATCTCGGTGTATTCCACTACAGCTTGGGTTCGAGTTAATGCAGGACTTCGCTAACATTTGTTAGGAACTGCAGGGTTTGGCGGGGTTTGGATTGGTTCTGCGTGGGTGCGGCAATAGCATTATATTCCTCAACTTGTTATGCTATGGGAAGGTATGAAAGTGGCATCCCACATCCTGTCTGCTTAAGAGCGGTTGTTGGACTCAGTGGTTGGCTTCCAGGATCAAGGTATGATATACTGATAATAACTTTAGAACATGCATTATTTTCATCAGTTTCACGAACCTTTTGTTGTGTCGGCACCTGTTACCTTGCAGGAGCTTAGGGACCAAGATGGAAGTGTCACATGAATCGCGAAGGCGAGCTACTTCGTTACCGATTTTACTATGTCATGGAATCAATACGTATTCTATATGCTGGTATAGCTAATTCGCGGAGTCTTCGAATCAACCGTCTGATCTGGTGTGGAGTCGGCTAGAGGTTATGGTTGATAGTGTGAAGTAGTTGCATGAGATTTGTTGAAGCCTACATTGTGTTGATTGTGTCTTGAGAGTTGGAGGTAGCTTTAGTTCTTGTGAAGACTCCTTAATCTTTTCTCAGTATGAGTTGCTATGTTTATGTTACCACGACTTGCTACTGTTTCTTACTTTCATTGCAGATGTGACACTGCGGGTACAATAGAAGTCACATGTTGGATCCTAGCTCATGGTAGAAACTGATAATAAATCCTCCTTGATGCGTGCACATAGAACATCCTTCGAAAATAATTGTTATGAACAAAATGAATGTTCGACGGCGGTTTAACCTTGCCACTTTCCTTGCAGGTCTTGAACATTTGGAAGGGGATGCTGTTTTACGGCAGGCTTCAGATTCGAAGGAAACTGTTAATGGTATGTTTAGGTGGTTCATTTAGACATGCTATGCATTCCTTCCTTAGTCCTGAATGATCTTTTTTTCATTTGTAACTTACATAGCAGACTTCAATAAAATGCAGGGGAAGGGTGGTGTTGCTTGCTTCGAAAATTTGTACCATCGTCCTTAACCGCGTCTATAGTTGTATGTTGTCTCTATGTTTTGATTATTCTTGATTGATGAACGCGACTCTTCTGCTACTATCTTCTGTTTTAACTTGGTGCTATTTGCAGTTCCATGAAGGCGCGACTTTTTGAAGCGGTTTGTGAACAACAATTGCACTTGGCAAAGATGGATTAGTCATACTGTCTTCCTCCTTGAATTCCTTTCTAACTATTTTCATATGTATTGATGGTCTCTGATTTGGTCTTGATTGTTAACTTGAAAAGGTTAACATGGGTGATTGTAAAACCGCAGGCGATGCTCTGATATTTTGGGTACCTCGAGGTGGAAGAAGTACTTGTCATGAAAGCACAACCGTACCGTAAAGGCTACTAAAAGGGGACCACACATGGGCTTACGAGAGAGCTTGGATTTCTTGTAACAAGACTTAGGCTTAGAATCTCCCTATAATCCTCATGATTTGTATTCTGAACAAAACATTGTAATTTGAAATAGCATTTGTGACTCGTAGCTGTAATGAATTTGTATTTGAAGTCATATTTCTTGAATGAATTTTTGGGGACCTGATTGAATTTGATCTTTGTTGTCTCTGCTCAAAGTAAAATATTACTCGAATCACCTTAATCTTAATAATCATAAACTATTACCAAGAAGACACAAGTTCCTTCCCTTTAAACTCAATCCATGACATTACTTGCTAATGAAAACCCATTATTAGTTCTCGAACGACCAAAGTCCTTCTTAGGTGCGCATTGAACCTTTTGAGAGATCCTGGGATGAAAACATCCTTGCACTGACCATAAATATGAGGGCGCATCTCCTTACTTTGCGAACCTAACAGTTAAATTTGAATTGAATCGTAACCAATATTGCTTCGGAGTCTTCATAGCAAGAACTCAAACCTCCTTTAAAGCACGACCCGCATCCTGAGGGGTCATTCGAAAAGGGATACAACTTAGAATTCCTTTTGCTATAGAGCCGAGGTCAACCCTTAAATGGCCATGCTTAAATCCCATAATCAAACAGAATTAGGCTCAACTGACCATATCCCTGATGCATTTAAATTGTGAGAAAGAAAGAAAAAAAAACAAATCTCCACTCGCTATTATTGCGTCTGCACAAATTGATTAGTCACATAAATATTAAATATTATATTAAAATAGAGTCAAATAATAATATAAAAAGCGCAAAAAAAGAGGTGGTATCTCGTGGTCAAAAATTAGGGTGCAACAGATGCCCCTATTTAAGTTGCTCCTATTCAGAGACATGGAGATTGAAATCTCCGTCTCGACGTGATAGGAGGGACTTAAATACAAACATTGCACGAATTTTTGGCCGTAAGAAACCACCGAATGGAAATGATATGTAATGATATGAAAAATGCAAGACCGAGGTCCTGTGGAGAAACGGATCCACAGGGGAACAACGCAACACACGGGAAGAACAAGCTCAATAAAGCGAGACCCCACAAGGAAAGGTAACAATCAGCATTGTAGATTCTCCAAAATGAAGATAATATATGATAATACCACCAGGAGTACAGTAGCTTGGACAGTGAAACGAGATCTTGAAGGTGAAGGATGGCCCGCTACCAGCGTGTGACGACCTAATCAAGGATGTTCTGTTGAAGCAGAGAAATGCGTGCTACTTAGGTATCTGATAAAAGAAATACGCGTTATACCTACTATCAAACATATGATAGTAAACACAAAGGAAAGATGACCTTCTACCAATCTTGGCAGCCTGAGCAAAGGGGTCTGACCGAAAAGAGGATGGTATATTACCTACTATCAATTGTATGACAGTCTAAGCGAAAGTAATAACCAAAAAGGAGGAAAGATTACCTACTATCATATGATAGTCTAAAGGAAGGTATCTGACCGAAAGGCGTATTACCTACCATCAAATGTATGACAGTCTAAGCGAAAGTAATAACCAAAAAGGAGGAAAGATTACCTACTATCATATGATAGTCTAAAGGAAGGTATCTGACCGAAAGGCGTATTACCTACCATCAAATGTATGACAGTCTAAGCGAAAGTAATAACCAAAAAGGAGGAAAGATTACCTACTATCATATGATAGTCTAAAGGAAGGTATCTGACCGAAAGGCGTATTACCTACCATCAAATGTATGACAGTCTAAGCGAAAGTAATAACCAAAAAAGAGGAAAGATTACCTACTACCATATAATAGTCTAAGGGAAGGTATCTGACTGACAACAATACAGGAGGTTGTCAAGCTTTGACGGTGATCTCTGGGAGAGATGCAGACCGACTGATTAGCAAAATACGTGCTGAACTCATTGGTGAGTAAATTCTTGAAGAGTATCTTCTTTGTTGTAGTTGTAGATTTCGTTGTAATTGTCGTAAATGTCGTTGTAGACCGCAGATGTAATTTGTAGATTGTAGATGTAGAAACTTCGTGAATGTAATTGAGATTGTAGAACTTCACCGGGGATGTGAGCCGGTTGAATTGCATTGTATGTCTTCTTGTAAAATTTTCTTTGACTTCTCTAGGGAGATGTTACTTGATGGAGATAAGCTTATGTGATGATCTCATTGGGGAATTCCTTCTGAGGGTAAATGATATGTCTTGTAGAAATTGTCGTTTCGTCGTTTTGAACAAGATTCTGATCAAAACGAGTTGCTCAAATAAAGAGATTACTTGCAATCCAGATGCATATTATCGAGGAATCCTTGTAATATTTGCTGGAGAAATATTTGTCTTCAATAGTTGTCTTCATAAAAATCCTTCCTGGGGAGCCAGGTGCAAAATAAATGCACATTGAATCCAATATTCAAAGGTTGGAGAAATCCACAATGTGATTGCTGAGACTGAAGTTCAATTCAGGGAATAACTGAAGAGAAACTGTCAACGAGACCCGACCATTGAGGTATGAACTCAAATGGGAACGCACTAAAACAACCGTCTTCCATGAGAATCGAATTTCATGGGGAGAGTAGAAATATCGTGTTTTTTCTGCCTAGGGCTGAAAATTCTACTTTGAAGGAGAAGGCACGCCCAACCATTCGGGGATAAACACGACCAAAGCGACAGAACAAACAAAAAAAGGATGCAAAGAATGCATATGCCATGTGATCTATCTATATGTTATGCGTATGCTGATGCTGACAAAACAGACGGAGATGGAATAAACATCTCGGTGGAGGGCACTCAAACCAAATCTTCACAGGTCAAACATGGCTTGGAGGATGTACACTTGCTTTAGGAAACCTAAAGCTGTTGAATATGCCATAGTCGAGGCTTCATGGGGATGAAATAATCATCTGCTTCGCTTTAAATTTCAGATGCCCCAATGAGAAAAGGTCGCCTCGTCTAGATGCCCCGCTGTCTTCGAACTCTTGTAGAGGTTCGCAGAAGCTCGACGTAACTGCCCCTGATTGATGATATAACCGAGTTTTCAAACTTGTGTTCTAAGTAGAGTCAAACTTGTATGGATCAAAGCCTCTTGGAAAATGACTTGCCCCAGGTTAGCAAAGTCTTCAAATTTAAATCGGTGGTTTCTTCATGTAATCTCTCTAAGACATCAGGCAAATCTGGCCAGTCAGAACTGTCAATTCTGAAACTGTTAATGCAACACATATGTTTGTCTTGAAGTTTTGAAAATAGATATCGCGATAACTTGTGACAAAATCACTAGTTAGGATATTAATTTATGATGCCAACGTCAGGTTGAGCATAGCTCATAGGAGTCAGGAAACAATATCTCATCGAGTATGCTTTCGAACTAAACCTTACTTCAACTAGGACTTTGTAGGTTATATATATATATGGGTTTATGATTTGTAAATAAGTGGTCAAAGTATTTTCGTGCCCCCACCCAAATTTTGGAAAGATGTTCATTTTTGATATTACCCTGACCCAGGCTAAAATGGGGTTTTGACATGGGAGAGAAAAAAACAGATCTTTTCTCAAAGCTTAAAAGAAAGGTTGACTATTTCTGGTGTTATTTAGGATGTCTGAAACAAGAATGCCTTACGTCATTAGTAGGTTTTTTTTATCCAAAAGCATACGCAAAGAGATCCTGCGTTTTTTCTTCATCATCCTCCCCCCAATTATTCACCATAGTGAGAGAATTGGATATAGTTGGCATTATGATGTTTTACGAGTGAAACGAATGGATTTCTTCAAGACAAACATTTTATTGCATTAATTATTCAAGATAAACAAGCCATACAAGCCAAATATGCTTTTAATCGAAGAAATGAAATACGCATAAGCAAAAAGAAAACACCCTGGTGAGCCCGTCTTAGGATTTTATTCAGCCTTTGCATGGAATGGAAAAGTCTGCAGAATTGTCTGATGTGTCGCCTTCGGATCCGTTTTCAGGCACTATATTGGTACGAGCTTCCCGAATAACCTTGGATCATGTTCGCGGAGGGTGAACCATGCTGAGGTGGGGGATTACCTTGCACATAAGGAATGGAACCTTTAAAGGATAAAATTCCATCCCTAACCAACCTTTGAACATCTGCCTTCATACCGTAGCATCTTTCAATATCATGGCCTGGAGCACCTTGATGGTATAGGCAGAATTTGTCAGCTTTGTACCAATACGGAAGTTTCTTGGGTATCTTGGGCGGAGCTCTCGTCTGGATGTGACCTTTTTTAATCAAAGTTGGGAACAAGTCAGTGTACGTCATCGGTATGGGATCAAACTGATCGTTGGCTGTCCGATTTTGTTGTGGCTGCGGATACCCTTTCTTGGATCGTCCTTGCTGCACAAAATTTACTTCATGTTCTCTTTTCTTCGTAAAACCATTCCCATACTTCTTAGCATTATTGGGAGCACTTCCTTCCTTGACTAGTCTTCCTTCACGAACACCTTCTTCTAAACGCATCCCCATATTGACCATTTCAGTGAAGTCGCTGGGTGCACTTGCTACCATCTTCTTATAAAAGAATGGACCTAGAGTCTTCAGAAAAATCCTAGTCATCTCTTTTTCCTCCAATGGTGGCATGACTTGAGCGGCTAACTCGCGCCAACGTTGAGCATATTCCTTGAAATTCTCTTTGTTCTTTTGAGCCATGGCCCTCAATTGGTCACGGTCTGGAGCCATGTCTACATTATACTTGTATTGCTTGATGAAGGCTCCTCCTAGATCGTTGAAAGTCCGAATCTTTGCATTATCCAGTCCCATATACCACCTGAGCGCAGCGCCTGTTAAACTGTCTTGGAAATAATGAATGAGCAATTGATCATTGTCAGTTTGGGCGGACATCTTCCTGGCGTACATAATGAGATGGCTTTGAGGACAAGTATTTCCTTTGTACTTCTCAAAATCAGGGACCTTAAACTTTGGCGGAACCTTAACGTTTGGAACTAAGCACAGGTCAGAAGCATTCTTTCCAAACAGATCCTTCCCACGAAGGGTCCTCAATTCTTTTTGTATTTCGGAAAATTGGCCTTGAAACCCATCCATCCTTTCTTCCAAACTCACAGTTTCGCTGGGTACCCTATGAGGAATTGGTTCGTCTAGGATATGTGGAGTAATATTCACACGCGGAGGTGCACTAGTCATTACAGCAGTAATGGTAGGGATAGCTTGGACGTTGGTCATGGCAGGGACCTCGGGAACAGGTGGACGATAACCGGCCGGAGTAAAATAAGGAGGCATTCCCCACGGGAAACCATGCGGCATATTGTAGGTCATTTCAGCAACAGTAGACACCACTGGGATCGGTGTTGAAACTATTTCGGAGATAACGGTCCTTTGAACTTCTTGGTTGTTGAGTGCAGACTGGTTAGACAGAGCTTCAACTATACCATTCAACCTTTCCAATCTCTCTTTCAGAGTTGTAACTTCGTCACGGAGCACTATGTTCTCTTGTTCCAATTGATCCATCTTTTGGCGTTGATTGGCTCGAGTGTTATACTGGTGATTCAGTTTGAGACGTCGACTGACAGATAAAGACAGAAGACGAATGAGGACGCAGAAGAGGAGAGACACATGCATATGTAAATGCTGGATGCATGATGCGAGAATGCTAATGCAAGCATGTAAGGATGAAATGTTTCATGGAACTCAAGTTCTTATGAACATTACAGAGTACCAAAGAAAATCATTTTAATATTTTTATGCATATATATTTTTATTGGATTACAAATAAATATCCTCTTAAGAGTCCTAGCATAATAGCTAAATAAAAGCTAAGAAAGCCCTAAGGAAGTCCTTCATCGCACTTGTTGCTTTGTTCCTCCACTCGGATCTCCTTGAAGGTAAACTTGTCCATGATCAAAGTATAAAGAGTAGTTTGATAGAGGAAAATAAATCCTCTATCCCTTCTTTTGCTCTTGTTAAAAAATGAGAATTCGATCCCTTGTTTACTTGGATGAGAGTCTTTTGAACTTCTAATGATCCTCCGTGATAGGGGAAACTTCTCGTATTTGTCCTTTGGAGTTTCTTGGTTCTTCAATTGATGCCCCTAACTTCCTTAGGTCATCCAAGCTAGGAATCTTAAAAGAATATTTCAAAAAAATATTTTCTATTTGTAATCTATGTTGGTTTTGTAATGTTTATAAATAAACTAGGAATTCCATGAAACTAATGCAATATGATGCTATATGGATGCAACAAACACAAGTAAGCACATAAGGACACAATGATAAACAAAGGAGGGGGACCCTAGGTTTGCAACGAGCATGGAGCAAAGGTATACCCATCCCCAAAGGTTTAAGGACTACATGTTGTTTGTACCTGTAGAACAAGGTTCTAATAAGGTTCCCAAAGTCATTAGCCCATCTTTCGGATATTATCAACTTCTCAAGTACTCGAGGGTTAATAATATTCTCAAGAGAACTTCTTTTGAGTGTAGGATCGCGTAGCACTATTTCGGGGGTACCCCCTCATAGCCTCGCACTACGTCCTAATAAAGGCCGAAGTTGGGTTAAGGTAACTACGGTCCTCAATATCATAGGCTCCAAAGTCGAAAGTAGTGAGTGTCTTCACGATGGATCGTTCAACAGTACTATTTCGAAAAGGCCTCAACTGAGCGGGATTCTCAATTCAACTTAGTAGGGATTCCACTCCCAATAAGCCTCCTCGAATATATCCCATCCTATCTTAATTTCTCTCAAAGTTCGGGTGCAGAACTTTATCTCACCACTCAAGGACAACAAACCCCAAAAGGAAATATAAGATAAAGCATGTAAACAATTAATCAAGTAGACAGATATATAAAGCAGTAAACAAATAAGAAAAGATAGGGAAACCCACTAGAGAATCTCCCCAGTGAAGTCGCCATTTCTGTCGCGGTGAAAATCGGATACCAAACTATTGATTAGTTTGAATCGTTAATTCATTTTGCAACCGAACTTTGATTTGTCCAAAGGAAGGGATAAAGATCGAAATTCCCACAATGCAATGCAAATGCAAGCTAGATTGTTTTAGGTTCGGGGGTCGGTTAAACTTAGGGAAGGTACTAGCATCCTAAGTTTCTGTAGTACTCTACAGGAACCTCTTGTTTTATGTTGTTTACTGCTATGTGTTTATCTGCTTAATGGCTTAGAGACCCTAGGGGTTTGTTTCTAAGTATACTCGATAAGGTATCGCACCTTGTGCCTACATATCCTTACGGGAGTGGAATCAGAGTATGTTGTAGTTCACCCTAAAGGGTTAGAGGAGTTCTTTGACTGTGGTCAAAGTTCCTACGGGTTTAGGGTAGTTGTTTTGATTGGGTTTAGGAGAAGAGACGAGTCTTCATTTTAAGAGAGACTACTCGGTTTTAGCCACCACAAGTGTATAGAAAAAAATTTGTATTTGTGTATGTCGTCTTAAGAGAAGGGCTTCGAGCGCTTGGAAGAGTCGACAAGTACGACTCTGTCTTCTCTTAAGCGATCAAGAGATATTGATTGTATTTATGTTGTGGGGCGTGACAAGTTATATCTCGCTTAAGATGATTAACATCTGTTCTCTATTGTGTTTATATTGTTTTTAAGTTGTATTGTTTTGTTTGTTCTATGTTGTAAAGATTAAGGTCCTTCCTATGGGGTAGGATCTATCCTAAACGATCAACTTGAAGAATCAAGGATCTAAGGGAATATGATGCATATGATGTGCAACTACACACAACGTTGAATTATGTGTAGGTTTTTCCTTTGGACGGAATGCGATGCGATGCAACAAGATATAATGACTTGCGATAAAGATAAATTGCCGAAAAATAAATACGGAAATATAAACCATACACGAACGCATGAAAGCGCTAGGTGAGTGTGTGCATTGTGAATAAAATAAAAGCAGATAAAGATAAATAATATACGCATGAAAGCGCTAAGGGTAGGTGCATGTGTCGTGAGTGCACGATTGATTTGATTAAATTGTTTACGCGGTATTGGTTGATTTTAATTAAATTGACTGATAAGAAAATATTATCTTGGTGGGATTGGCTTTAAGGGCAACGTTTAAAAAAAGAAGGGTTCAATTATTATTATTACCGACCGTCGTTTAAATTGTAAAAAAGTTTCTTATTATAAAGATTTGTTAAAATTGTAAAAGGTTGACTTTTATTGATAAAATAAGTAGATAGTGAAATAAAATAGAATGGTTGGCTTAATTATAAAAATGAATTTTTATTATATAAGGGTTATTATTATAACACTCCAAATCATTCAAGTTGTGGAATATAGAAAAGTGATTTTTATTTAAAATTAATAAAAGGGATTTGCTAAATAGGAAAAGTTGTTTTAGTTGTTAAAAAAAGAAGTAGATAAAAAAAGTTGATTATTTATTATTTATTTAGAAAATAACTCATTTAATTTATAAAAGCAAGGTTAATAGAAAAAAACTGATTGAATATTTACTTTAAATTAAAAAAAGATTAAGGTTTAGATTAGTTAGATTAATTAAAACTATGGGTTAGGGAGTGAATTAGTGTTCGATTAAGTGTGTGGTGTGAGGTGATTATGATAATAAACAAGATTAAAGGATAATACACAACAGAAAAAAACACATGAACCCTAGCCCCTTCCAAAATTCCCAAATCGAGGAACCGCTTTCTCCTCGCGATCTCATATCTCCATTTCTTCGTCTCCGATTTCTTCTCATCATTTATCAAACCCGAAACATAACAAACCAATCAAAGATTTCCATGATTTTAGCATGAACAAAAGGGTTACCGCAAACTATGGGCGGTGGAGGCTGTAGCGAGTGCGGTTCGTTGAAAATGGAAGCTCCGACAGCGGCGATCGTGGAGGGTCGGCGACGAGTGGTGCGGTAGCGGATTTGTGGTGGGTTCGTAGATCAAGGGCTCGCGGCGGAGTGGTTGTAGGGTTCCACGGCGATGAAGCTCCGAACAAGATGAGTTCCTCTTTTTTCTCCCTCTTCTTTGATTCGAGGTTTTTTTTATGTGAATGTCGTTTTCTGAGTGTTATGCTGTGTGGATTTGTGTTGTCCTCCGTATATCTCCTGCCCTTTTTCCAAGTTGTGCCTCTCTCTTTATATAGCCTTGTTAAGTTAAGGCATTAATTTCCGATTAATCACCAAGATCTCTTGTTTTGGTAATAACATGATGGCATTGATTTCTCGCATAACTCTCTGCTGGAATGGATTTGGAAGTGTGATAAGGTGGTTTCCTTGTATGCTCAGACATGTTTCCCCTTCACCCTAATGCCTGCTTTTAATTTTGTACGAATACCAGCTTTTATCCTTCTATGCGTACGTGTCATTATTCTAACTTGGCTCAAATTTGTGCAGGGAGTTCGAGATGGAAGGTGAATGGAGCTGGTGCTGTTGAGTTGGATTTTAGTGATGGGCTGTGAAGTTTCAATTGAGCTGTCAGATTTCCAACATTGGGTAGTGCTCCATTGATGGGAGTTTTTCATGTTTATCTCCAGATTGGTGTTGAGCTGATTGGGAAATAAATCTGCTTGTCTGATAAGTTAATTTCTAGAGCGAGGTTTGAAGATTAGAATATCCATTCATAAAATGCCAGGGTACGTAACCATCAACATTAATTGTTGAAGTAAATTTCAGGCATTTTAAACCTCTCTGAAAAATAATAATAATGTCATTGCAGCTTGTCCACTGTTTGCTTTGGGATGTTTGGGCATAGGGCTTCTCGCCGGTGAATCTCTTATCTACATAAACCTGCTTGATGAAGTCCTGAAGCCTGTCAACATTAATGCTATCAGGTAAAAAATAAGTTTGCGGATCCCATTCTCTAAAAATATTTCTTTTGCAAGCTGATTTCCTCCTTCTTGAAGTGCACTGACTTCTTGTGCAGTAAATTAGCCATGGAACTGATTTTATTCTATGAGTAAAATCTCGGTGTATTCCACTACAGCTTGGGTTCGAGTTAATGCAGGACTTCGCTAACATTTGTTAGGAACTGCAGGGTTTGGCGGGGTTTGGATTGGTTCTGCGTGGGTGCGGCAATAGCATTATATTCCTCAACTTGTTATGCTATGGGAAGGTATGAAAGTGGCATCCCACATCCTGTCTGCTTAAGAGCGGTTGTTGGACTCAGTGGTTGGCTTCCAGGATCAAGGTATGATATACTGATAATAACTTTAGAACATGCATTATTTTCATCAGTTTCACGAACCTTTTGTTGTGTCGGCACCTGTTACCTTGCAGGAGCTTAGGGACCAAGATGGAAGTGTCACATGAATCGCGAAGGCGAGCTACTTCGTTACCGATTTTACTATGTCATGGAATCAATACGTATTCTATATGCTGGTATAGCTAATTCGCGGAGTCTTCGAATCAACCGTCTGATCTGGTGTGGAGTCGGCTAGAGGTTATGGTTGATAGTGTGAAGTAGTTGCATGAGATTTGTTGAAGCCTACATTGTGTTGATTGTGTCTTGAGAGTTGGAGGTAGCTTTAGTTCTTGTGAAGACTCCTTAATCTTTTCTCAGTATGAGTTGCTATGTTTATGTTACCACGACTTGCTACTGTTTCTTACTTTCATTGCAGATGTGACACTGCGGGTACAATAGAAGTCACATGTTGGATCCTAGCTCATGGTAGAAACTGATAATAAATCCTCCTTGATGCGTGCACATAGAACATCCTTCGAAAATAATTGTTATGAACAAAATGAATGTTCGACGGCGGTTTAACCTTGCCACTTTCCTTGCAGGTCTTGAACATTTGGAAGGGGATGCTGTTTTACGGCAGGCTTCAGATTCGAAGGAAACTGTTAATGGTATGTTTAGGTGGTTCATTTAGACATGCTATGCATTCCTTCCTTAGTCCTGAATGATCTTTTTTTCATTTGTAACTTACATAGCAGACTTCAATAAAATGCAGGGGAAGGGTGGTGTTGCTTGCTTCGAAAATTTGTACCATCGTCCTTAACCGCGTCTATAGTTGTATGTTGTCTCTATGTTTTGATTATTCTTGATTGATGAACGCGACTCTTCTGCTACTATCTTCTGTTTTAACTTGGTGCTATTTGCAGTTCCATGAAGGCGCGACTTTTTGAAGCGGTTTGTGAACAACAATTGCACTTGGCAAAGATGGATTAGTCATACTGTCTTCCTCCTTGAATTCCTTTCTAACTATTTTCATATGTATTGATGGTCTCTGATTTGGTCTTGATTGTTAACTTGAAAAGGTTAACATGGGTGATTGTAAAACCGCAGGCGATGCTCTGATATTTTGGGTACCTCGAGGTGGAAGAAGTACTTGTCATGAAAGCACAACCGTACCGTAAAGGCTACTAAAAGGGGACCACACATGGGCTTACGAGAGAGCTTGGATTTCTTGTAACAAGACTTAGGCTTAGAATCTCCCTATAATCCTCATGATTTGTATTCTGAACAAAACATTGTAATTTGAAATAGCATTTGTGACTCGTAGCTGTAATGAATTTGTATTTGAAGTCATATTTCTTGAATGAATTTTTGGGGACCTGATTGAATTTGATCTTTGTTGTCTCTGCTCAAAGTAAAATATTACTCGAATCACCTTAATCTTAATAATCATAAACTATTACCAAGAAGACACAAGTTCCTTCCCTTTAAACTCAATCCATGACATTACTTGCTAATGAAAACCCATTATTAGTTCTCGAACGACCAAAGTCCTTCTTAGGTGCGCATTGAACCTTTTGAGAGATCCTGGGATGAAAACATCCTTGCACTGACCATAAATATGAGGGCGCATCTCCTTACTTTGCGAACCTAACAGTTAAATTTGAATTGAATCGTAACCAATATTGCTTCGGAGTCTTCATAGCAAGAACTCAAACCTCCTTTAAAGCACGACCCGCATCCTGAGGGGTCATTCGAAAAGGGATACAACTTAGAATTCCTTTTGCTATAGAGCCGAGGTCAACCCTTAAATGGCCATGCTTAAATCCCATAATCAAACAGAATTAGGCTCAACTGACCATATCCCTGATGCATTTAAATTGTGAGAAAGAAAGAAAAAAAAACAAATCTCCACTCGCTATTATTGCGTCTGCACAAATTGATTAGTCACATAAATATTAAATATTATATTAAAATAGAGTCAAATAATAATATAAAAAGCGCAAAAAAAGAGGTGGTATCTCGTGGTCAAAAATTAGGGTGCAACAGCGACGCCTAGGGTTTTCGCTCGCGGTCTGTCTGTTAGGGTTTGGCTTGCGATGGTGGTTTCACCGTTTTTTCCTAGGGTTTCACTCAGGTGATATCCTTCCCTTTTTATATCTCTCTTTTTGGGCTTTTTGGGTCTTTGATCTGTGTTGGATTTGCGTTATTCTTTTACTGAGATTGATTTCTGATATGATTTGCTGTGATTCTTTTGTTTTGGTTTGAACACTTTGCGGATTCAATTTTGCGTAATCATTTTTTCTGATACACTAATTGGATTTTGTTTCCTCCTTTTAGGATTTGATTGGTTTGCTTTTCAGATACTGATTGGATTCATTCTGATACAGTTTGGATTTGAAATTGGATATGCTTTCTGATACGATTTGTTGCTGATATTATTGGAATTGTGGCTTTGTAGATTCATATTTGATCTTCTTTCCTTTCTGATACAGATGTTGTTTTGTGATTTATCAGAACACGTTCCTTGATTGTGGATTCATTTGGCTATCTGTCTAATATCGAATTCGTTTTGGATATCCATCTTCACGACTTTTCTTCTTCTTTTTTCAGAATCGCTACTACGGCTTTGGTCGAGTTAAATGCCGCCGAGGATGGTATATGGCGATGATGATGATATTCTGAGCCTGATGACACTGCTGTTGCCTCTGATAATCTATGCGGGGTTCTTCGCTTGTGGGGTGAACTTGCCCTTTGTATTGAACTCGTTCTCCTATTTTGAAATGAGTCGTAGCTCCTTGTTTTTGAACCTAATTCACCTTCTGTTCTTACTCTTCGCTTTTCCATTTTGAGCTGTTTTGGCTGTAAGTGAATTAACTTGCCATTAGCCTGTGATGAACTTTGCTGATGCTATTTGATTCTTGCGTTTCAGGGCTGGGATTTTGGATGTGTGATTTTCTGATGGATGTTGCCGTCAGCTGCGAATTTCATTGGGCCGTGATGTTCCTAAACTGAGCCCACCTGGTGGCTGTCTTTGATTGCTACTTTGAATTTTCAATTACCTTTGGCTGCAACTTATAAACCGTCTTGGCTTTGAGCTCTGTTACCAGTTTTGTACTGATGCTGTTGAACTTTTTGATACATTGCTTGATGCAGTTCAACACAGTTTGGTTTGTATTTCATTTTTCCATTCTGTTTGAACTTGACTTTCATGGACTCACTTATGTGGTTCAGAATTGATGCTGCTTATGAATTGCTTAGGTTTTGAGTTCTGAATTCTGAATCTAGTACTGATGCTGTTGTGGAATTTCAGGTGTGGGAAAAACTTTGAACACAAAGTGATTCAGACCTGCCGGCATCCGGGTCTGAATCCAGATTGACTATGTTGCCTTACTCTCGTATCAGTTTGGAAATCCAATTGCGGCAAAAGCGAATCAGTCCCGCTTCTTTTATCACTTTTATCTCTCGGATGTCCCGTAATGATAAGAACAGGTGTTACCTGATCTGACGCCAACGGCGCGGATCGGTAACGGGGTAGGACGCAGCTTCGGTTGTGCCACTCCTGGCACTCGATGATGACGTTGTTCTGAGAGTGTCAAAAATAATTTCTAACCCCTTCTATTCTGTTCTGTTTTGTATTTGTTTTTTATTGTGCAGGTTAGTCGGAGGACTCGAAAGATGGATTTCAAACGGCGGAATGGCGCGAAGCCCTTTAGTTCCTTTTAAGACCTTTAGAACTTAGGATAGAAAGAGTAGTGTAAATGCTTGTAAATCATGATTCTGTAATCATATTCTCATTCTTTCCCAATTGTAACTTATAAATATTTATGAACTGAAATTCAAAAATATTCATATCCGCCTCCTGATTGTAATTTATGAATGTCTTGAATAAGCTTCGAAAATATCTAAATCCACTTCTTAATTGTAAATTAGAAATACCTGTGAATAACAATCCAAAATCATCTACAGTTACCTCTCAGTGGTAACATATAAATATTCATGAATAATACTTAAAATACTTCAATTCACTTCTTTTTGATATTTGAACAACGTTATGAGTGAGACCCAATACTTTCTCCACTTAATCAATCGTTCCTTTTGCTGATCTTGATCTTATCGCAGCCTGATTCGACCATGAACAAAATCGCACTAAAACCCACTTATCGTATACCCCCAAAAGCGGCGTTCTATCAATGTAACGGGAAACTGCTCAAACTGTCTTAAATAAACACAAGCAACGATTGGCCCAACACTCGAATGTGCTTCTGGCAAATTGCTTCAGTATTAATTGACTTGAGATCAATGCCTTGATAATCAGCCCATACAATAAATAAGTGTCCTGGATATGATAGTTCAAACGCCTTATCACTAGAGACCATCTTTTTCAGAACAGTCAGCGCAAAATGACCAAAATACCCCTGGGGTAGTTCCTGCAAAACAAAACGCACTTTATGACTGGTTAGTGGTTAGCAGATGCACAGATGAGATGTTATGCGAAATGACTGACTAAATATAAGGGTAAAATTTGGGGTATTACAGTTGCCCCTATTTAAATAGCTACACCGGGCGATTTGAGTGACGGAGACTCGAGGAATCATGGTGGAGGGATTTAAATATAGATAACCGAAAATTTTGCCCTTATATGTGGCGATATGCAATGCTATAGACAAAACGAGAACAGACTAATGCAGACAATGATATGATGCGTATGCTGTAATGATGAATGCGAAAATGCTGATGAATGCGACGACACAGGGACAGACGCTACGAGAAGAACACACTGGGGAAAACGACGTGCTGGGACACAGTACAACACTGGGGAATTCTAAAATGATGGTCAACTGGTGCGAACACGACCAATTGTCATTTTTAGAACGGGAACGAGATTCTCAAATGGAGATGGCACCTGCGAGACGGCCTCCACCGGGGAATCTAAAAGTAAAACTGAATCGTGTACGATTGCAAGATCGATCATAGAATGCTGGAGCATTGAGCAAAGAATAACATCCAAGCTTCTGTAACCTATCCCTCGTGACAGGATCAAACGGACTTTTCGGGAATCCGTATCAGATATACAGGGTAAAGACCGACTGTATGCCAAAATAAATGGACTTTAATGGGAAATGCCCTGATAAGCTTCTCGAGAGAGAATTGTCACTCATCGTTGGAAGGGACTTATATGCCAAAATGGATAAGCACTCAAATAAAAAGGCTGCTGCTTATCTGATATATAAATTTTCTCATATTTAAGGTCGGCGCCTGGAATACGATTCTGATTCTGTTTTTACTGAAGGATAAATGAACTTCCTCATACTTCAAGATCGTGCTCTCCTGAATATGAAAAGGGTAAACTGAACTTCCTCATACCTCAAGATCGTGCTCTCCTGAATATGATTCTGCTCCTTCTTTTACTAAAGGGTAAATGAACTTCTTCATACTTCAAGATCGTGCTCTCCTGAATATGATTCCGCTCCTTCTTTTACTAAAGGGTAAATGAACTTCTTCATACTTCAAGATCGTGCTCTCCTGAATATGATTCCGCTCCTTCTTTTACTAAAGGGTAAATGAACTTCTTCATACTTCAAGATCGTGCTCTCCTGAATATGATTCCGCTCAAACCTCCCCGTACTTCAAGATCGTGCTCTCCTGAATACGATTTGGTTCAAACCTCCCCATACTTCAAGACAACAGGGAAAATGGAAACCCAACTGCTCCATGGAGATGGCCATTTGCTGCGAGTCATAACGAAGATAGGATCGGCTTCTTAGGTGAGAAATGTCGCATACCGATGCTGTAAGATGTAGGATTGTAAAGTGTTATATCGATAGGCTTCTCAGGCGAGAACAGTTGCATACCGATGTTGTAAGATGTACTGATAGATTTTCCAGGCGTGAACTGACGTGTATCTGTAAAGGACTGTGATTGATTTTCTTGAAAGATAGTGCAAAATAAATGCACATCCGGGTACAGTGATAAGCTTCTCAGGCGAGAACAGTCGCGTATCTGCCAAGGTATAGTGAAAAATTTTTTAGATGGTGCAAAATAAATGCACGTCCGGTTGGGCTCGACGACCGACAAGACTGAGATTCAATCTAGGATCGAGCTAGAAAGAAGACTGGTAATCAAGACTCCATCGAGGGAATGAACTCGAAGGGAAAATATCTTATCCTGGTGAGGAAAGATAGCTGAAGTAACTGTCATCCACGAGGATCGAGCTCTATGGGGAAACTGGAAACACATATGTATTTTATGCTTAGGGCTGACGATCTATTTGGAGAGAATGGACCAACCCAGTTACTCGGCGGTAACAACCAATGATGGCGAGACACAATGAACCTGTGAAGGTTAATGCATATATTAATGCATATGTTAATGTGAACGTATGTTAATGTCTATGTCTGTAAATATGCAGGATGTTATGAAATGAGTATGTAATGAGTATGTGAAATGAGCATGTAATGAGTATGTAATGAATATGTAATGAATATGTAATGAAACAGGCACGTGATGCTTATGCCCTTGCGTATACTGACGAAACAGACTAGGGACGAGAGATGAAATAAACATCTCGACGGAGATACCCTGCATTCTCTGCAACCGATACGTCAATCATGGGAAGGAATGGTAGGCCCACATCTGGTTTCAGAATTCTGACTTTTCTGGGGAGGAAGTAATCTGCTTGGGTGCACAGTATCACGTCTTCACATGGGGAGAAGAAAACCTGAGGGATACTTTCGAGTTACCCAAGAAAAGGTTGTCAGCTTATAGTCTCTCTGGGGACTGTGTTAGAGCAATGATTTGAAAGTGTTTCTGCAACAATGAGATTTTCGAGGAGTGAAGAGATCCTTCCGACATTTCCACTGGTCAAAGTAATTTCTTATATTTTCGATTGCGTTTTCGAAAAACAGTTTTAAAAATTTTCAATGCACCTTTCATTTTCAAAATTTTAAGAATAAATGTGTTTCGCATAACAATAGAAAACAAGAGTAATGCACCAAGGAATGTAAGTAACAAAATGGTATCTTTTATTAAAGGGTGGAAGCTTGCTGAAGGCATAGCTCCACAGATGATTACGTTTTGAAATTGGCAACATGGGAAAAGGTTACATTGAATCCAACGACACCTACTGACACTAACAACTAAGACTAAACCAAAATCTTGCTTTGGACGAGGGTGAAAGAACTGAAAAATGGATCTCATGTGGAAAGTGTGTTTGCAATGATCGGGGTTTTCTGATGCAATGAAATGCCTTTGTCCCTAACTTTTGCCTGGACCGCCCTTTCGAGTTTTCAATCCACCGGGACGCTCTTTTTTGCCTAAGCCGCCCTTTCGGGTTTTCAACTTAGCGAGCTTTTTATTATTATTTCTTTTTTCAACCCTTACTTTTGCCTAAGTCGCCTTTTGCAGGTTTTCGACTTAGCGGGTTTTTAGGCATAATATTTTCGGACTGCATCAGAATTCACGGGATGTGCCAGCTCTTCACCATCCATTGTTGTAAGTATCAGAGACCCTCCAGAGAAAACAGTCTTTACAACAAATGGGCCTTCATAATTGGGCATCCACTTTCCACGCATATCTTTATGCACTGGCAAGATCTTTTTGAGTACGAGCTCTCCTTGACGGAACTCACGGATGTGAATCTTCTTATCAAACGCTCTTTTCATCCGTTTCTGATATAATTGCCCATGGCACATAGCGGTCATGCGTTTCTCGTCAATGAGATTCAACTGATCCAGTCTGTCTTGAACCCACTCAGCTTCCTCCAGTTCAGCTTCCATCAACACTCTTAAAGAAGGTATCTCTACCTCAATGGGGAGTACGGCGTCCATTCCATACACCAATGAGAAAGGTGTTGCCCCTGTCGAAGTTCGCACTGAGGTCCTGTATCCATGCAAAGCAAACGGTAATATCTCATGCCAATCTTTGTAAGTCACGACCATCTTTTGCAGGATTTTCTTGATATTCTTATTCGCAGCTTCCACGGCCCCATTCATTTTAGGACGGTACGGAGAAGAATTGTGATGCGTGATCTTGAAACTGTCACACAACTCTTTCATAGTCTTGTTATTCAGATTGGTGCCATTGTCAGTTATTATCCGGCTTGGAATTCCATAACGGCAGATGATTTCTTTCCTGATGAAGCGGGCAACCACTTGCTTAGTCACGTTGGTGTAGGAGGCAGCCTCTACCCACTTGGTGAAATAATCGATAGCAACAAGGATAAAACGATGACCATTAGAAGCCTTCGGCTCAATTGCCCCAATCATGTCAATGCCCCACATTGAGAACGACCATGGTGACGACAAAACATTCAACGGCGAGGGAGGTACATGCATTTTATCAGCGTAGATTTGGCACTTATGGCATTTTCTAGCGTATTGGATGCAGTCAGCTTCCATAGTCAACCAATAATATCCAGCCCTTAACATCTTCTTGGACATAGCATAACCATTGGCATGAGTTCCGAAGGTCCCCTCGTGAATCTCTTGCAGTAACATGTCCGCTTCCCGTTTATCAACACATCTGAGCAAAACCATGTCGTGATTTCTTTTGTATAACACACCATTACTGATAAAGAATTTTGAAGCCAGTCTTCTCAACGTTTTCTTGTCTAGACCTGTAGCACCATCGGGATACTCTTGCTTGGCGAGATAGTTCTTGATGTCATGAAACCAAGGCCTTTCATCCACCTCATCCTCTTCTACTACTTGACAATAAGCGGGCTCAACTTTGCGTTCAATATGGATAAGAGGTGCTTCATTAACGAATTTAAATTTCCACATGGATGCTAACATGGCTAAAGCATCAGCAACGTGATTCTCAGATCTAGGAACATGCTCGAACTCTATCTCGTCGAAATACTTAATCAACTCAATAATGTAGTCCTTGTAAGGGATTAACTTCTCATTCTTCGTTTCCCATTTGCCTTGTACCTGGTAAATAACCAAGGCTGAGTCACCACTTACTTTAAGAAGTTTGATCCAGAGGTGAATTGCTGCCTCGAGGCCAAGAATACATGCTTCATACTCTACGACGTTATTAGTACACTCAAAGTCTAACCTGGTTGTAAACAGAGTGAATCCACCCTTTGGGTTCATCAAAACGGCGCCTATACCATGCCCATTGAAATTCGAGGAACCATCAAACATCATCTTCCACCAAAGACCTGGTTCTGGACCTTCGCTCGGATCTGGCTCTTCACAATCTCTCTTAATCAACAAAATATCCTCATCAGGAAAATCAAACTTAAGAGGTTCATAATCTTCAACTGGCTGATCTGCAAGATAATCTGATAAAATACTACCCTTAATTGCCTTCTGGGGTACATACTGGATGTCATATTCGGATAACAACATGTGCCAACGGGCTAGCCTCCCGGTTTGAGCAGGTTTTTCAAAAATATACTTGATCGGATCCATTTTAGAAATCAACAATGTGGTATGACAGACCATGTATTGTCGGAGGCGCCTAGCGGCCCATGCCAACGCACAACAAGTTTTCTCCAATGGCGAGTATCTGTTTTCACAATCGGTAAACTTCTTGCTCAGGTAATAAATCGCATGTTCCTTTCTTCCAGTCTCATCATGTTGCCCGAGCACACAACCCATAGACTTCTCAAGAACAGTAAGGTACATAAACAACGGTCTTCCGGGTACGGGAGGAATCAGAATAGGGGGGTCTTGCAAATAACTCTTAATTTTCTCAAACGCTTTCTGACAATCAGGGTTCCACTCAACCGTCTGCCCCTTACAAAGCAGTTTGAATATCGGCTCACAAGTAGCGGTCATGTTAGAGATAAACCTGGAAATATAGTTCAAACGCCCAAGAAAACCTCTAACTTGTGTCTCGGTTTGCGGAGCTGGCATATCTTGAATAGCTCGGACTTTATCAGGATCTACCTCAATCCCTCGTTGGCTAACAATAAAACCAAGCAATTTTCCAGATCTGACACCAAAGGTACATTTAGCAGGATTCAACTTCAACTGATATTTCCTGAGTCGTTCAAACAACTTCACCAAATGGTCTAGATGTTCCTCTTCACTCTGAGATTTGGCTATCATATCGTCCACATACACCTCGATCTCTTTGTGCATCATATCATGAAAAAGAGTTGTCATAGCGCGTTGGTAAGTTGCCCCTGCGTTCTTCAAACCGAAGGGCATGACTTTGTAGCAAAAGGTCCCCCAAGGAGTAATGAAAGTAGTATTCTCTCGATCATCGGGATCCATTTTGATCTGATTATAGCCAGAGAAACCATCCATAAATGAGAACAACGCAAAACTGGCTGTATTGTCTACAAGTGTATCAATATGTGGTAGAGGGAAGTCGTCTTTCGGACTTGCTTTGTTCAGATCCCTGTAATCCACGCACATCCTAACTTTACCATCTTTCTTGGGCACTGGCACAATGTTGGCAACCCACTCTGGATATTTTGCAACTGCCAAGAAACCTGCATCTAACTGTTTTTTAACCTCATCTCGAATTTTCAAAGCCATGTCGGGTCTCGTTCTCCGAAGTTTTTGTTTGATAGGTGGACAATCTGGCTTAAGTGGCAACTTGTGAACAACGATATCTGTGTCTAGACCAGGCATATCTTGATACGACCACGCAAACACATCAATATATTCTTTTAACAACTCAATCAGCCTCTGCTTAACCTCTGTCCCAAGCATTGCACCAATCTTGACCTCTTTCTTGTTCTCATCTGTACTAAGATTAATTAAGTCCACCTGCTCTTTATGCGGTTGAAGCTCTGTGTACTCGTACTCAATCAATCTTGTCAGTTCAGCGGGTACTTCAAAGTCTTCTTCACCCTCGTCTTCAGCTTGATTGATGGGTGCATCCCAGTTAGGAGTGTCAATAAAGTCATTGGATCCAACAAGGTTTACGATGTCTCTGCATGATGGAAGGCTTATTTAATTAAAATGCTCAAAGATATGTAAGATAAGAAATGAAATGCTATTTTTTTTATTGTTTTATTTTTGAAAAAGGTTGCCAACTTCATTTTTTAAAGGTGAAAACGAAAAACGCAAATGAACCAAAATGGATTTGAACAAAATGCCTTTATTAATATCCTTTTAAAAATGAAAGGTGGCCCAACAAAAACGACCCTATAGCCTTGGGCGGGGCTGCGGACTTTTTATTTGAAAACATAAGTGAAAACGCTAAAAAAAATTACTTTGACAATGGAAAAATAACAGGGATCTCTACGGCCTCCCAGTTGTTCAAAGCTGCATCACCCTTAAACACCAGGTTGCTCAAATCTTCATTTTCCTCACAGTCACTGACGGCATTGACTTGGAAACCTCCGCTGACAAATACCTCTTGGATAACCTTCGGACGCCCTTCGACAGTTGTGGTAGCTCCATTCTGAGTTGGTTTGTAACCCAACCCAAAGCAATCAGTCTTGGTCTTGACATCAATTACCTCTCCCCAACCTTCCGGAATACCCCTGTCAATTGTTGATTTGGTACTCTTCAGAGATGCAAAAGATGGATTACCCTGGCCCACTGTCTCTTCGACTTCTAACAGAACAGCATTGGCGATCTCGAGTGCTTGAAAGGAGATTTCCAAAGCATTCTCATCGGCCTCGATGTAACGGAAAGAAGACAGGTTACTGACCATCAGATCCTCCTCACCGTGTATAATAACCAACTTCCCATCGATCACGAACTTCATCTTTTGATGCAACGTGGAGGTTACTGCCCCAGCGGCATGAATCCACGGCCTTCCAAGTAAACAGCTGTAATTGGGATTAATGTCCATGACTTGAAACGTGATATTAAAAACTTGCGGACCAATCAGGATAGGAAGCTCAACCTCCCCCATTACCGACCGGCGAGAACCATCGAAAGCCTTGACGATCAGAGGAGTAGGTTTCAGCGCAGTCTCTTTGAAAACCAACTTATCAAGAACCCTCTTGGGTAGAACATTCAAAGAAGAACCGGTGTCCACTAGCACTCTTGCCAAATTATCTTCCTGACATTTCACTGATATATGTAAAGCACGATTATGATTCGGACCCTCCTTTGGTAACTCTTCGTTGCTGAAACTAAGGGTGTTACATGCGGTCAAATTGGCAATCACGCTATCAAACCGACTGGTGCTGATATCTTGATCCACATGTGCTTGAGTCAAAACTTTCTGCAAGGCCATCCTATGAGCGGGTGAACTCATCAATAGAGATAAAATCAAAATCTTGGAAGGAGTCTGATGAAGTTGGTCGATAACTTTATAGTCACTTTTCTTGATGATCCTCAAAAACTCAGCATTTTCATCATTCGTAACGGCTCCCTTACCTTTGTCTTTGGCAGGCACTGGGATATTAGTGGTTTCCTTAGGTGGAACCTCATTGATACGGGGAGTATACACACGGCCACTGCGAGTCATCCTGCTTGCCTCTGCGATATTAGTCACAGTGTCCTTAACCTCTTCGTTTGGAATAACCTTCCCAGACTCCTTGTCAATCATCGTCACGTCGTATTTCCAAGGCACAGCTTTAGGATCACTGAAAGGAAACGGACTTGGTCTTCGAATAACTATAGGCTTAGGCTGATTCACCTCAGGGATAGACGACTTTGGTATATCGAACACGGGATTGGCAGAACCTGCCCCTGACAGATTAAACACTGGTACCTTACCCTTTGATTCAGACTGATGGAAAACAGGCTCAACCACAGCGACTTCATCCTTTTTGGCTTGGCTTGTCACTTGTAAAACACCCTCGTCAATCAACCTCTGAACATCATTCTGAACCAACACACAACCCTTAACACTGGCTTCACAACTTACGCATGCAACGTGGGGAGTATCTACCAGACCAGCTTCAAACAGTTTCGAATGGAATATCTTGAGAGGAGTCTTAATCTGTACAACATCAAGGACATAACCTTCCTCATAATCGGCACTAATGGCATTGACACTCTCATGGTTAGGAAAAGGGTTCTTCTTAACATTCGGTTGAGGATCTTCAAACGACAAAATCTTCTTTTCCAATAAATCCCTGACAAGATTTTTGAGAGCATAACAATTCTCCAGATCGTGACCAGGCGCACCCTCATGAAATAAACAATGAGCAGCAGCGTTGTAATTGGCGGGTAGAGGATTAGGAGGCGGACCCAAAGCTCGAGTGGTAATTAGACCTTGCTTGACTAATGAGGGATACAACTCGGTGAAAGTCATCGGAATCGGCGGACAAGGTTTATACGTTCTCTTGTTCGGAACATTCTGGCGAGGAGCTGGATTCCTTGGCTGTTGAGGAGCAGGAGCGTTGGGCGCCTGTAGGTAGTTGATAGGAGGCGGATAAACAGGAGGTTGTTGCATAGGTTGATACATAGGAACCTGTTGATTGAAAGAAGGTGCAACAGCTGCCACATATGGCTGTTGAGCATATTGGATTGGGTACCCTTGAGGTTGAGCATAACCTTGCGGATATTGATAAAACTGGTCTCTTCGTCTACCAGAGGATATGGCATTAGTCTCACCTTCTTTCTTCTTCTGGGAGCTATACGGAGGTTTCTTCGGCTGATCCTTTGAAACACCATGATTACTTGTCATTTTACCGCTTTTCATACCCAATTCAATCTTGACACCCACAGCGACGATGTCAGAGAAATTTGAAGTCACGCTACCCACCATCCTCTCGTAAAATTCTGGACGAACCGTGTCGACAAACCAATCAACTAACTCTTTCTCGGTCAAAGGAGGTTCTACTTGCGAAGCAATCTCTCTCCACCTTTGAGCGTACTCTTTGAATGACTCAGAACTCTTTTGTGACATACTCAACAACTGTCTTCTGTCAGGAGCCAGATCCATGTTGTACTTGTAGTGCTTGATGAAAGCGTCAGATAAATCTTGGAAACTCTTAATGCGAGATTGGTCCAAAGTTAAGTACCACTTGGAAGAAGCACCCTTCAAACTGTCTTGGAAACAATGAATCATCAACTTATCATTTTCAACATGGGCAGCCATTTTGCGATAGTACATAATCAAATGACTCTTAGGACAAGTGGCACCTTCATAACGATCGAAGTTCGGAGTTTTGAACTTCGGGGGAATAACCAAACCTGAGACCAAACAAACGTCCCTTACAGCAGCCCCGAAAATTTGATCACCCTCTACTTTTTTCAATCTCTGGACGATGGTGTCTACTTCCTCACGAAGCTTGTCATGTTTCTCATAACCTTCAACATTCTCATCAAGATTATCAAAGACTGTCTCATTGAAATACGGCTGCGCACGGGTGTGCACAACAGGTGGTGCAAAGATAGGAGCCCCCCTAGAAACTTCGGAAAGTAAGGGCACGGCTTGCTGAACAGGCTGATTAATCGGAACAGTGGCTTGAGGAGGCACAAAACCTGGAGCAAGACCATAAGGTGGGTCCCTTGCTACGGTCACACTCGGTGGAGGGTCCATAGTAACACCAGTGATCTCTGAAACGACAGTGGGCTAGGTATCCATCTTAGCATTCATGACATGTAACAATTCCATCATACGTCCCATACCCCCTCGCAGGTCTTCAAGTTCATTGCTAAGGCGATCAATCTCTTTTGCCTGATCCTCCATTCTTTTCCGAATTTGAGCTCTGGTGTTGTACTGGTGCCGAGAACTCAGGGTGACGAAACTGGAAGGCGAGAGAACCGAACATGAGAAAACGGGAGACACATGCAATGCAAGAAAGGATATGATGCTATGATGCAAATGCGAATGAAGATTTCATGGAATTCAAACATTTACGAATGTCGTGGGGTACCAAAAAAAAATTTCCTTGTTTTTTCCATTTTTATTTTATCCCGCGATGTAAATGATGCTTGAATTCCATGAAATACAATGAAATGGGATGCTTTATGGATGCCATGCACATGAGTACACAAAACCCTAGGTTAAAAGTCATGAGTGGAGTTAAGGTCTACCCATCCCCAAAAGGAGTGTACTATGGGTTAGTTGTACCTGCAGAACAAGGTTCTAAAAAGTGCCCAAAGTCATCAGCCCATCTTTCGGATATTATCAACCTTCCGATTAACTCGGGGGTTAATAATATTCTCAAGAGAACCTCTTTTGAGTGTAGTATCGCGTAGCAACCATTGTAGGACTACTCCCACATAGTTCCCGCACTACGTCATAAATAAGGCCAAGGTGGTGTAAAGGTACTACGGTCCTCAATATCACAGACTCCAATCGACCATGGAAGAAGTTTTCAACGATTACTCGTTCAACCGAACCATTTTCGAAAAGGTCTCAACTGAGCGGTGATTCTCGAATCAGCTTGGTTGGGATTCACTCCCTATAAGCCTCATCGAATATATCCCCATCCTATAATAATGTCACTAGTCCGGGCGTAGGACTTATCTCACAACACAAGGAACAATCTCCCAAATCAGAGCACAAATACATACATGCAAATGAATAATAACACAGATAGTAATAAGGATGAACAAGTCAGGGATAACCCTAAAAAATTAAGACAGTCCCCAGTGAAGTCGCCATTTGATTTACAACCGCTCTTTGATTTATCCGAAGGAAATAGGATCACAAACTATTAATGAGTTTGAATCGCAATTCAATTCACAACCGCTCTTTGATTTATCCGAAGGAAAAGGTCAAAAGAGGGAAAACCTATTTTGCATCGTAAACACAATGCGGGGAAAGATCTAGGGTTCGGGGGTTGGTTAAATTTAGGGAAGGTATTAGCACCCTAAATTTCTGTAGTACTCTACAGGACCCTTTTGTTCAAATGTTTACTATTTGTTTTATTTATTTGCTTAAGGTATATGTACAAAGGATTAAAAGTGAGAAAAGAGACGTAAGGGGTTAATTCTAAGTTTACTCGGCAAGACATCGCATCTTGTGCCTACGTATCCTTACGGGAGTGGAATCAGAGTAATCGTAGTTCCCCTCAAAAGGGAGGTTAGAGACTTCTTGACTGTGGTCAAGGTCTCAAGGGGAATAAACGCATCTTAAGGACACGCTTACGTGGAGTGTAGGAACTCCAAATTTCTACGTTGAAATGTTAAGTTGTAATCAGGGTTAAATTAGGGATTCCACGGCGGGAAACCCTAAAATGAGCGCGGCGGCTCTTTGACCTAATGCTAGGGGTAAAATTGTAATCTTGCCTGCGGCGAGGCATTTGTGAAAATTAGGGTTTGTGAGGTTGTAAGGGTTTGAAGTTGAGGACTATTGGCGCGGCGACCAAAAGCTAGACCTAACCTTCGGATGTGTGTAGTGACAGATTAATAATGATGAAAGTGTGAGAAATTCTAAATCATACATCAGCAGAATTTTAAATGCGGAAACGTAAGCGCGATTATTAGGTTCACGAGGTTACAATGGAGGAACAATTACAATAATGTGATACAATTCAATTTTAAGAACGCAAACATAAGGAAACAACATGGTAAGCTGCACAGTGAACGAACTAGGTTAATAAACAAAATTATGAAAGCAGAAGCATGAAGTTATGGGACATTTTTTGTGGTTTTTTATTTTATGAGAGCTTTAATTTAAAACATGAATCTAAGCTTAATTTTTTTTAACTTGATAATAAATAAATAAATAAAAGGAAGATTTTAATTTTAAAAAAAAAATATTTTCTCTTGGTTTTAAAAAAAGGGTCTTAGTTCTAGTTTAAAAAAAAATTTGATTCTAATTATTAAAAAAAATTGTTTTAATTTTAATATTTTGAAAATGTTTTTAAATTATTATTTTTATATAAAAACCTAAATATTAGTTTTTTAAAAAAAGGTTTAATAATTTAATTAATTAATTATATATATAAAAAAGAAAAAATAGTTAAAAAATAAAAGGGTTGGGCCGGTCATCACATCCGGACCCAATCCGGTTGGTGAAAATATGAAGTAAGGGAACTAGGGTTTTTAGAACCCTATTTTCTTCCCCGCGGCGCCGTTGTGCTTTCTCCTTCCTCTCTCTCGATTCTCTCTCGCTCGCACTCTTATTCACGATAGCACTCCTTCTTCTCCATTTATGGCTTCTGTTTCCACTTTTTCCTGAAAAACAGAACAAAACAACATGTTAATCAAGTGATGGCTTACATTTTGAGACAGATTGTTGTTGGAAACGGCCGATGATGAGCTCTCTGAGGCTAGGAGGTTTGATTGCCCGGCGTTCGTAGTGAACGGCGAAGGCGATCCTCTCTGTTCGGTGATTCGCGGATGATATTGATGTTTGGTGATGCTCTGAACGATGATGACGATTGTTCTTCGTCTGAGTTCGCGGCCGTCTCCGTTCGCGACGCCTAGGGTTTTCGCTCGCGGTCTGTCCGTTAGGGTTTGGCTTGCGATGGTGGTTTCACCGTTTTTTCCTAGGGTTTCACTCAGGTGATATCCTTCCCTTTTTATATCTCTCTTTTTAGGCTTCTTGGGTCTTTGATCTGTGTTGGATTTGCGTTATTCTTTTACTGAGATTGATTTCTGATATGATTTGCTGTGATTCTTTTGATTTGGTTTGAACACTTTGCGGATTCACTTTTGCGTAATCATTTTTTCTGATACACTAATTGGATTTTGTTTCCTCCTTTTAGGATTTGATTGGTTTGCTTTTCAGATACTGATTGGATTCATTCTGATACAGTTTGGATTTGAAATTGGATATGCTTTCTAATACGATTTGTTGCTGATATTATTGGAATTGTGGCTTTGTAGATTCATATTTGATCTTCTTTCCTTTCTGATACAGATGTTGTTTTGTGATTTATCAGAACACGTTCCTTGATTGTGGATTCATTTGGCTATCTGTCTAATATCGAATTCGTTTTGGATATCCATCTTCACGACTTTTCTTCTTCTTTTTTCAGAATCGCTACTACGGCTTTGGTCGAGTTAAATGCCGCCGAGGATGGTATACGACGATGATGATGATATTCTGAGCCTGATGACACTGCTGTTGCCTCTGATAATCTATGCGGGGTTCTTCGCTTGTGGGGTGAACTTGCCCTTTGTATTGAACTCGTTCTCCTATTTTGAAATGAGTCGTAGCTCCTTGTTTTTGAACCTAATTCACCTTCTGTTCTTACTCTTCGCTTTTCCATTTTGAGCTGTTTTGGCTGTAAGTGAATTAACTTGCCATTAGCCTGTGATGAACTTTGCTGATGCTATTTGATTCTTGTGTTTCAGGGCTGGGATTTTGGATGTGTGATTTTCTGATGGATGTTGCCGTCAGCTGCGAATTTCATTGGGCTGTGATGTTCCTAAACTGAGCCCACCTGGTGGCTGTCTTTGATTGCTACTTTGAATTTTCAATTACCTTTGGCTGCAACTTATAAACCGTCTTGGCTTTGAGCTCTGTTACCAGTTTTGTACTGATGCTGTTGAATTTTTTGATACATTGCTTGATGCAGTTCAACACAGTTTGGTTTGTATTTCATTTTTCCATTCTGTTTGAACTTGACTTTCATGGACTCACTTATGTGGTTCAGAATTGATGTTGCTTATGAATTTCTTAGGTTTTGAGTTCTGAATTCTGAATTCTGAATCTGGTACTGATGTTGTTGTGGAATTTCAGGTGTGGGAAAAACTTTGAACACAAAGTGATTCAGACCTGCCGGCATCCGGGTCTGAATCCAGATTGACTATGTTGCCTTACTCTCGTATCAGTTTGGAAATCCAATTGCGGCAAAAGCGAATCAGTCCCGCTTCTTTTATCACTTCTATCTCTCGGATGTCCCGTAATGATAAGAACAGGTGTTACCTGATCTGACGCCAACGGCGCGGATCGGTAACGGGGTAGGACGCAGCTTCGGTTGTGCCACTCCCGGCACTCGATGATGACGCTGTTCTGAGAGTGTCAAAAATAATTTCTAACCCCTTCTATTCTGTTCTGTTTTGTATTTGTTTTTTATTGTGCAGGTTAGTCGGAGGACTCGAAAGATGGATTTCAAACGGCAGAATGGCGCGAAGCCCTTTAGTTCCTTTTAAGACCTTTAGAACTTAGGATAGAAAGAGTAGTGTAAATGCTTGTAAATCATGATTCTGTAATCATATTCTCATTCTTTCCCAATTGTAACTTATAAATATTTATGAACTGAAATTCAAAAATATTCATATCTGCCTCCTGATTGTAATTTATGAATGTCTTGAATAAGCTTCGAAAATATCTAAATCCACTTCTTAATTATAAATTAGAAATACCTGTGAATAACAATCCAAAATCATCTACAGTTACCTCTCAGTGGTAACATATAAATATTCATGAATAATACTCAAAATACTTCAATTCATTTCTTTTTGATATTTGAACAACGTTATGAGTGAGACCCAATACTTTCTCCACTTAATCAATCGTTCCTTTTGCTGATCTTGATCTTACCGCAGCCTGATTCGACCATGAACAAAATCGCACTAAAACCCACTTATCGTATACCCCCAGAAGCGGCGTTCTATCAATGTAACGGGAAACTGCTCAAACTGTCTTAAATAAACACAAGCAACGATTGGCCCAACACTCGAATGTGCTTCTGACAAATTGCTTCAGTATTAATTGACTTGAGATCAATGCCTTGATAATCAGCCCATACAATAAATAAGTGTCCTGGATATGATAGTTCGAACGCCTTATCACTAGAGACCATCTTTTTCAGAACAGTCAGCATAAAATGACCAAAATACCCCTGGGGTAGTTCCTGCAAAACAAAACGCACTTTATGACTGGTTAGTGGTTAGCAGATGCACAGATGAGATGTTATGCGAAATGACTGACTAAATATAAGGGTAAAATTTGGGGTATTACAATGGTCATTATGTTAGTGATTGTCCAGAAAGGAAGAGAAATCAAGAGACTGATGTAGAGCTGGTGAAACATGAAGAAGAAGAAACGTTGCTAATGGTCACAACAAAAGATGAAGAAAGATTCCAAGATCAGTGGTACTTGGACTCAGGATGCTCATCACACATGATTGGAAGGAAAGATTGGTTTGTCAACATGAAGCCCTCGTCGAAGAACACAGTGAAGTTTGCAAATGACAACACTCTAGCAGCTGAAGGTGTTGGTGATGTTCTGATTATGAGGAAAGATGGCAAAAGGTCAACAATTTCCAATGTGTTGTACATACCAGGCATGAAGAGTAATTTGCTCAGTATAGGGCAGCTTGTCTAAAAGAACTACAAGGTAGTTGTCGAAGACAAGATTATGAGAGTTCTCGACGCATGTGGTGGATTAATATTGAAGGCTCCAATGTCTCAGAATAGGACCTTCAAGATTGGACTAAATGTGATGGGGCACAAGTGTCTAGTAACTGCAGCCAGAAGAGATGAGTGGTTATGGCATTTTCGACTAGGTCATCTCAACTTTAAAGACATCAGAGAACTGAAGAGAAGAAATATGGTTTCAGGATTACCAGAAATCGACATTCCAAGGGAAGTCTGTGAGGAGTGTGTTCAGTCGAAACAACACAAGAATAGCTTCAGCAAGGATGCAGGAAGGAAGTCGAAGGCAATACTTAAAGTCATATACTTTGATGTATGTGGTCCAATCCAGGTGGATTCGATTGGTGGCAATAGATACTTTGTTACGTTTATAGATGATTACAGTAGAAAGCTGTGGACTTACCTCATCAAGAAGAAAAGTGATGTGATTGAGGTATTTTTTAGATTCAAGTCCATGGTCGAAAGACAGAGTGGCCGAAAGCTGAAAATTCTGAGGACTGATGGTGGTGGAGAGTATGTGTCAAAAGAGTTCGATATACTATGTGTAAAAGAAGGGATTGTGCATGAGGTGGTGCCACCTTACACTCTACAGCAAAATGGGATTGCAGAACACAAGAACATAACCATCATGAATATGGTGAGAAGTATGTTGAATGGAAAGCATCTACCTAAAGAATTATGGGGAGAAGCAGTTTCGACAGCAACATATATATTGAACAGATGTTCGACGAATAAGCTTGAAGGAATCACACCAGAAGAATGTTGGTCTGGTGTCAAGCCTAGTCTCAGTCACTTGAAGGTGTTTGGATCTATAGCACATAGACATGTGCCAGATCAGTTGAGAAGGAAGCTTGATGATAAGTTGAATCAGATGATCTTGATAGGATATCATTCGACAGGAGGTTACAAACTGTTCGACCCAGTGAATAAGCAGGTATTTATCAGCAGGGACATGATCATAGATGAGCTTAAAGAATGGGATTGGACTGAGAATGCCAAGAAGGATTCAGTGAGAATCTCTTGTGAAGAACCAGTCACTGAAGTCGAAATAGAAGTTCGACAGGAACCAGTTGCAGATGAAGCAGGTTCAAGCAGACCTCGACGAACAAGACACATGCCTACAAGGTTGCAAGAATATGTAATTACATCAGATGATGTAGTCGATAAAAAGGGTGAGCTGGTACATTATGCTTTCTACGCAGATTTCGAACCAGTCAATGCAGCTGAGGCATTGAAAGATTCGAAGTGGATGAAAGCAATGACTGAAGAGTTGGAGTCCATCGAAGTCAATGATACCTGGTCACTTGTCAAATTGCCGCAAGGCAAGAATGCAATTGATGTGAAGTAGGTTTACAAGGTAAAGGTAAATCCTAAAGGAGAAGTAACTCGACACAAGGCGAGACTTGTGGCGAAAGGATTTCTTCAGAAGGAAGGAATCGACTTTGATGAAGTATTCGCACCTGTTGCTAGAATCGAAACAATCAGGTTGGTTGTTGGTCTAGCAAATATGAACAACTGGCACATATGTCAGATGGACGTGAAATGTGCATTCCTTAATGGCCCCTTAGACGAAGAAGTTTATCTTGCACAACCAGCTGGGTTTGTGAAACAAGGCAAAGAAAGAAAGGTGTACAGGCTTCATAAAGCCCTGTATGGACTTAAGCAAACATATCGAAATGATGTTCCATTATCTTCAAGAGCAGGTAGCAGAAGGGAAGATGAAGTTAGAAAACTGCAAAACTGAGAATCAGATTGCAGATATCATGACGAAGGGAGTGCAGGTCGAAGCCTTCAGAAGACTAAGAGCCGTGATGAATGTATAGAGTTTAGACACAATGAATTAGGTGGTGTGTTAAATATAATTCATAGTGTAAACATATTTGATTTGATATGATTTAGATTAGATTTGATTTTGAATATTTTGGGCCTTTTATGTTTTGGGCTTTTGTAAACCTAAAACTATAAATAGGGTGTCTTGCTTTGTATTATACTAAACACAACATAGAACAGATTTCACAGTTGCAGTGTTTAGCAAGTGAAAGTTCTATAAGCAATAAGAAATTCCACAGTCGTGGGTAACACATTCTCTCCAAATATTTATTCTCTCATTCTTCTCTTTCTTTTTTGTTATTCTTATTCTCTTTTGTTGTTCTTGATAATTACTTGTTATTATCATTACTATCATATTGTGGGTTTGTTCATCAATCTTGAGATCAAGATTGAAGGGAATTCTTCATAGGGTGTGGGGTGAATTTCCAACAGTAACGACGAAAGATATACAAATGAAAATCATACAAATGATTTTTAAACTATATATGGAAAACGGAAAAGAGAATAAAGAGGTTCCACGATGATGGCTAAATTAACAAAAAAGTCTGCAACTCGGGTAACAATGTGTCGATTGAGTTTAATGTCGTATATTCAATAGTTGATGGTCCTTATTCTTCTATTTTTAAGAGTTATGTTGTGTTCCTTGGACGTAGCAAAGTCAGTATATTAATAGATGATTGGAAAGAAGCACCAAAGGATGTAAAAGACAACATATGGGTAAACATATTGATATTAATTTTAATTTTCATCGATTCGGCATTACTTTCTATAATTATTAATACATACTTATTGATGTAATGATAGTTGACGTTTGAGTTTTCCGATGATGATACATTTTTAAAAAATGGATAACTTATGATGGTATGTATTGGATGGGGTTTAAGCCATGACTCTTTCATGATTACATTAGGGATCTTAAGCATCCAGGGTAAGATATAGTTTTATTTTGGAGAAGGATTGAAAAAAGTTTGTGAAGTCTCGTGGTTATGAGGATTTTCTGGTTAGTGCTAATTTTATTTTCTGATAATTTTATTTGTATGCTTTATAGATATAACCATACAAGTTAATAATTTTTCTATGTTTATAACATATTAAAAATGAAGCAGAAAAGTTGAACAAAGCAAAAAAATAAATACCCTTATAGATTGTCTCGTGGTGGTTATAGGAAATTTGAGAAAAAATAATGAATAATGAAAAAGACAAAAAAAAAAAGGGAGATAACGACTCCATGACTCGTGATTACAACCCGTCCCCACCATCACGACATCAGAAATGGAAGAAGGCTCGACAAAGACCAAATAGAGAGTACACTTAGATACCTCAAGAGTAGTCGCTAAAAAAGTTGTAAGTAGGATTTGTTGTGTGTATATTATGTGTTATTTAAATTGCTTTGATACTTAATAATATATATCTTATCATGCTCTATAAGATTCGTTTGTTATGTTGGCATGTGAAGATTATTTTATTCCATAATCATGATATGACATATTAATAACATTAAATGGAACAAATGAGCATGGTGGACATGTGCGTGGTGTTGGAGATGACATTGGCCTGATATTATTCTATGGTACTGTTAGCTCACAAATTCGACGCCCACATTAAATTAAAAGGTTTTAGGAATATTAAATTGTCAAAGGAATATGAAAGAAACCTTTGAGTGGAAAAACCTTCGAGTGGTTGAAATATTAAAGTGTTTGGGACTTAGAAAATATTCCTAACATTAAAGAGATCACCTTCGACTGAGACTGCTGGCCAAACATTAGTGGAATTTGAAATTCAAATAAAGGAGGGAGTAGTTATGGTTTCTCATTGCTGAACAAGACAAGTGGCGCACATTCAGCAAGCGACTACATGCAGCGTGACACTTGTCATGAGCTGATCATTTTAGGAAGCTAATGGCAATTAATTTTATTATTATAAATATGGGTTCTAGCAATGGAATTCGGGGTGTTGTAATTTACTATTGTACAAGTTACTCCAAAACTTACTCAAAGTATCCGAGTGTAGAGAAAAGAGTTCTGGGAGAATGTACGTCATGTAAAAACACAATTTCTATGTTTTAATGTGTTGTGAATCGGATGCCTTTAAACAAAGTATAAACGGTTTCTTAATGATCAAGAAACTCACAAGGGTTAGGGTTAACAAAGAAAACAAGGTAAAACAACAAGGAATAACAAGGATTGGTTATTAAACTGCTATTCTTTCCTTTCTCTTAGAACAAGATTACAAGTATACAAGAATAACAAAATAACCTCTCTCCCTTGAAATTAGGATTTTATCTTCCTATTTTTCCTTATGCCAAGATTGAGAAACTAGCATCCTATTTATAATAAAATAGCACATGCTAACAACCCTAGCAATATTTACTCATGCTAACAACCTTAGCAATATTTACTCATGCTAACAACCTTAGCAATATTTACTCATGCTAACAACCTTAGCAATATTTACTCATGCATGTTAGAACAAACTTCGACTACAACACGCATTACTTGCGAACAGACTTCGACCACACTAGAGTTCGATCTAATGTCTCACAAATCTCCACCTTGGATCTAACTCTATAACATCAAGAAACTAGCTTTCTTCATGCAGATTTATTAACTGTATACAGTGGAAAAACTTGCAACTGGGCAATGTCTTGGTGATCATATCAGCAGCATTATGATCTGTCGAAATTTTCAGCACTTGGACTTCTCCACGCTCGATTACCCCTCTGATGAAATGCAGCCTCACATCAATGTGCTTGATTCGCTCATGATAGGCTGAATTCTTCGACAGGTGTATTGCACTTTGACTATCACATTTAACAGTGATAACTCGACCTTGAAGTTTTAGCTCCTTTGCAAAACCTTCAAGCCACAATGCTTCCTTCACAGCTTCAGTTAGGGCAATATACTCCGCTTCAGTGGTTGATAGGGCAACGACCTTCTGAAGTGTTGCTTTCCAACTGATTGTTGTCCCAAACATAGTGAACACATATCCGGAGATAGATTTTCTAGAATCCATACAACCTGCATAATCAGAGTCGACATATCCTTCGATTACTGCTTTACTATCTTCACCTAAGGCTCCACCATAAATTAGGAATCTATTTAGAGACCCATTTATGTACCTTAAAATCCACTTCAATGCTTGCCAGTGAGCCTTTCCAGGATTCGCCATGTACCTGCTTACAAGACTTACTGCATATGCTATGTCGGGTCTAGTACAGACCATAGCATACATCAAAGACCAATTTGTCTTCTTTTGATTCCTCATAACTTCCTTATAGTCTCTAGGTTCTTCGTCTAGAACCTCACTTGCAGAGATTAAGGCATAAGCTATAAGATCTGCATACCCAAGTCTCTGAGGTGGTTTGATGACTCTCCTCGACCTGTCTCTTGCTAACAGGTAGTCATTATCAGTCTCCTCATCTTCGACAACATCTTCTGTGTCTTCTTCGACTTCATCTGGGGTAAGCAATTCAGCATCAACATGCTCCACCTCAACAGGAATCTCTCCCTGTTCCAGCTCTTCGTCAGCATCATCAGTTTTCTTGAAAGCCATCTCTGCTTCGTTGAAAACTACATCTCGACTGGTGATACACCTCCTGTGACCTGGCTCTAGGCACCATAGCCTATAAGCTTTGACTCCTTCAGGGTATCCCATGAACATGCATTTCAGAGCTCTAGGTTCGACCTTGTCTTGCCTAATATGAGCATAGGCCACACAACCAAATACTCTCAGTCTGTCGAGACTAGGTGGATGTCCCGACCAAACTTCTTCAGGTGTCTTCATTCCCAAGGTAGTCGAGGGACATCTATTTATCAGGTAAGCTGCTGTCGAAACAGCTTCCGCCCAAAACACCTTCTTCAATCCAGCACTAACCAACATGCATCTAACCCTTTCAAGGATTGTTCGATTGAATCTCTCAGCTAAGCCATTTTGTTGAGGAGTACATGCTACAGTCTTATGCCTTGCAATTCCAGACCCAACACAGTAACTGTCGAAAGCTTCGTTGCAGAATTCAAGGCCATTGTCGGTTCTCAACCTCTTAACCTTTCTGCCAGTCTGAGTTTCGACTAGAATCTTCCAACTTTTGAAATTCTCAAAAGTTTCATCCTTCGTCTTCTGAATGAATACCCATAGTTTTCTGGAATAGTCATCAACGATGGATAGAAAATACCTTGCACCTGAGTGTGAAGGATTCCTTGCAGGTCCCCAAAGATCAGCATGAATGTAACCCAGGGATCCATATTTTCTTTGATTGCCTTTGTTAAACTTTGCCCTACAGGATTTACCAACTACACAAGATTCACAAAATTCCAACTTTTCAACTTTGTCACCTCCTAGCAGGTTCTGCTTCCCCAATTCGACCAGGCCTCTTTCGCTGACATGGCCCAATCTCATGTGCCATAATTCTGTCTTCGACATAGATTTCGTGGATGCAACATTTGTCAAACCACTTACAACCTCAGCCTCAAGGGTATACAAGCCTTGTTTCTTCACGCCTCTCAAGACTTCCTTCGACCCCTTCATGACTCTTAGGATACTTTTCTCTCCTTGAAAAACATATCCTTTTCTGTCGAATTCACCAAGAGAAATCAAATTTCTCTTCAAGTCAGGTACGTACCTGACTTCAGTCAATAACCTTATTGACTCATCATGGAGCTTGAATCTCACAGATCCAATACCTGCAGTTTTGCAAGATTTGTTGTTTCCTAACAGCACAGATCCACCATCTTGATCACATAGCTCCTCGAACAATTCTCTGTTGGGAGTCATGTGCCAAGTGCAACCTGAATCCATAATCCACTCTTTCCTCGAGTCGCCACTTGAAACCACAAGAACATCAGATGAGTCGAAGTCATCTTGAACAATGGCTGCATTGCCATTACCTTCATGATCTTTCAGGCGTTCAGGGCACAACTTTCTTATGTGACCCTCCTTCTTACAGTGGTAACATCAAATACTAGATGTTTCGCCACTATAAGACTTCTGTTGACTTTTACCTTTTTTCTTGTCAAACTTACCATCCTTTCGCAAGAATTTTCCCTTAACGGCCAAACCTTCACCCACCGTCAAAGGTTTATGCTCCTTTCGTTCGTTCAAGTCCTTGGAATACAAGGCTGATTGAACTTCTTCAAAGGTCAGGGACTCCCTTCCATACAATAGAGTTTCTTTGAAGTGAGCATGTGTTCTGGGCAAAGCACACAGCAACAATAGTGCTTGATCTTCATCATCGATCTTCACATCAATATTTTCAAGATCAAGAATCAGCTTGTTGAACATATCCAACTGCTCAGCCAACACTTTGTCTTCACTCATCTTGAATGAATATAAAGCTTGCTTCAGGTATAGTCGATTCACCAGAGATTTGGTCATGTACAAACTTTCAAGTTTCACCCATAATCCCGATGCTGTAGTCTCCTTTGATACCTGTCGAAGAACCTTATCACCAAGGCTCAATAATATTGCGCTGTGGGCTTTCTCGATTATGCTCGTCTTTTCTTTTTCCGTTAATGCAGCGTCCATGGCTGCCTCACCCTTCAACGCTTCCAAACAACCCTGCTGAACCAATAGGGCTTTCATCTTCAAGCGCCACAGACCAAAGTCGTTCACTCCGGTGAACTTTTCAATCTCATACTTTGTTGAAGGCATCTTCCCATGCTCACCGCACCAATTTGTTGTGAATCAGATGCCTTTAAACAAAGTATAAACGGTTTCTTAATGATCAAGAAACTCACAAGGGTTAGGGTTAACAAAGAAAACAAGGTAAAACAACAAGGAACAACAAGGATTGGTTATTAAACTACTATTCTTTCCTTTCTCTTAGAACAAGATTACAAGTATACAAGAATAACAAAATAACCTCTCTCCCTTGAAATTAGGATTTTATCTTCCTATTTTTCCTTATGCCAAGATTGAGAAACTAGCATCCTATTTATAATAAAATAGCACATGCTAACAACCCTAGCAATATTTACTCATGCTAACAACCTTAGCAATATTTACTCATGCTAACAACCTTAGCAATATTTACTCATGCTAACAACCTTAGCAATATTTATTCATGCTAACAACCTTAGCAATATTTACTCATGCATGTTAGAACAAACTTCGACTACAACACGCATTACTTGCGAACAGACTTCGACCATACTAGAGTTCGATCTAATGTCTCACATAATGAAACTTATTTTGCTTTATCTTAAATAGTTTATCTTTTACTCCCTTGCAATTTATATCTTTCTGGCATTATGGTTTTCACGGGAAACAAATTGGCACGCCCAGTGGGACAGTGCTAAAAATTCTTCAAATTTTTTTTTAAAATTTGTGAAACTACAGTTGGTATTATTGTCTTTGATAAAACTTCGTTGCATGTTATTAAAAAGTGGTAAGATAGCCGCTACAAACGAAGAAAGACCAAGAAAAAATTACACTAGGGAAATGACGACAGATGTTAATCAGCCAAATAACTCAAACCTTTGAAGAGATGGCTCTAATTTCCAGCCTAGTAATATCAATCCTCGCGATGTGTCTAGAAATGATGTAGTTCCACTCTCAGTACCTTCGACAAGAGAGTAGATACTACCTCTTATTATGCCTGAACCAGTGTCATTAGTGTTGGGGCCAGGGTCAACAAGTATAAGGGCTTACATTCAACCCGTGTTAGAATATGTTGGGCCTCAAGCGTCGAATCCCCAAACTCCGCCAGGAGAGATTTCGACGTCTAGACATTTTTTCCCACCAGGGTTTTCACAACCATTACCAATAAACCCACCATATGGAATGCCAGCGACAGTAATGTAAAGCCTCCAAAATGCTCCCCCAATATTCTCAGAGAATGTGATGGCTTCGCCATTACAAGGATCAGGGTCTGGGATAAATGTTGGTCGAAACAATCAAAGTATAGATGTGAGGTATTCCACTAAAGGCCCCAATTTGACCAATACTTCAATAGCTTGTTTGAGGCAGCAAATGGATGAGAGCAACATGCAAATGGTTCAAACCTTATCCTAAACTATGGGGGGAATCTTTCAACCTTTGATCCAGAATACTACTCAGACTAGCCAACAATTAGCAATGCAATTAGCACGGTTGAAAAAATTTATGGGTGTGCCAGCCACTGTTAGAACCACAACTATTATGGAAAACATTCCACGACAAGATTTAGGGAACCTACCTGAGGCCAATCTAGAAAATCAAGGCAGGTTCCCAGAAACTAACTTGTACGGCGGAATCTGATAATGAAAGAAAACTACCATAGCTATAATACAAGGGAATCCCAGAAACCGACTAAAGAGAAAAAAGTGGTGGAGCCAAAAAGGACGTGTTTGGGTCCAATTAAAGTATTTTATATATTTTAAAGATTTAAAAGTGATTCTTTGAATTTTTAAGATTCACTACTTCATCCAATAAAAGACGCGTGTATTATAAGATATTTTAAAGATTCCATAGATTGAAGTGTCAAAATTAAAAATAAAAAAAGACAATAATGTTAACTTGTGTTCCTATGACATAAATTAAAAAACACAGTAAATTTGTATTGAAAATATCAATAAAAAACTAAATTTTTTATTTTTATTAAAGCATTACACAATTTTCAAAAATCTATCATTATGTCAATTAATGACGACCATGAATTCCGTTATAACTGATATTTTTTTTTTAAAATTAATAATTTGATAGATTGTTGATTTTTTATTGAATGACAATGTAAAATTATTTTATATTGTCGTTACAAATCAATTAAACTCTATAAATAATTTAAATTTTTTAATATATTAGAATATTATTTGCAATTGATTGACCGTATAAATTAATGTATTATATTTTTCTTATTTATTAGACTCAATTTTTATTTTTAAAAAAAATTAAATAAAAATGGTTTTAAAATTTTTTGGCAGGTATATTGTTGACAAAAAAATCTCACAAAATTTATTTCACAAAATAATCTATTAAAGTTTATAGATTTTTTAATACTAAAAGAATTTTTTATAAATTTTGAGAAATTTCTATTAAATATCAATGAATTTTGTTGTATTAAAAAGTTATTATTTTAATTCAATATTAAAAAATGTAATTGAAATATATTAAAATTTTGATTCAATATCACAAAAACATACCTTGGGAATAGTTTATTGAACACCACAATTTTGTTATCATAAATATGTTTTAAAGTTCTAATTGAGTACATCTTTAATTAGGGTGATCTTTTCAGTTGATCAGAATCTGAAGTAAGGCAGAGAATTCGTCTTCGATGTTTGAATTCAAAGAGAATGAAGTGTACTTGCAAGGCACTCTAATGCCAAAGTAAGAATCGAGATAGGAGAAGGCAAGTACAAAAATAAGACTGCTTTAGGGTAATTTTTTGGGAATACTTGACGCTCTTAAAGGAGAGGGTATTTATAATGCCCCCAGCGTTTGGTCATTGGTCCCTATTTTCGGACCAAGATATTCGCTCACCAAAAATAGGTAACTGTCATAAACTAGTCGTTGTGATAGGCAGATACGCTCGGAACTAGTCGCTGCTTTGAGTAAGAGCGTGGTTGTGGCGGGCAAGCACGTCAGGGCCATTCCTGGATGGTTGAACTGTGCATGACGAAGGGTAGTTGATCCTGGAGAAAATTTATTTTCCTTTGCCTCAACTGGCAAAGCTTAAACTATTGTGTCGTTCTGGGTGCAGAAGTGGATTGGGTCATACTTAGTCATTGTGTCAGTCCAGAACATAAGGATATAAATGAATATTCATGATATGTTGAATAAATATGATATTTGTATATGTCTCTCTAATATTCATGTGGATATCCGTTTAGTGGATAATTTGCAAGTAAAATACCCACATATATTTTTAGATATTCATGGATAATTTTTTTTAAGTTTTTTTTTGAAAATTTTTTTTACTTCTCTTAAAAACACAAAATTATTATCACATAACATCCATAGAATACGTTCATAATTTAACAACAAAATTTCACGACATTAATTTTTTATTTTTCGCCAAAACATAATAAGATCAAAATATAATATTCATACATTTCATATTTAACCAAACAAATCAAATATATTGTAATTGTGAGTTATAATGGAAGAGCGGACGACAAAGAAGTAGGAAGAGAGACATTGATTCGACAGAGAAAGGACGACACTTGGTTGGTTGGAGAGTGAAATTATTGAAGTGATGTATGAAGTAGAAGTGTACATGGGTTGAGTCCATAAATTTCTATCAAACCTAAAAAAAAAACACTAACTCACTAATCAAATATTTATTAATATAATTTTATAATTTTGATGAATATTAACTTAGTTGTTGCAATTTTAGTTTCTCGAACATTTACTATTTTAGTGAATTGTAAATTTAACTAGTTTTAAATATTTCACTCATTGGTTATATTTATGCTAATACGATTTTATGTCATACGACTTTAATATTAGGAAGATCCTAAAGTCTCACATTGGTTGGAGATAGAGCATTGAAATAGTTTATATAGAGTGACACCCCTCACCTTACCAATCAGTTTTGTAAGGTTGTGTTAGGTCAAACTATAATATGGTATCAGAGCATATCGATCGGACTTTGGGTAACCCACCGTTTAAATCCACACACCAAGTCCAAAAAGAGTGCTGGGCGTGGTGGGTGTATTAGGAAGATCCTAAAGTCCCACATTGGTTGGAGATAGAGCATTGAAATAGTTTATATAAAGTGACACCCCTCACCTTACCAACCGGTTTTGTAAGATTGTGTTAGGTCAAACTCTAATATTTAATTTATTGCTAGTATTTTATGATAATTTTTATTAGTTGATATTATTTATTATTTTATGATGTTAAAAAATAGAAAGAAAAAAAAAACATGTTATCTAATTTTTGTAAAAAAATAAAAATATTGAATAATTTTAATGAAAAAATTCGACGACTCATCAATTAGTCATTTAACTTATTAAAATAGAAAAATTAGTTGGATAACATACTATTCAACTCAACTAATCAAAAGATTAGTGGATTTGTCAAAATTGACTCATTGATTTAGTGGATAGTTATTTTACTTCATTCAAAAAGAGTGTCTTATATTTTGGTCAAACTCAATCCAAACGGGCTCATATGCGCCTTTAGTATAGAGTATTAAAAAGCTTAAATATAAAACGACTAATAAAATTTATATGAAATATAAAAGGTTTTCTTAACAAATTTTATATATATATATATATATATATATATATATATATATATATATATATATATATATATATATATATATATATATATATATATATATATATATATATATATATATATATATATATATATATATATATATATATATAAGATTAAAAAATTAAGTATAATAAATTAATAATATTACATAAGTTTTATTATTTATTAACAAATATCATTAAATCAACATCTATATTCATTAATAAATTAGTATTTATTTATTTATTTTATATATAAATATCTATTAAACTACTCCTCCATATTTGAAAAGAATATGATTTGAGGAAAAAAAAATTTCCATCACTACCTTTAAGCTTCATCAGCCATTCATGGATAAGTGATGGTTTGCATAAGTTATTTTCTTTGTCATCGTTCTTCTATAAAAGAAACACGGTTTTCTTTGAGTTAAATTAGAAAATATATAACTAAATTTATTTAAGATATATTAGTAATGTTTTAGACCCAAAATAAAATATTATAATGTTTACTTAGACCCGTTTTAAATTTTTGATGATTTTAATGTGATTCATTTTCTAATTTACAATAAGTTGTATGAATATTTAAAATAAATAAATATTTTTTAAATAATTGAAAAATATAAAATAATTAATTTGATTTAAAATCAATGCATTTATAAAATCAAAATGAGTTCTTTTATGCTCTAATAAATTTTATACTAACATATTTCAATAATTATTTAACATATATATTTAAATAAACTAATAATTAATAAACCAATAAAATAAAACTATATCTTAATAGTTAACATAAAATTATATATAATATCATATCTATATTATAGTTATAATAATAATTTTAAATATATGAGAAGTTAATATAGGTTATTAAACAAAAATTATTTAAAAAATTAATAGACAAGTATCTTTAGAATGTTTGCTAAAAAGTAAAAAATAAAATAAAAAATAATAATGAATTTGATTTATTTTTAAATAAATAAACGAATTAATAAACTGAGAAAACTAAATTAATTTTTTTATTTTGTTGTTAAATAAAATATAATAATCAATGTAAATTCTTGCACACTAAATTTAAAGTTGGTGATAATGTCATTCTAATAATATCAACTTATGATTTTCGCACTAACTAATATTTTATAAACATAGTAAATAAAAATATAGTCCTTACATCTTATAATATTTTTATCTTTTTCAAATTATTTGTTTTTTTAAAATATCAATATAATATTTATTATTTTTTCATTAATTTACTTTTATGTATTATTTTTTAAATTATATAATTACTTTATTATTTATTATTAATAAAATTATATTAATAGATTAAGTTTATTTTATTATTAAAATTAACATAATTAATTATTATTCTAAAAAAACGTTAAAATCTTAAAAACAACCTACGACGGAAATAATATAATTTATTCTTCATCATATTAAACACAATTTAAAGTTTAGTGGGACACTAGCCCACGCTGTTTTTGCTGCCAAAAATAAATTATTACGAAGAATTCAATAGTTGTCGGTCAGTACCTTGTACTATTAGGTACAATTTATTTATTTATTTATATTTTAAATATCATTCTAGATATTTTGGGATGGTTTGACTTAGTTTTTTAAAACTATTTTTAAAATAAGAAAATAATATTATATATTTGGTTATCTAATTTTATAAAATTACTTTTAAAATTCATCTTTTATTTATATTTTTTGAAAATTAAAAATGGGAGATTTAGTTTTTTTTTATAGTTGAAAAGAGGGAACAATTAAATAACTATTATAATTTTTATTAATGAAATTTTATAATATTGTAGAACTTTAATATATATATATATATATATATATATATATATATATATATATATATATATATATATATATATATATATATATATATATATATATATATATATATATATATATATATATATATATATATATATATATATATATATATATATATATATATATATTTATTTATTTATAAACCATCTTACTTTATTCATTTAAATTGCCAAAATTACAAATAATATATATTATTGTGGTTGGTCACAAAACTAATGAAAAAGAAGTTCAATAGCAAAGTAAGAAGTTACATATAAAAATGAAGTGTTAATCTTGTATGTTCTCTCTCTCCTTCTCGTGTATCAAAAATCTTAAACCACCACAACAAATATGTGAATTCATTTTTTTTTATCATTACTTGGTTCTAAGGCAAAACATTGACATCATATATAGGAATCCATATATGATTTCTACAATTAAAGTGTAAATCCCCATCTTTCTGTTGATTCTATCAAATTGAGAGTCATACTCTCTCTCTCTCTCTTGATATTTGTTAATATATGGTAGCTTTCAAAGTCATTCGAATTGTCGTTTAACTGCAAGTCGGTGCAACCGCTAAGAACCATTTGCCTCCCCTTAAGAGATGAACGATCAAATTTTAACAATTGCTCCTTTTGTTCTTCCTTTGTCGAATTTTGTCCAATGGTAGGTTAAGGAACTTCTTAGCTTCCTCCATTTCTCATATCTACCATGTAATTTCATCTAGATGAGCCTTCTTTCAGACCTACACTACTGCTAGTCCTGACCAGACGCAATTCCCCAAATTTTAAATGTTGCAAACTAGTTTTGGCTTGCTATAAAATTATGAATTGTTGAACAACGTGTACGAAATAGTTCATCAATATGACTCATAGGCCTTGGCAGAAAGATTGACTCGGATCGAAGAAATTATGCACAACAACACTTTGAAAAACGACATTGTGCAAGAGGAAGCTTCGCATAAAATCGTCGCCCTTTAGCCAATAAGAGGTCCAAAAAATCTCTATATGTGGATAAATATGTCCATAAGAGTTTGTTGAATGTGTATGATCATATTTATTTGGTTAAGAGATTTGATTAATCTTTTATTGTTGCTTTTGAAGATACATGACCCTTGTAGGAAACTTGAGAAAACAATGAATAATAAAAAAAGACAAAAAAAAAGGAGATAAAAACTCCATGACTCGTGATCACAACTCATCCCCACCATCACGACATGAGAAATGGAATAGGGCTCGATAAAGACCAAATAGAGAGTACACTTAGATACCTCAAGAGCAGTCGCTGAGAAAATTATAAGTAGAATTGTCGTGAGTATGTTATGTGTTATTTAAATCGCTTTGATAATTAATAATATATATCTTATCATATTCTATAAGATTTGTTAGTTATGTTGGCTAGTGAAGGTTCTTTTATTTCAGAACCATGATATGACATATTAATATAATTAATCTGAACAAATGTGCATGATGGACATGTGTGTGGTGTTGGAGATGGTATCAGCCTGATATTATTCTATGGTACATTCTGAAAAAGCATCAGACAGACGCAAAAAGAAAATATTGAAGAGTTTGGGAAGAAGTTGCAAAGACAAAAGAAAGAATTTGAAGATGCGTTAACAAAGGAGCGGGAAAGTCGCATGAAAGACGTGGAAGACATGAAAAAGTTATATGCAGCATGTGAGAATATCTTAAATATATTATATATATTGTGTTGTTTCTGTTTTGTGCTTATGTTATTTTTATGATGTAGAGAATCAGTGAAATCGTCTAACAGTCAGGAACGAAGCCATAAATATTTTAGTGTGGGGCAATATATATAATATTAAAAATATATTTAATTAATATACATGATCATTTTATAATTATTTTACATATATCTTCAATTGTATTTAAATATTATACCATTTTATTATATATGATTAATCTAATATTTCTATAAATATGTATATGATAAGATATATTTGGACGTGTTTGTACAATATTTACACCATACCAACCACTTATACTCTTACCATATAAACAATTTATTATATTTTAATTATAAACTATATTTTCTTTGTTTTTAATATAAGTCATTTTTAATTTTTTATATAAATTTAAAAATATAATTAATATAGTCTGAAAAATAAAAATTATAATTCTTTTACCAAATTATTCTTCATTAAATAATATGAACAAAAATAAATTCATAAAGATATAATAAAAAAAATATATTCTTTTGCCTATGAAGCGAACATTACTGTTAGTTTAAAAAGCGTGTATAACTTGAAAGAAATATTTATGTAAGAGGATCCACATATCTATATGGATTCTTTAAATGGGTCTCGCATAATTTTTTATATTATTTCACTCTTTTTAATTTTTAAACAAGTCAACTATATTTAACAAATATTCATGTAATTCTTCAAAAACTTTATAATGGATCCTACCAAATTACACAATATACTCACATTTATTTTAGTTTAGACACTTTCTAATAAAAAAAATTAAAAGAAAAAGAAACAAATAATTAAAAAGGCAGTGTAGAAGCGTGTGTTACTATAACAACTTTGTCAAACTAAAGAACATTGATTTCATTCAATTATTCAATAACTTCTGACACAGGAGCATAAAAGATTGTATAAGAGTGTTGCAATTCTACTGATAATTATGCTCTAAGTTTAATTTAAAAAAAACATTATTATTAGTTTAAAAAGTGTGCATTACTTTTGTTGAAGCGAACATTACTGTAAATTTAATTAAAAATATATATTGTATTATTTAAAAAGCATGCATCATAAAATAGAAAAGTTTTATGCAGCTGCCACTTGCATTACATTGGTAGAATACATATAGACACAGTTGTTAGTGGGGGCACATGCCCACTTACTTCTACAAGTAGCTTTGTCCTTGTCAATAGTGTACAAATGAAGATGGTGATGATCTCGGAAAGAATTATTGTACATGGCGCAAACACAAAAGAAAATTATTCACCCACCCCTATCGATATCCATAATGAGTTATTAGCTCCTTCTTAAGTATCGATTACCATTTTTTTATGTCACGTTATGAATAAGAAAGATCTAGTTCCTCTTTCGGCTAGAACATGATCGAGAAATAGAGATTTTTTTATGTCAATCCTGTAGATATAAGGGTTTTGGTAGTTGATACTATATGTTTGATGCACATAAGTATAGAATTGAATATCTCATTATTGTACATTCATCGTTTTGTATAGAACTAATATTTCCTCACTTATTTTTTTTAATTTTGTTTAACCATTTAAATACATTCACCGTGTTTGCATAGAATTAAATAAATTAAATATTTATGAATTATTATATCCATTTTCGGATAATTCTCCAAATATGATTGAAACATATATATCATTACAAATAAATGAGGAAAAAACTATTATTTAGCATCATTATAAGTATATAATTTTAAAATTATGATTTCTCTATAATTTTTTTTTAAAGATACTCAAAGAATTTGTAGGATTCACTATCATCACACAATGAAAAACATATATTTTGTCAAATTGTTTATACTGATATTTTAAAACAACATAGATGATTTATTTTTTATTTGACAATCGCGTAATAAAAATACACTATTGGTGCATATTTATTAACTCAATTTTTTATTAAAAAGATAAATAAATAAGTTTTTAACAAAATTTGGCGGGTATAATTTAAAAAAAAAAACTCACAAAATTTATTTCACAAAATAATCTATTAAAATTTATAGATTTTTTTAATACTAGAAGAATTTTTTATAAGTTTTGATAAATTTTGATTAAGTATCAATGAATTTTTTGTATTAGAAACAAATATTTTTATTGAATATTACAAAATTTAATTGAATTATATTACAATTTTGATTGAATATCACAAAAAAAAAAACTTATCTTAAGAATAGTTGATTGAACACCACAAATATTTTTATCATAAATGTTTTTTAAGTTCTATTCAGTTAGGCTTTTGTCATACATTTATGAATAATTGATAGTTTGCCTAAGAGCACCTCCGATTCATTGGACTTGTTCACCGTCGTTTTCTTTTTTCACAAAACAGTTATTGGAGCTCAGCCAGCATCACCCTACGTTGCCAAAAGCAAGATGTGACAAAAGACAAATATTATAATATTATCAATTTATTCTTTTTTATTTCAATAATTTATTTACTTGAAAATAAGCCATTAAAATAATAATAAATATAAATTATTGATTTATTTATTAATTTTGTTTTATGTTAATATTTATTTAAATAATTAAAATTAATATTTTAAATTAAAATAATATTTAATATGTATAAAATATTAATATATGATAAAATCGTGGAACTCATTCTTTAGAGTTGTATCATTGAAGTTAAAATTAGATGAATTATTTCAAGATGATTTAATAGGTTCAAAAAAAATTCAAAAATAAGTTGCTTTTCTTTGAATTAAATTAGAAATTATATCTAACTAAATTTACAATATATTAGTAATGTTTTGGACCCCGAACAAAATTTATAATGTTTACTTGGACCCATTTTAAATTTTTGATAGATTTAATGTGATTCATTTTATAATTTTGATAAATTGTATAAATATTTTAAAAAAATAGATAGACTTTTTAAATAATTGAAAAATGTAAAATAACTAATTTGATTTCAAAATAAGTGCATTTATAAAAATCAAAATGAGATTTTCGTTGTTCTAATAAATTCCATACTAACATATTTATATTATTATTATTTTTTAAACATAAAAAATATATTGGAGAAAGAACCAAAGGATACAAAAGGATGGGTAGAAAGGCCTAACCCACAAAAATTAACAAAACTTAAAAGAGGATTTCTCTGACCTATTGAGAATCATATTTGTAAAAATCGATAAAGGAGATTCATTCCACCAAACAAAGCCTTAAATGGATAATTCTAATGAAACTAATTTGTTTGCATAATGCTTCCCTTGTTTAAATACATGGGAAAGAAAAATATTCATGCTTTTGGTTTTGAGGATGCAGTCCAACCATCGGTTTTTGAGCTGCTATGGAACAATGTTGATGTTGTTAACTGCTAAAGAGATAAGTTTTGAGTCTATTTCAATCCAGAGATTTCTCTAATTGTTGTCAAAAGCAACTCAATAGCTTTCATAACACCATGAAATTTGGCCTGTAAAGCGAACAAATTGCTTAAGTTTTTAGCAAAACAGCCAACGAGATCTGAGGTGTGATCTTTGAAAATTCCGCCTGAACTTGTAGGTCCGGAAGCGCCAAGAGCAGTGTCATTTGTGTTGCATTTGATCTAGGAGGGAATGGGAGGTTTCCAGAAAACTTCAATGATCCTGTGAGCTCTCAAAGGGTGAAGGTTAACTTTAAAAGTTTTCAGAATTCAGAAATCTCTGATGTTATTCATGGAAGTTTCTTTTGTGGTGTTGTCAGAAATGCAGATATTAGAAACTATTGAGTTCAAAGCGCTTTTCCAATGGATGAACTTGTTGTTGAATTTTTTTTTTTATTTCGATAGTTTCATATGACATTGAAAGTGTTAGTAACATCAGCTAGGACACTGGTCTGACATTGTTTCAACCAAGCACAATGACAAATTAGCCAAATGTCAAGAAAAGAGAGAGTAAGGTTGCATTGGAAAGTTTTGGATAACCAGTTCCAGAGGTGTTGCATAAAACTATAGTGGAAGAAGAGGTGCTCTGAGGTTTCAAGGAAGCATCCACATAATTCACATTCATAAAACCTCATCTGTATGAGTTTTGTTTTGCATCAATTTCCAAGAAAATAACAATTTTGAGGGAGGTATGCTATTGTTCCAAATAAGTTTAGCCCAGTCAATCTGCTGACTAGTAGGGTCCTGAAATAAATAAGCATCATTGAGGCTAAGGTCCCCTACTAGAGAATGTATCCATCTAAGGTTATCATCTCTCTGCTATTGAGGAATGCAATATTTTGATGATATTAGGTAATTATGGGTATCTGTTCACAAGTTCCAACTATTATTATGGATGAAGTCATGAACTTTAGAGATTAAGGTGTTATGATGAGGGATATGTACTTGTTCCACTAGTGGCTTACCACACCAAAAGTCTATCCGGAAAATGATTGAATTGCCATTGCCAAAGTTCCAATTAGAGTTGTCCACCACCACTTGGAATTGACTTTTGATACCACACCAAATTGATGAAAAATGTGATACTTAATAGGTTGTTTGTTTATGAGGAACCTACTCCTTAGGGATTTTTCCCATTGGTTTTCAGATGTTGAAAGCTCCCAAGATAGTTTAAGATTAGCAACATCATTAATCCTAGAGATAAACCTAATTCCAAAACCTCCTTCTAATGTAGGCTTGCAAACCTTGTGCTAAGAAATAGTGAGGAGTTCCCTTTTGTAAATGTTACCACTCCAAACAAAATTCGCCATGCAGCTTTCCAATTCTTTGATGAAACATATATGCCAATAATAAATGATAAAACTATAAATCAACATACCATGAATGATGCTTTTTATAATTTAAAATACATTAGCCATTGAGAGAATAGAGGCTTCCAAGTTGCTAAGTTGGTATAAACTTTGTATACAGTAGGTTGGAAGTGAATAGCTTTGGGCTTCCCTTTAAATATAGGGACTCTAAATAGGAGAAAGAGAGAGATCCCTCTGAGAATCCAAGTTGATGAACCATTTGGTGTGAACTAATGGATGAAGAGCCAATATAAATGATAGATTTTTGGGGGTTTACCTATTGACCAAAACATTCAACATATTTAATAAATAAATTTTTTAGTGCATCGATGTTTGAGTTCCTGGCCTTACTAAAAAGCATTATGTCATCTGCATATAGAGTGTGGGAGGGAACTTTAGAGCCTTTTGACCCTTTGATGAGGTCTAATTTACGTTGATTAGCAAGTTTAGTAATATCCCTGCTAAGCACGTCTTCAGCCAGGAAAAATAGGAGAAGGGAAAAAGGGTCTCCTTGCCTAACCCCTTGATTATAGCCAAAATAACCTTCTTGAGATCAATTGATAGAGATAGACAACTTTGTAAATAGTAGGACAATATGAATCCAATAGCAATTTTTTTTGGAGAAACCAAATTTGTTCAACATTTTAAGTAAGAAATTCCAATCTAGAATGTCAAATGCGTTCTTAATATCAATCTTGATAGCGATATTTACACAAAAGGATTTGAGGTGAAGCATATTGATGACTTCTGAGGTGAGGCTGATGCAGTCAGAGATGGATCTCTCTTTAATGAATCCTCTTTGTTTGGGAAAGATAACATAGGGCATGAGAATGAAGATTCTATTAGCCATGATTTTAGGTATGATTTTATCCTTGAAATTTGAAAGGACTGTTGGTCTGTATTGGTCTATAAAAAAAGCATTAGGACATTTTGGTATCAGGACTATGGAATTGCCATTCCAATCGGGAAGGATTCATCATGTGGAAAAGATTGAAGAGTAGCCTTTATCACATTAGAATTCATGATTTCCCAGTAATGTTGAAAGAAAAAGCCTTAAAATCCGTTGGGAGCGGGGGAGCTTTCCTTGCTTAGGCTAAAAACTGCATTTTTGATTTCATCATGACTGGGAATAGTCGTAAGGATAACATTAGCTTGATAAAATATTAAATTAGGAATGACTCATCCACAAGACCATTATTAACACAAACATTGTTTGTGGTAAATAACTGCTCAAAATGATTGGCACAAGTTCTATTTGAGATTGTCTCTGATAGGTAGATTGAATTCATTATGAATGTATTTTAAATATATATACATGTCGTACCTAAAAAAATACGATCCTCGCGATGGATGCGGAAAAAGTTGTTCGAACAGAGTCGTCACCGAATTTTAATTTATTCGAACGAAGGAGTAGGAAAATATCGAGAAAACCTTTTAAGGAAAGGAAAATGGTCATCGCAACCATATCCGGGTTCGAGAGTTGGTTATGTAAGGGGAATGTATTAGCATCCCTTCACATCCGTTGTACTCAACGGGAACCTTTTAGTATAATTAGTGATTTTGAATGTCAACTACGCTTATTTGTTTTCTTTGAATAATAAAAGGAAAAAGTTTGTTAACCGTTTTAATTAGGATTTAAGGAAAAATCGTTGATTTTATTAGAAAAGTAATGAATGAGGAATTGAAGTCCATCGAAGTCAACAACACTTGGTCACTTGTCGAATTGCCTCAATACAAGAAGGCAGTCAACATGAAATGGGTATACGAGGTGAAGTTGAATCCCAAAGGAGAAGTAACTCGACACAAGATAAGACTCGTGGAGAAAGGATTTCTTCAGAAAGAAGGAATTGACTTCAAAGAAGTTTTTGCACTTGTTGCTAGGATCGAAACAATCAGGTTGGTTGTTGGTCTAGCAAACATGAACAATTGGCACATATGTCAGATCGATGTGAAATGTGCATTCCTGAATGACCCATTAGATGAAGAAGTTTATGTTACACAACCAGATGGGTCTGTGAAACAGAGCAAAGAAAGCAAGGTATACAACATAAAGCCATATATGGATGTAAGAAGGCTCGAGGAGCTTGGAATAATAAGATAGATATCTTTCTAAGAGAGAAAGAATTTGTAAAGTATACAACTGAGCATGTAGTATATGTAAGAAGAAACAATATTGAATTGCTTATACTATGTCTCTATGTCGATGACCTGTTGATAATAGGAAGCTGCAGGATGGAGATTGAAGATTTCAGACATGGCCAAAGTGAGGAGTTTGAAATTTCAGACTTGAGAAATCTCTCATATTTCATTGGAATTGAATTCTACAAGAGTGGTAAAGGTTTTATGATACACTAAAGAAGATATCCAAGCGAAATATTCAATAGATTTGAGATACAAGATTGCAACCCAACATTGTCTCCAGCTGACCCATATTGGAACTGTCGAAAGACAAAAATGAAGATGATGTCAATCCAACACAGTACATAAGACTCATTGGATCACTTCGATACCTTTGTCATACAAGGCTTGATCTTACATACAATGTAGCTATGGTTATTAGATTCATGCATAAGTCAAATGTATCACACCTAGTAGCGACGAAAAGGACACTAAGATATCTGAAAGGAACTCTCGACTATGGCATTTTGTTTTCTGCAACTGATGAAAGACAATAATGCAAACTAGTGAGATACACCGACTCAATTTGGTGTAGTGACATTGAGGATAGAAAATACACAGTTGATTATGTGTTTATGCTAGGTGGTGCATCCGTTGCTTGGAGTTCAAAAAAGAAACCGGTAGTGGCATTATCATCATGTGAAACATAATACATACATGCTTCTCTCTGTGCATGTCAAGCAACATGGTGGTGAATTTGGTCGAAGAGATTATAGGAAAGAATCATAGAGCAATTACCATGAAGATCAACAACACGTCTGTTATCAATTTGACAAAGAGTCCAATAGCACATGGTGGAAGCAAACACATCAAATTGAGGTTCCATTATCTTCGAGAGCAAGTAGCAGATGGAAAGATAAACTTGGAAAACTACAGAATTGAGAATTAGATTGCAGATATCATGACGAAGAGAGTGCACGTTGAAGTGTTAAAGAAGTTAATGTCAATGATGAGTATAGATAGCTTGGACACAATGAATCAGGTGGTGTGTTGAATTGTAATTCATTGTGTCAGAACAACATTTTTTGACAAAGTCTGTTATCGTTGAAATGTTGTGTGTCGAAATTGTGTGAGTGTCAAAATGTCGAAGGAGTGTACCTCGACAGGAATTTCGACTTAGGTATAATTTTGTAATGTTAACAAAGTTAGGTACTTTGGGCCTTTTGTTTTGGGGTTTTGTTCAGGGAGTGAGCAAGCCAACTCTATAAATAGAGAGTAACCCTATTATGAATTATAATTTACTTGAACATTTGCCGTTACAAAAAATAAAATTCCAAGTTTGGAAGCAGAGAGAAGCTCTGCAAAAGATCTCTTCTCTTATTTTTTCTCTAAAACCCAAATCTCTCTTTCTTCCCCGATTCAATTTTTTCTCCTTTCATTGTCATTGTGTAGAGATAATCATCTTGCAATCAAGGTTGGTTGATTCGCTCGAGTGAAGAGTGAAAAATATGTGAGAATTCGATCAGTGTGATTGAATCTTTTTCGTTAAGATTGATTTAGAATTACTCAAAGTCTTGAGTTTAATTTCAACAAAATTTAACTCAAACTGATCCATGTATATTCCTAATTAAAATACGCGACTCTAATAATCATATAATTAATAAGAACGATAATGAGTCAATTATTTGTGATTTATCTAATATTCTAAATTAATTTCTATTTAAAATTGAAATTTAATTAGTATGTAGGCGCAAAGGGGTTGGCCTATTGTGAAGGTTTGAGTCATGAGAGTTTGCTCATATTAAAGTCTCATGTTTGAATCCTGCTAGTTTCGAATCTTGCCTTTAAACGGGCCCCTAATAAGTGGACATTGGATTTATCTCCTTTAAGTATCCAGTCGCAAGATCTGATACCAAGATTTAAAAAAAAATATCATTTAAGAAATTTAAAATATGGTTCTAAACTAAAAAAGTTGTAATCAAGTTCTTAAATTATTTAACATTTTGTGTAATCAAATGCTTAAGAAAGAAGTTTCTAACAAAGAAGAATATGACAGTTGTTTTGAAAATGAGATGGAGTTGCCATTTTATTAAATTATAAGCTAGTATGCAATGACGACCTTTCAATAGACACGCCAACAGTTACTGTGAAACCTCCCCATGTCTCTGACACGTGCATGGTCCTAAGCCGCTTGTCTTCCTAAGGCATCTCCACCTTAAAAGCATTTATTACCGCAAGTGCCATTGTTGGTGACACTTGAGGGACTTGCCTTTATCTTCGCTTGAGGGGCTCAACCAAGGTTTCACTCGAGGAATTTGAGAAATAATCCCATATATCTGGTCGAAGAGTTCCCCCACGTCTTTACATGCCTGGGTTAACCCATTTTCCCTTTCCAATGCCTCGTGTCCGAGGATTTGTTAATTGGGATAATTTTACTAGATCATGGTACAATATCCCAAAAGCGCAGAAGCCGAGTCAACTGCACCGATATTGGGCGACCACCCCTTGGTTAGGCCACATATCACCCAAAATGTATGAGAAGTTGCCCTATTATGCCCTAGTGTAATTGTCTTTACCGCACCATATTTTCTACCAATTCGATTGGTAAGGTACGTGTCACACGTGAAATTAATCAAAAGGAGGAACCACCTCATCCACGATTATAGAAAGGACCCAATTTGTGCACTCATGCATTTTTGACCAAAAGAAGAGGAAACTCCTCCTCTTAGTTTCACTTAGAGAGAAGTCAAAAAACTAGATGTAGAAGAAGACATAAAAAACTATAAAATAATCTATTAAGAAAACTCTCGAAATTAACGAATTGGATAGGAACATAATATTGGATACAATTTTACGGTGAAACTTGATCCATGTAACCGATCAAACTTAGTGGGATAAAGTTTGACCGTGGTTGTGATATTTTAATTCAATAGACCAACCTGTCCACCTAGTTAATTTAGCGGGTTAAATGAGACGAACCGACTAATAAGAACAAGTTCAAAATCTTAACTTGCTCTCTCAAAATTGATCTAAACATGTTGGCTCAATGTGTCCAAAATATTTTATCATGGTTGTTGGTCTACTTCACATCACGCAAATCAATTGATATATTAAAGTTTACTAAAACGTGATTTAAAAGTAAACTTGATAGTATAAACAATTTAAAGATTTCAATTGAATAATTATAAATTGAATGAGAAGATAATTATGCAATGTTATAAAAGATATTTAAAATTTTTCCGAATAAAAAATATTAATTTTCTTTTCAATTAAGATAATAAAAAAAAATTATAAGACCAAACATACTTAAAATATTTATAAAAAATACTATAAACCGATAAAAAATTTAATAAAACATAAGAAATATGATTAATCAAAATTTATTTATTGACACGAACTTATACAAACTAGTATAAACTCCACTTTTATCTATAAAATTACTTAGTAAAAAAAAAACTATAAAATTACTTCACCGGTTTCTAATTATAAAATTTAGATGTTTGTTCACAATAATAATATGATATAAAATCACATTTAAGTTAAAAACCATTAAAATAGTTAAATTAATTTAAAAGAGAAAAAAGATATGCACTAATAATATTGTCATCCAATCTTATAATGTAAAACTTTATTAATTTTATAATTAAAAAAAAACAATTTATAATGGTAACTTGTAATCAGTATAGGTACGAACAGGCCCAAACAGGTGAAAAAAACGCTAAATCCAATCTTGGGCCTTACCTTTGGGCCCAACGTTTAACGATACATTTATCGGAAAAACCCTAATCTCAAGCTCCATTTTCTGCCACCATCTTCTTCAGTCGTTCCTGCTCGTGAACCAGCCTCAGGTATCTCTCGCCTCTTAATATCTTTCCATCTTCTTTAACGTTCCAGTCACAGTTCTTCACGCTGTTCTAATTCCAGATCTTAACTTTCTACACTAATTTCGCTGTGGATTTTCTGATACACTGGTCATTTCAATGTTGTCTGCAAATATTTGGAACGAATTTAGATATGTTAGGCTAGATTAGTATAGTAATCATATTCACGGTTTATGAAATCTTTGTGATTTTGGTTTGATATTTGAAGGTAAGCAATGGTGAAGCATAACAATGTTATCCCTAATGAACACTTCAGAAAGCACTGGCAAAACTATGTGAAGACATGGTTTAATCAGCCAGCAAGGAAAACAAGAAGACGATTGGGTAATTTTCTAGCAACTTTATTATTTTTATTCAGTTTTATCTATTGAAAATTGAAGTAAGTGTTAGTTTTGGATTAGTGTTTATGGTTACTTGATTTTACTAACTTGTTGTGAATGGTGTATTGTTCAGCTCGTCAGAAGAAAGCTGTTAAGATTTTCCCCCGGCCTACTGCTGGACCTCTCAGGCCCATTGTTCATGGACAAACTCAGAAATATAACATGAAACTTAGGGCTGGCAAAGGGTTTTCTCTTGAGGAATTGAAGGTATGATGTATTTGAGTGGTTTGTGTCCTTAACTTATGTAATTTTTCTTGATCATGCAATTATGTGAAGTTATAGGATCTCTATCTGATGATGCTAAGATTTATTTATATGTTATATAAGCGAATGACTTTGGATAAAATTTTGATGTGCATCATGTCTAGGCATTTTCATTTTTCATGTTCTTATTAGCGATATCAGTACATAGAAACTGGTTTTCATTTTGTTTTTCCTTTTAATTTCATTTCCTACAGAATTAATTGATGTTATGTTGGTATTTTCTGTTTGCTGTTTTTCTGCTACTGGTATCTATATCAATACATTGAATTGTATTTGCAAAACACTCTTAATTCTAGTTCAAGACCTAAGGTCTATTGGCTGGCCCTAACTCAAATTGAATCGTAGAAACCTTGACCATCAAGGGCTAGGACTGGTGTATTATCCATGCTTTTTTGGCCTCCAGGTCTTGAAATCATTACGTAAAGACCTTAGAAGTTTGTTGGATAAGCTTGTAGTACATATAACTATGTATTGTAACTTTGGTGCTCTTTAAGTTTATCTATCTTTTTGGTGTACAGAATGTAACCAATATTGTAACTTTGATGTTCTTCTCTAACTTTATCTATCTATCTGTTTGTATATTTCTTATATGTTACATTGTAGGCTGTTGGATAAGCATGTAGTACTATGTGTTGTAACTTTGACATTCTTTTTTAACTGAATCTATTTGATCCTTTATATCTTATATTTTACTTTGTAGGCTGCTGGAATTCCCAAAAAGCTTGCACGAACTATCGGCATTTCTGTTGATCATCGCCGTAGGAACAGATCCTTGGAGGGTCTGCAAGCCAATGTGCAGAGGCTGAAAACATACAAGGCTAAGTTGGTCGTCTTCCCAAGACGTGCACGCAAGGTTAAGGTAAGCTGCAGTTATATGCTTTAAACATATTAGCCTTTTCTTAATTTTGATACCATTGCTGATAATTATTAAAAAGAAAAAGTTGTAAATTATTCTTAATTTCTTATGGCCCTTTTATATTTGCAGGCTGGTGATTCTACTCCCGAGGAACTTGCAAATGCCACACAGGTTCAAGGTTCATACTTGCCCATTGTGAGGGAGAAGCCAGCTGTAGAGCTGGTTAAGATTACAGATGAAATGAAGGCATTTAAAGCTTATTACAAGCTTCGCCTTGAACGAACAAACAAACGCCATCTTGGTGCCAGACTGAAAAGGGCTGCCGAGGCTGAGAAGGAAGACAAGAAGTGAGAACTTCAGGAAGTCTTAGTTTTCTAATTCACCCACATGATGATTTTTGTTAGACAATTTTTGTTTGAGATTCTCTTTATTAAGAAAATGCTTAGTCTTAAACATGGATCTACTTGGCTATTGTTATTTTGTGAGCTTTGGTTATTCAGGTTTGTTGGTTTAATTATCGAAATCTGGTCTTGCAACTAGTCTTTTTTTTCTGCCAACAAAATCTTTTGAAAATCCTTTTTTTATGTGGAAGGTTTGTTCTTTGTTTATTGTTTTTCTTAGAACGCCCATCTTTCAATCAATCTTTTGCGTTGGTTTTAAAAATATATCAACGTAATTGCTCTTAAGAAAGGAACATCACTTCCTAATTACGTTTTATGTGTTAATTAGCCATCTCAGTTGAAGATGACACGACACCCTCATGAGAATTCATAGATATTGTTCTTTGCAAAGGTTTTTCTGAATGGGTTATCATTCTTGTGCCCTCCATGTTGTTCAATAAAGAAAGTTCAACTTGAGCAAGGTTATTCTCTCGTTCACTAGATGTTATGGTTTATACATAAAAATAAGTTACTGTCAAGCAAAGATAAACGATTCTTACAGATTCTCTTAAACTAGAAGATGCAGGCTAGTATTATAATCGAATGCTACAAGTCAAATCTTTTTTTAGGTTTGCAGAAGTTGACGGAGCTGTTGTGTGATTGTTAGAGTAAGTTATGACGGGGCTTGTCAATCAATATCAATACTAACAAACGTGCCAAGTAAAAATGATTGTTAGAGTAAGTTATGACGGGGCTTGTCAATCAATATCAATACTAACAAACGTGCCAAGTAAAAATGGAAAATAAAGAGAAGAGGAAGAAACGTGTTAAATTTTGGGCGCCACATAAAGAGAAGAGGAAGAAACGTGTAAAACGTTGGGTGCCACATATACATCACCTTGGGTGCCACATAAAGAGAAGAGGAAGAAACGTGTAAAATTTTGGGTGCCACATATACATCACCTGCATAAATAGTCGAGCAAGACTAACTTCTACACGCCACATTGTTTTGAGAGTAGGACTAATGTTGCATCATTAATGCCCTTTTGTGAAGGCATCACGGGAGGACATCTAATGGTTCAAATTGTAACTTCAGTACTTTTAAGTCATTTTATGATATTTTGTAAATGAGCAGTCTAGGTTTTTTTTACTTGATTTTTAGTGTGCATGTCCAGTTCTTAAAATAACTGATGTCAAGACAATGCTTGCCTGTTGATTCCCAACATATACTTAAGTGTTAGATGTTTTTGGTTAAAGTTATGATGCTTGAGAAGTAACTAAGTAAAGAAGATGTTTTTGGTTAAAGTTATGATGCTTGAAAAGTAACTAAGTAAAGAAGATTCTAGAAGTTAGGATAAATGTTGAGACCACATGAAATATATAAGAATAAAAAGTTACATGAAAGAATAAAAGATGTTAGGCCTATTCAATGTACTATCAAAGTATCACTTTCAAAAAAAGAATATGCTTTATTTTTGAGACAAAGTTCGAAGGATAAAAAAAGGAGAGTTATAAATAGGAAGAAAACTCTACATTGAAAGATGACTGAGAAAGGATATGTAGAAAGTAAAGAAAAAGACAAACCAAAGTTGCTATCACCATCTCTCCTCCATATCCAATTTGAAAAGTAAAGAAAGGGACAAACCAAAGTTACTATCACCATCTCTTCTCCATATCCAATTTTGTACAAGTTAACGCAGAGAGACATAACGCCAATGGTTCAACTGCAATTGAAAGATTGTAAAGAATGACCTTATTTCTTTAAATTTATCATTTTTACCCACACTTCTCTAAAAATATATAGTCTAATATCTCGTTACTTTGTTCACTATGAGCTAATTTTATTTATTTTTTTGGATAATGTGAAACTCTATGAACAAGTAATCTTTTGATTGTGTATGAATTTGGTTTTAGTCATGTTTAGTTCTTGTATTTTTTTCTATATATTTAATTACGAGGTTTATCATCTTAGGGTTAAATAAATTTTTATTAAATTATGGTAATGTTTAGTAAATGAATTTAAAGAACTAATAGGATAAAGTACCAAATAGATATACATTTCTCACTTAATCACTTTAGACATAAAGGATTATAACTATATATGTAAACATGATAAGTTTTAGTTGAATTGTAATGATGCCAATGATTGCTTAAATATAACGTAATCTTAGTGAAGTGTTGCATATTTCACGTTGTTATCAAATACCACAAAGTTTATGCCTAATCTCACTTGACAGAGCACCACATTCATTCAATGGATCTATAGAATGAATCATTGTCCAAAATATTCATATACTATGACCAAAAACCATTATTAATTTCAACTATTCTATAACCTTGTTACATGATACTCAATATTATTTTCTTTTTAGTTCATGAACCACTTTATTGGTTTCAAATGACTTATCAAAATGTTTAAACTCAATTTTCGTGGGATTGATAATTTTTTTTATCACTTGCTTTACTTTGAATGTGTATATTTGCACACACAATTATAAATAAGAATATGTAATGTCGTAGTTGTGTTCATGTTTTTATTTTTGGAGCACTTTGTCTCTGAAACAATCCATTAATGAGTTGAAGGATTTTTCCTATTCTTTTCTGATAGAGAATGTTGAGGGTTAAGACCTTCGTCTCTACCAACCTTTCTCATAGATTCTGAGTTAATACGCTAATATGCACAAATTTGAATCTGCCATAGTAAGAGTTGTGATATGTATGCTTATCAACAGAAACTAAAGCCACTTTAGGGTCGGGTCGGTTCGGGCCCAAAACCCCAATCCGGCCCAACCCTCGGGTGGCATATAACAACCCAATTCCGACCGATTTAATTATCGGTTTTTTCGGATTCGGTTTAAAACGGGTTCAGGTAACTTAATCGATTTGTTTCGGTTTTCATTTATAATTGGACCATTACAAAATTTTGTCCAAATTGAAAATTCAATGTCTGCTTTCATTGGTTGTTCTGAATAGTTGATTTTCATAACCAACCTAATATCCCAATATCCCAATATGAGATATTGACTAAATCTCAAATATCAGCCAGAACTACAATGACTTACTAAACATCTAATATCATCTGTCTTATCAGATAGAATTCTGTTTTTTTAGGGTGTAATTTCATAGAACTCTTTGAACAACATAACAGTTTTTTCAGAATATCTAATATCAACTTAGCATTATGGATATGGATGACATATTTTTACATAAGCTACACTCATTTTCCTATCTTTCATAAAAAAGAACATTTTGCAGCCAAAATTGTGGTTGCAATTTTTTTCCATAACCCTGTACACTGCTACAATCACAATCATAAACAACATAAAACACTAGCTCTATTGCCTACTCTATCAACATCTCCAATTCAGAAGCATTAAACACTTTCAGGCATTGATTGTTTGATTGTTACACTGCACAAGCACACACCAGATGGTTTTATATCAGTAGTCCTCCACTCCGACCCCGGCGATGCATTCGGATCATACAACAAAGTCAAAAGCTTACCATTTAGTATCCCAAATCTAGAACCAACACTCGAACTCCCCGTCGGAGGCACCGATACGGTTTTCCATGAATGATCATCAGGGATCGATAACTTTCATTGATTCTTCCACTCCATACAGAACAACTTCTTTCCATACAGAACAACTTCTTTTCAAGTACTGCATGAGCAGTGACCAGTGACCATAATTCATCTCGCACCAGTTTTGTTTCTCGGGGATCATAAACATCGATAGACTTTGAGTTTCCAATTGTAAAACTTAACCTTCCGCCCATCACATAGAGCTTCCCCTCGAATCCGCAAGCAAAACAACCCCATCTTGGTCGACGAAGACTCTCGATCAACGCACACTTGTTAGTATCTGGATCATAAACCTCGGCACTAGATAGACTGTCGCCTTCTGCTCCATATCCTCCTACTGCATAAACCAAGCCATTGACTTCTGCAGAGGCGAAATTGTACCGAGCCACATTCATGTCTGACCATCTACTCCAACTGCAATAGCAATTATAAACTTTCAATTAATAATTTTGACAAAAAAAAAAGAACCAATTTTAGAGTAAAGCAACCAAACCACTTGACCTTAATTCATTGAAGTTGTTCTCAACAAGCTTGCTTCTCCTCAGGTTGCTAACTTTATCATAGGAAAGAAATTTGACGGAATTTGGTTCAAAGGTTGAACAATACTCTTTTTGTTGTTGAAGTTGTGCTTAATGATGCTGAACACAAACAGATCAAAGATTCTGCTATTAACAAATGGCTTGATGATCTCTATGATCTCTACCAAAGCTGCTCTCTGGTTGTTCTACAGAGTCAACCAAATCAGCATCTTCCACTCTATCTCTTTCAAGAAGAACACTTTTATAGAAAATCATGTCTTCAAAGTGGTAGATCCACATCTTGAAACATCAAATCACTTCAAAAGCTAAGAACAAAGCAAAACATGAAGGAGACAGATGAAGATAAATGGACGGTGAGACCAAGATGAAAAACGGAGGTGAAGGTTTTGCGAGGAAGAGGTAACCATGAAATGATACGATGATGGTTGATGAAGCGGCGGCAGGAACAGGAGAGAATGAATGAGGATGGAGTGAGGGAGAATGAAATTAAGGTTCTTATGACGGTCGGATTCGGTTTCCGATCGACTCAAAATAACCATCCGAACCGAACCGTTCCAATCCTAATATATCCAAATTAACCCTCCGATCCAACCCGATAACCCGACCGAATGTCAAATATATGGTTAGGTTCGGACGGTTACATGTTTCCAATTCCAAACCAAAATCCCCAACACAGATAACACCATAACCATAAGTAACACATTCTAACAACAACATTGACATTCTTCATCGTTCAAAACAAAACCCGTTCTCAGTTCCAATGTTCCAATCCATTTCGCAATGCCTCAATTCATCAACCTCCACTCTATTCCATGCTCGAAAAGCTCACGCACTTTTCCTCAAATTCGATCTCTTTTCCAACACCCAGCTCACCACAAGTCTCTTCACTCTCTATTCTCACTATCTTCCCTTCCCACAACTCAACATTATCCTCTCCTCTCTCCCTCAACCCACAATCTTCTCTTTCTCCTCCATTGTTCATGCTTTTGCTAGGTCACATCACTTCCATCATGTTCTTGGTGCGTTTTCTCATATGGGTTCTCGTGGTCTTGTTCCCGATAGTTATCTTCTTCCTAGTGCTATCAAGGCTTGTGGTATATTAAAAGCGTTGAAACCTGGTAGACAGGTTCATGGTTATGCTGCTGTTTCTGGGTTTGGTTCTGATTCTATTTTGGTGTCTTCTTTGGTTCATATGTATTTGAAATGTAATAGAATTGAAGATGCACATAAACTGTTTGATAGTATGTCTGAAAGAGATGTGATTGGTTGGAGTGCTATGATTGCGGGTTACTCGAGAGTAGGGCTTGTTGATAGGGCTAGAGAGCTTTTTTCGGAGATGAGAAACGAGGGTGTGGAACCGAATTTGGTGTCGTGGAATGGTATGATTGCTGGGTTTGGAAATGCAGGGTCTTATATTGAGGCGGTGGTGTTGTTTCGTGAGATGATATCAGAAGGGTTTTTGCCTGATGGGTCTACTGTTTCTTGTGTTTTGCCTGTTATTGGGAACTTGGAGGATGTTTCGATGGGCGAACAGGTTCATGGGTATGCAATCAAGCAGGGTTTGGAATCAGATAATTTTGTGCTGAGTGCGCTTCTTGACATGTATGGAAGATGTGGATGTGCATCTGAGATGTCTAGGGTGTTTGATGGAATTGATCAAACGGAAATAGGTTCTTTGAATGCTTTCCTTACTGGGTTGTCGCGCAATGGTTTGGTTGATACTGCATTGGAGGTGTTTAAGAAGTTTAAAGCTCGAGAAATGGAGTTGAATGTTGTGACATGGACATCGATAATTGCTAGCTGCTCCCAGAATGGGAAAGACATGGAAGCTTTGGAGCTTTTTAGAGATATGCAGGCTGATGGTGTGGAGCCTAATGCTGTCACTATCCCAAGTTTGATCCCTGCTTGTGGAAATATTTCAGCGTTAACGCATGGAAAGGAAATCCATTGTTTTTCTCTCAGGAAGGGAATTTTCGATGATGTATATGTAGGTAGTGCATTGATCAATATGTATGCCAATTGCGGAAGAATCCAGTTATCACGGCGTTGTTTTGATCTAATGCCATCTCGGAATATGGTTTCTTGGAATGCAGTTATGAGTGGTTATGCTATGCATGGAAAAGCTAAGGAAACATTTGAGATGTTTCATATGATGTTGCAAACCGACCATAAGCCCAACTCAATTACCTTCACATGTGTGTTATCTGCGTGCTCCCAAAACGGCTTAACAGAAGAGGGATGGAATTACTTTAATAGCATGTCGAAAGAATACGATGTTAAACCTCAGATGGAACATTATGCTTGCATGGTTACGCTGCTCAGTCGTGTAGGAAAACTAGAAGAAGCTTATTCTATCGTCAAGGAAATGTCATTTGAACCAGATGCTTGTGTATGGGGAGCCTTGTTAAGTTCTTGTAGAGTTCACCATAATTTGAGTTTAGCTGAGATTGCGGCAGAGAAGCTTTTCGTGTTAGAACCAGAAAATCCTGGGAACTACATTCTTCTTTCCAATATTTATGCTTCAAAGGGTATGTGGGATGAAGAGAATAGAATACGCGATATGATGAAGGATAAAGGTTTGAGAAAAAATCCTGGCTGTAGTTGGATTGAAATCGGACGGAGGGTACACACGCTTCTTTCTGGCGACAAATCACATCCACAAATGAAAGAGATTTTGGCGAAGTCAGATAAGTTGAGTATTGAGATTAAGAATTCTGGTTACCTCCCGATGACTAAATCTGTGCTGCAAGATGTGGAGGAACAAGACAAAGAGCAGATATTGTGTGGTCACAGTGAGAAACTGGCAGTAATATTAGGACTAATCAACACGAATCCCGGACAACCTCTTCAGGTGATCAAGAACCTGAGAATTTGTGATGACTGTCATGCTGTTATCAAAATTATAAGCAGAATAGAAGACAGAGAAATTTTTGTAAGAGACACAAATCGTTTTCACCATTTCAAAGACGGCGATTGCTCTTGTGGAGATTTCTGGTAAAACTGCTCATGGCTCTTACCGGTGGATCAGAAAACAGACTGATTAATCAAGAATGCTTGTGTTAATAATGCTCTGATTAATGCTTTGAGTTAATCACCTTGACAACAAGGATCTCTTGGGCTATGCTTCTGATTTTCAGTCTTCAATGTGATGAGGAGAGCGTGTTAACAGTCCCACATTAGATGTGTTTCTAAGCCGGTTTTATAGGATTGAACAAGGCCTAATTCAAATTTTTAGAACTAGAATCAAAGACTTCAATTTGAGGTACATCTCATAATCTGATTCCTCACCGCCTCAAAACTTTCCAGTATTTTTCTCTGGGAAAGATTTTGTAATTCTTTTCTGTTGGTATTGTTTTTTTTGTTAAATGACAGTAAAATTTTACAGCTTGAAATATTTACTTCTTTAACTGTAACATTTTATGTGGAAATGAAAGCATTGTTTAGAGATTGTCTTGTGAATTTCAGAAATGTGGTTCTTCTGTTTCTGCTTATGTGACATTGTGATATTAGAGGATCTCCAATTGGAAAATCATTCATATATAGTTTCTATAGATGTTGTTCATTGTTGTTGAGTCATTTCACCTGTATAGTTAGTTGCATTAACTTTTGGGATACATGTGCTCCAACCTTTTTACAAGTGAAAACTAGAAACTGATATGAGGCGTGTTTTCGAACTTCTTTTTCACCCCTTTATTACTTATGAAAACAAAGTATTTAGAGTAAAATTATAGTGAAAAAGAAATGTTTTAAAGAATGGTTTAGAAAATTGAAAAAAGTATAAGAAATTTGACAGAGACTAAGAAAGCGGTGAGTGAAGCAATAACTCATTTTTGATAGTTTATAGAAATATTTAGCAATCAAATAGGAAGAAAAATCTATATATAAGTTTGTTAAGGAAAGCTAAAGAAAGACAAGTGATTTGAATCATGTAAAGTGTATTAAAGATAAAAATGCAAAATTTTGATTTAGGAAAAAGATATAAAACATAGGTGGAAGACATATTTATATAACTCATTTAATAAAGGATATGATATCTCACTAGTCACTAATAGACTTGACATTAGACAAGAGGATCGAAACTATAATTATTATTGTTGGATTCAGAAATAAAAAGTAAAACGTTAAAAATGATGAGTAATATTAAGACGGTTGATTCAGATAACATACCAATTTAAGTGTGAAAAATTGTTGGAGGTCAAGGCATTTAGTGGCTCACCAAACTCTTTAATGAAATTATGAGGTCAAAGCAAATGCCGAATGAATGGAAAAGAAACACTTAAGTTCCAATCTATAAGAACAATGAGGACATATAAAATTGTGCAAATATAGAAAGATTAAACTTATGAGTCATACAATGAAGTTATGAGAAAGACTGATTGAACAAAGGCTAACAAAATAGACTCAAATAACTAAGAATCAATTTGGTTTTAGGCGTGAAGGTTATGAAAGCGATTTATCTACTACGACATATAATGGAGCACTATCACATGGACCAACAAGACTTGAATTTATTTTTCATAGATTTGGAGAAGACGTATGATAGAGTACCTAGAGAGATTTTGTGGAAAGCCCTAGAGAAAAAATGAGTTCGAGTTGCCTATATTCGAACTATCCAAGATATGTATGAAGGAGTATCGACTAATGTGGAAACATAGGGTGTAAAGAGAAATAATTCCACGTTAAAATAGGAATGCACCAAGGTTCAAATCTAAGCCCTTATCTTTTTACTTTAATTTTTGATATACTCACATAATACATTTAATAGTTAGAACCAAGATAAATATTTTTTTGTAGATGATATAGTTATACTTGGAGAGTCAAATTAGAATTTAAATGAGAGATTGAAGACTTGGAGACGAGCCTTATAAACACATGCATCTTGCATAAGTAGAAGTAAGACAAAGTACATGGAATGTAAGTTCAGCAAAAGGAGAATCGTTTCTAACATAGAGGTGAAAGATGAAGGTCATATCATCCCATAAGTCATACAGTTTAAATATCTTGGACGCAAAAAACAAAATGATGGAGAAATAAAAAGGGATGTAAATCATCAAATTTAAGTTAGGTGTTTTGTTCAGCTTGTCAGAAGAAAGCTGTTAAGATTTTCCCCCGGCCTACTGCTGGACCTCTCAGGCCTATTGTTCATGGACAAACTCAGAAATATAACATGAAACTTAGGGCTGGCAAAGGGTTTTCTCTCGAGGAATTGAAGGTATAATGTATTTGAGTGGCTTGTGTCCTCAACTTATGTAATTTTTCTTGATCATGCAATTATGTGAAGTTATAGGATCTCTATCTGATGATGTTAAGATTTATTTATATGTTATATAAGCGAATGACGTTGGATAAAACTTTGATGTGCATCATGTCTAGGCATTTTCATTTTTCTTGTTCTTATTAGCGATATCAGTACATAGAAACTGGTTTTCATTTTGTTTTTCCTTTTAATTTCATTTCCTACAGAATTAATTGATGTTATGTTGGTATTTTCTGTTTGCAGTTTTTCTGCTACTGGTATCAATATCAATACATTGAATTGTATTTGCAAAACACTCTTAATTCTAGTTCAAGACCTACGGTCTATTGGCTGGCCCTAACTCAAATTGAATCGTAGAAACCTTGACCATCAAGGGCTAGGACTGGTGTATTATCCATGCTTTTTTGGCCTCTAGGTCTTGAAATCATTAAGTAAAGACCTTAGAAGTTTGTTGGATAAGCTTGTAGTACATATAACTATGTATTGTAACTTTGATGCTCTTTAAGTTTATCTATCTTTTTGGTGTACAGAATGTAACCAATATTGTAACTTTGATGTTCTTCTCTAACTTTATCTATCTATCTGTTTGTATATTTCTTATATGTTACATTGTAGGCTGTTGGATAAGCATGTAGTACATAATATAACTATGTGTTGTAACTTTGACATTCTTTTTTAACTGAATCTATTCGATCCTTTATATCTTATATTTTACATTGTAGGCTGCTGGCATTCCCAAAAAGCTTGCACGAACTATCGGCATTTCTGTTGATCATCGCCGTAGGAACAGATCCTTGGAGGGTCTGCAAGCCAATGTGCAGAGGCTGAAAACATACAAGGCTAAGTTGGTCGTCTTCCCAAGACGTGCACGCAAGGTTAAGGTAAGCTGCAGTTATATGCTTTAAACATATTAGCCTTTTCTTAATTTTGATACCATTGCTGATAATTATTCAAAAGAAAAAGTTGTAAATTATTCTTAATTTCTTATGGCCCTTTTATATTTGCAGGCTGGTGATTCTACTCCCGAGGAACTTGCAAATGCCACACAGGTTCAAGGTTCATACTTGCCCATTGTGAGGGAGAAGCCAGCTGTAGAGCTGGTTAAGATTACAGATGAAATGAAGGCATTTAAAGCTTATTACAAGCTTCGCCTTGAACGAACGAACAAACGCCATCTTGGTGCCAGACTGAAAAGGGCTGCCGAGGCTGAGAAGGAAGACAAGAAGTGAAAACTTCAGGAAGTCTTAGTTTTCTAATTCATCCACATGATGATTTTTGTTAGACAATTTTTGTTTTAGATTCTCTTTATTAAGAAAATGCTTAGTCTTAAACATGGATCTACTTGGCTATTGTTATTTTGTGAGCTTTGGTTATTCAGGTTTGTTGGTTTAATTATCAAAATCTGGTCTAGCAACTAGTCTTTTTTTCTGCAAACAAAATCTTTTGAAAATTAAGATTTGAAAATCCTTTTTTTATGTGGAAGGTTTATTCTTTGTTTATTGTTTTTCTTGGAACGCCCATCTTTCAATCAATCTTTTGCGTTGGTTTTAAAAATATATCAACGTAATTGCTCTTAAGAAAGGAACATCACTTCCTAATTACGTTTTATGTGTTAATTAGCCATCTCAGTTGAAGATGACACGACACCCTCATGAGAATTCCTAGATATTGTTCTTTGCAAAGTTTTTTTTGAATGGGTTATCATTCTTGTGCCCTCCATGTTGTTCAATAAAGAATTAGTTCAACTTGAGCAAGGTTATTCTCTCGTTCACCGGATGTAATGGTTTATACATAAAAATAAGTAACTGTCAGCAAAGATAAACGATTCTTACGTTAGATAGATTCTTTTAAATTAGAAGATGTAGGCTAGTATTATAAACGAATGCTACAAGTCAAATCTTTTTTTAGGTTTGCCAAAGTCGACAGAGCTCTTGTGTGATTGTTAGAATAAGTTAAGACGGAGCTTGTCTATTAATCAATACTAACAAACGTGCAAAGTGAAAATGGAAAATAAAGAGAAGAGGAAGAAACGTGTTGAACTTTGGGTGCCACATATACATCACCTGCATAAATAGTCGGGCAAGACTAACTTCTACACGCCACATTGTTTTGAGAGTAGGACTAGTGTTGCATCATTAAAGCCCTTTCGTGAAGGTATCACGGGAGGACATGTGATGGTTCAAATTTGGGGAGTGTGGTAGCTCCGTTTATATGAGCTATATAAGTCTCAAATGATTACATTCATTACTTGTAACTTTATTACTTTTAAGTCATTTTATGATATTTTGTAAATGAGCATTTCTAGGTTTTTTTTTACTTGATTTTTAGTGTGCATGTTCAGTTCTTAAAATAATTGATGTCAAGACAATGCTCGCCTGTTGATTCCCAACATACTTAAGTGTTAGATGTTTTTGGTTAAAGTTATGATGCTTGAGAAGTAACTAAGTAAAGAAGATTCTAGAAGTTAGGATAAATGTTGAGACCACATGAAATATATAAGAATAAAAAGTTACATGAAAGAATAAAAGATGTTAGGCCTATTCAATGTGCTATCATAGTACCACTTTCAAAAAGGGAATATGCTTTATTTTTGAGACAAAGTTAATGGATAAAATTAAGCCGATCGAAGGATAAAAAAGGAGAGTTATAAATAGGAAGAAAACTCTACATTGAAAGATGATTGAGAAATAATATGTAGAAAGTAAAGAAAGGGACAAACCAAAGTTGCTATCACCATCTCTCCTCCATATCCAATTTAAAAAGTAAAGAAAGGTACAAACCAAAGTTACTATCACCATCTCTTCTCCATATCCAATTTTGTACAAGCTAACGCAGAGAGACACAACGCCAATGATTCAACTGCAATTGAAAGATTGTAAAGAATGACCTTACTTCTTTAAATCTATCATTTTTACCTACACTTTTCTTAAAATATGTAATCTAATATCTCGTTACTTTGTTCACTATAAACTAATTTTATTTATTTTTTTGGATAATGTAAAACTCCATGAACAAGTAATCTTTTGATTGTGTATGAATTTGGTTTTAGTCATGTTTAGTTCTTGTATTTTTTTCTATATATTTAATTACGAGGTTTATCATCTTAGGGTTAAATAAATTTTTATTAAATTATGGTAATGTTTAGTAAATGAATTTAAAGAACTAATAGGATAAAGTACCGAATAGACATATATTTTTCACTTAATCACTTTAAACCATATATGTAAACATGATAAGTTTTAGTTGAATTATAATGATGCCAATGATTGCTTAAATATAAGGTAATCTTAGTGAAGTGTTGCGATGACTTAATCACGTTAGACATAAAATATTATAACCATATATGCATCCTTATCAATAGAAACTAAGGCCACTTTAGGGTATAGGGGTAAAAAATGTCATTGTACATTTTTAGAAAACGGTGAGAGGAAAGAATATGCTGGCGTTAATTATAAGCACGTGAGTGGGGAAATTGTTCTGATTCCACGGCCCATATTTCCTATGCTTTTATAACTACGAGCCTCGAAAGTAACGCTTATCATACTTCAAATCCCTTCTCACTTCACTCTCTTTTCAATCTCCCAACCAAAAAACACACATCATGGGTTTGCAGGTATCTCTCCTTAATCTATTTCTAATGTTTCAATTTCAATCTTTGTTTTTCACCGACAATTTTTTAGACCCGTGACACTGTTTGTTACTATTAGTTTTCTTTAATGGGGTGATGAATTTCCAGTAAAAAAACGTTCTTTTCTTTGTTTTGATTGGTGGGTGTGCTGTTGATATTTAGTTGCTGTATCAGAGAAAGTAATATCCGTTGATTTATTAGTGTCTCTGTCGGTGTTTGTTGTTCTTTTGTGAATTATTCGTTGTTATATTCAAAATCTGGTGATTTGTTTTTGTTACCCTGTTATTCAAATGATGTGATTCAAACTGCTTGCTGAATTTTATGTAGGAATGTTAAATCTGATCTATGTAGTGAACAGAACATGTGGTGTTTTCATTTTCATAGAAATATAATTTGTATCAAAATTTTGCATGTGCTTGATATTATGCTTGTAAGTAAGTAAAAGTAAATGATTACTCCAAGCATTACAGACTTGGTTAATGTGATGCAGGAGGATTTTGAAGAGCATGCTGCGAAAGTCAAGACTCTAAAAGAGAGTCCATCAAATGAAAACTTGCTTATCCTCTATGGATTGTACAAGCAAGCCACTGTTGGACCTGTTACCACCGGTGAGTTTTCTTGTATTTAAGGACTGAAGGGTTAGGGCCGGCCCAAGCTTAAGGCCGAACAAACCCTTATAGACATGTCATAAGCTATAAGCTATCCTATAATGTGTATAAAAATAAGTTGAAAACAACTTATGGACATGTTATAAGCTATTTCTATAAGATCTTCGAAGCAGTTTCGCTAATGTCTAATGTTTATGTCAGTAGATTAACTCAAATAGGCTAATACAGGAAGGCCCTAGGCAATAAGGCTTATGAGTTATGATTGTTCATGATTTTGTGTATGATTTACAGCTCGTCCTGGAATTTTCAACCAGAAAGACAGAGCTAAATGGGATGCATGGAAGGCTGTTGAAGGTAAAAAAGTTAAAAGATTCGGTTTTAAGTGTGATGTTAAGCAATCTATATATATATATTTTTATGGTGCTATGAAATGCCGACACAAACACGACACTAAGACATCGTCAATCTATAGTTTCAATGCAACAGTTTATTTTTGTGTTTTTCGTATAGACGTCAAAATTATATTTATTTATTTTGCAGGCAAATCCAAGGATGAAGCAATGAGTGATTACATCACTAAGGTGAAACAGCTGCTGGAAGAAGCTGGTCTTTCTGCTTAACAACATTGTCATGTCTAGCTTTCTAGTTCTATGCTAAAAGTTTCTATTTATTTTAAAAAATAAAACAGTTGCAGTGTTTGATGTTGGATCTAAAACTTTTCATAGATGATCTTAATTGTTCTGTATTGAATTACATGTGTTACAATGAGTTCAGTTAACTTCATCACAACTACTGAAAATGTCTGTTGATTGATGCAGTGGCTAGAAACTTGAAATGCTCTATGTGGTTTACTTAAAACTATTTCTACTTTGGACCTTAATTGCTTGATCAGAAGTCTCAATTTTCGTTTACTATGCACATGGCACAAAGTGCCCTTGTATTTGAACAAAACAAACAAGTGCCCTTGTAGGCTGACTCACAAATACTGCATTTTTATTTCTAGTATGATTTTTGTATTGGTTAGTTAAAATTTCTTATGGAAAATCAGGACCATTGATGGTGTTTGACTCTTCAAAATGTTTGGGAGTTGAAGATTACAAAACCATTTATACAACGTGGGAGAAAGTGGTTTCTTTTCTTAAGAGTGTATAGACGTCCTCATAGAACCTTGTTCTAAAGATGAGAGGGTTAACATGGCCTCTCTGACTGACAATGAGTACAACCTCTAAGTATGACTTTTACATGCGCCTCTTTGTCATCTATGATTTAGGGGTGTTGATCTCTTTTACAATGTTTGAGTTCGAGCAAGGGTGGCCAGGTGACCAATATTTATTGCTTGCTCTGGTTCCATGCTTCCGGAACTTGTACTTAAAAAGAAAAAGAAATCATGGGAAAAATGGGAGTTTTTCACTATTGTACCTGTTTTGAAATGATATATCCCATAATACTCCAGTTCAAAATTTATTTATGAAAATATCCTCTTTTTGTATGGGTTCGTCCCTTCAGCGGGCGAACTAGTGCAACGCAATGGACCAAGAGTGAGTTCGTCCATTGGATGGACGAACTTGTGAAGAAGTTTTTTTTATTTTTTATTATTTTTTTTTTCTGTTTTATTTATTTAATAATTTATGTATTAATTTTGTTTATTAAAAATTATATAAATAAAAATGTTAATGTTAATAATTTTTATTAATGATGATAAAAGATAAATATTAATAATTTTTTAATGTTAATAATTTTTTACACTTAATAATAATAAATGTTAATAATTTAATGAAAATCTGTGTTTTAAAATGGAAAAAATCAGAGATATGTATTTTAATTTTTATACTTAATAATGATAAATATTAATAATTTTTTACACTTAATTTTTTCCATTTTTACTCAATAATATTAGAGATCTGTTAATAAGAGATCATTAATTCTCTTAATTTAATAATGATAAATATTAATTCTCTGTTTTTTAATAAGAGATCTCTTAATAAGAGATATGTAAAAAATTATTAAGGGTAAAAATTAATTCTCTGATATCATTAATTATTATTTTACTTAATAATGATTTGTTAATAATTTAATGTGTAAAAAATTAATATGAAAAAATCAAAGATCTGTGTTAATAATTTTTTTGTTTTTTCATTTTAAAACACAGACTCTCATTAAATTATTAATATTAAAAAATTATTAACATTTATTATTATTAAGTAATTTTAATATTAAATTAATAGTTTTTATATTAAATAATTTTTATATAAAATTAATTACATAATTTTAATATTAAATAATTTTAAATTAATTAAATAGTTTTTATATTAAATAATTTTTATATTAAATAGTTAAAAAATTAATTAAATAGTTTTTAGAAAAAATTAATTAAACAATTTTTATATAAAATTAATTAAATAGTTTTTATATTAAAAAGTTTTAATTAAATAAGTTTAACATTTAACAAAATCTAAATAAAAAAAATAAAATAAAAAACAAAACGTATACTGGTTCGCCCAATGCATGGACAAACTCATTCAGAGCAAAAACCACTTCACTGGTTCGCCCAATGCATGAACGAACTCATGCAGAGTAAAAACCACTTCACTGGTTCGTCCAATGCATGAACGAACTCATGACTTTTTTTTCCAACACTGATTCGTCCATTCCAAGAACGAACTCACATAAAAAGAGGATAGATTGACAAATTTTTTCCAATGTAAAACATTATGGAATTTAAAATTTCTAACATGCGATGCAACAGTAAAAAAAAAAATCGAAAAATGGATTATTTTAGGCACTTTTTCCTTTTATTTATCCACTATGAAAAGAATCTGATGTAACATAAACCTGATATGGTTATTGTCTAAGTAACATATTTTAATCTCTAACGTGAAGACGAGTTCTATAATTGTATTGACATGTTGACCTTTGGTGTTTGCTAGGTCGAATCCGGTTTTGTTGTTATAAATGGAAGAAGGACAAAGAGTTGTTGGTTGGCAAAGAAGATATGACACCGACATATACACATGCATTTTTCATACAACAGATCCAGCATCACATGGCTTAGCATGATAACAATAATAACTTCCATCAATTGTCACATGCAAGTAGATATATCCATCCTATCTTAATCATAAAAATATAAAATGAATTTCATATTTTTAAAAAATTTAGTTAAATATAACAAATACTCGAAGAATTTTAACGATAAATTATATAAATTACACTTCATTAAAAATAAATACACTATCAATTTTAAATGCTAAAATACATATAAAAAAGACTAAAACTAATAAAGTGACGACTTGTGAATGACGAAGTGTATACCTCTTCCCATCGGACTAAAGCCTTCCTCAACTTATGCTACTACACAGTACCTCAATTACGAGGACTCGTAGAGACCTAAATGTTTTAACCCCCACCTCCAAACCTTCCGAAGGATCCCGATCGAGGCATTTATCCCTACCCTTATGTGGATATTGGTCGTGACTCTTCTGAAAATGTTTAATTGAGTCCTTCAGGTGAGACTTTCTTGAGTATATATGAAGATACTTAGTTGAGTCCCTCAGACTAGACTTTATTGAGTCCCTCAGGGAAGACTTTGTAGAGTCCCTCTTACGAGACTTTATTAAGTCACTCAAACTAGACATGTTGTGTCCCTTTGACAAGATTTGGTTGAGTCCCTATGAAGAGACTTTGTTGAGTCCCTCTAATGAGACTTAGTTAAGTCCCTCTGATGAGACTTTTGTTAATTCCCTCTGAAGAGACTTGGTTGAGTCCCTATGAAGATACTTGGTTTAATCCCCCAGGAAAGAATTTGTTGAGTCTATCTGACGAGACTTTGTTGATTCCCTCAGTCGAGACTTTGTCGAGTCCCTTTGTTGAGACTTGGTTGAGTCTCTCATAAGACGATTTCTTTAAGCGTTACTTAGGGTGAATCTAATTCTTCGTGTTTTAGCAAGCTATTCATATTCTCATCATCTGCGGGGTTTGATAAGAAGCCTCACTTTGAGGGCTATGTTTAGGCTTTTGACAATTTGTATATGCCAATCTCAGCGTGATGTCCTTTATGTTATTAATATTAATGGTGCTGACTAAGCGACCTACTGAGGTGTTTAAGGATCCTTCTACAGTGGTCCAACAATGTATTTTCCTCTTAGGGTGGAAAGGATCTTCCTATGGAAGTCCAAAAATAGAATTACCTCGTAGGACAAAAGGATCTTTCTATGTAGGCCTAATAATAAAATCACCCTGTAGAGCGACAAAAATATTCTCGTGGAAGTCCAACAATATAATTACCTTGTAGGGAGACAATGATCTTTGTGTTGAAGTCCAACAATAAAATTACCTCTTAGGGCAACAAGGGTCTTCCTGTGGAAACCCATTAAAATAATTATCCTGTAGGGCGGAAATGAACTTCCTATTGAAGTCCAACAATATAATTAACTCGTAGGATGATAGGAACTTCCCATGAAAGCTTAACAATATAATTACCCCGTAGGACAACAAGGATCTTCTTGTGGAAGTCCAACAATATAATTACCCTGTAGGGTGGCAAGGATATTCCCGTGGAAGTCCAACAAAATAATTACCCTATAAGGCTACAAGAATCTTCTTGTAGAAGTTCTGCAATAGAATTACCTTGTAGGGCGATGAAGATCTTTCTGTGGAAGCCCAACAATATAATTACTCCGTATGGGGGCAAGGATCTTCCTATGGAATTTTAGAAATATAATTACCTCATAGGGTGGCAAGGATCTTTGGTGGAAAGTCCAATACTATAATTACCTCATATGGCGACAAGGATCTTCCCGTGGATGTCAATCAATATAATTACCCAGTAGGTTAGCAAGGATTTTCATGTGAAAGCCCGACAATATAATTACCTCATAGAGAGGCAAGGATATTCCTGTGTATGTCTCGAAATATAATCACCTAGTAGGGAATAAGTGATCTTTCTGTGGAAGCCAACAATATAATTACCTCATATGGCAGTAAGGATCTTCTTGTGCAAGTCCAACAATATAATTTAGTAGTAAAACATAGCAACTTGTTGCAAATACCATAATCTATTACAAGGATTTTTTGTAAATAGGTGATTCGCCCTCTACCCCTTTACTATAATAATATTTTAGATTAACTGAGTCTCATGTTCTGGGGATGATTCGTCCATTCAATTCTTCAAGCTTGTAGGCCCCATTAGGAAACTTCTAATATATATGATACGACCCTCCTAGTTAGGTTGTAGTTTTCCCTATTGGGAAGACACTATGACTTGTTATAGTACTAAATAACCTTACTACACCTCTCTTTGAATCACCTCGGATAGTATCTCTTGGGTGCTATCTGTTTAGCGGAGAACTCTCAGATGTGTGCAACATCTCTCATTTTGTCCACTAGGTCTGGTTACATACGAGCCCTTACTTGTTTTCCTCTTTGTTGAAGTGGGAAGTGTTGCCATATTGGAATTTTGATTTCAACTGGTAATATGGTGTCCTCCCGATATACTAATGTAAAAGGAGTTTCTCTAGTGGTGGAATCAGGGGTAGTATGGTATGAAAATAGTACTTTGTGCAATTTCTCGGTCCACAAACCTTTGGCCTCATCCAATTTCTTTTTTATCCCTTTCAATATTAGCTTGTTGGTCGTCTGTACTTGTCTGTATGCCTTTGGGTGACCGACATATACAAATTTAGTTTGTAGTCCCACCTCCTTGGATAAATCGATTACGGAGGCACTAGAAAATTGAGTTCTATTATTTGAGACAATGATTCTTGGTAAACTGAACCTGCACATAATCTTCTGCCAATAAAAGCGGCGAATTGTATCTACCATTACCTTGGACACAACTCTGATTATATCCACTTCTTGAAGTAGTCAACTCTTTTGATCAATAAATTTAGTTGGTCGGAAGCTATGGTAAAATTCCCCAAAATATCCATGCCCCACTGATAAAAAGACCAAGGCATTGGTACAAAATGGAGAAGTTTGGCTGATGATGGTGTAGATTGGAATGCGTTTGGAACTTGTCACACTTCTTGATGAAATCTCTGTTGTTCTTTGTAGTGTTATATTTGCATATGCCTTAAACCAGGGCACCCTCGCCCAAGAGTCGCATTGCTCGGGCGATGACTCGAAGATCAACCCAGAGAAAACCCTGTCGTGTAAGTTAAGAAAGAAGGAGCCTTTGCTAGCTCCTCAAATATAGGCAGTCAATAACTCCAAAGAAAAGGAGGGAATAATTGATGCCACTACGGGTGGCTCAAAACATTGGCCCATGAGCCTCTATAAATAGTTCTCTCATAATAGGAGTATGATAGACCCCAAGTAATACACACTCTTAACACCCTAAAAGAGCACAATGTTCACTACAGTCTTAACACATGACCACTATTGAGTGTAGCTTACCACCAAGCATCATTGATCATAAGCAGGGTCTCTCACCTCACGTGAGCATGTCTCCTAAATCACCACCATACAGGGCTTCTCGCCGTCATAGGAAAACCCCCACTATTAAAACATGTTATAAACCTACTAAGACCTCTGAGTCTCCCTGCCTTTGCAGGGGAAGTGAAAACTTGTACTTTTTGACCAATACATCCTTCATTAAGGATGACCAATAGTAACTTGCTCTTAATAGCTTGTAGTCCAGAGCTCGTCCATTAGTATGGCTTCCATAATTCTCTTGATGAACCTCGACTAAGATTAAGGAAGTCTCATATTCCCTCACTCATCTCAACATGGGAGTGGCCCTTCCCATTTTGTAAAGCTTTACTGACATAAAGACGTACTTTTTTGCACGCCTTCAGATTAGTTTTTCTTTTAGCTCGTCTTGTGGTAATTCACATCACTGCAGATAGTAGACTATGAGTGTCATCCAAACGTCAATTAAGGTGACGTTAATAGAATTCACCTATATTTCTTATATGTTAGGGATGGCGAGTGTTTCATGTATTACAGTGTAGTTGAATTAAACTTTCTTTGAGCTTGCTAGTTTGGATAACATGTGGGCCCTGAAGTTATGTTTCCTAGACACATGATATATTTTAAACTTTTTGAAGCGCTCAGACGAGTCATATACCTTCTTTAAGTACCTGATAAGATATGTCTAATTCACTTGGTACTCGCTATAAACTTGTCTCTCTACCAATTGAGAGTCTCTCTTGGCTTGTAGGGTCAACACACTTACTTTTGAGATGTTAGTCATGTTGGCGATGGAGGATTCATATTTGTCATTGATACTAACCTTAAATTTAAACTACAATGACTACTCAATCAACAAGCCATGTGGTTCTTTTAGAAGGCTTGTCCCTTTGATATTATAAGCTTATTCCACTAAGAGGATCCAGGATGGGGAGACCTTCTTGCTGATGTATGTGTTAAACTCAATCAGAAAATTCGCCAAGACTTGCGATTTGATGTTACGTTTGAGAATGTATTGTATGTCATATTTAGATAGTTTAACTTCCCAACATATCATTCTTCCAGCTAGATCTGGATTCTTAAGAACCCAACGTATGAAATAGTTTATTTTTACAAATATTAGGTCTTCCCAGCTCCCCTAAACACTTTCCTTACAAAATAGACAGGTCGCTCTTTGGATATATGTGCCTGCATGTAACAAAGATTAACATTTTAAGTATTGAAGACGACAACGCATGACAATAACTTTTAATTCTGATGATAACCAAATAATCTTATGACTCATCAGCAGAGGACTCGAGATCAAGTGCCTATAAAATAAGATATTATATTGAAAATTTCTTGAAGCTTCTTTAGAGGAAGATATGAAACCTCATCAGGTCATGTCTGTCGATCTGTTTGAGTGAACCGAGTACTATAAAAGTAAGGTAATAGCTTAAGAGTACTAAGGAAACTCTTTCTCTCTCTCTCTCTCTCTCTCTCTCTCTCTCTCTCTCACACACACACACACACACACACACACAAAACATCCTTAAAAATTATTGTCTATCCAAAAACAAGTAATTAAAAAGCTATCCGAACTACTTTTAAAAATATATAATCGATTGGAAACAAGTGCCAATCTAATTAACAAAACTTTTCCAACCAACCAATCGACTGTAACCCTATAATAATCTAATAGAAGGGTTCCAATCAATTACAAAATCAATGAGGACAACACATTAATGACTTGTAACGACTCTATATCCAAAATGTCCTATTTGGGCTTTCAAATCAATTGTAAATGAGGTGTCTAATCGATTGGAGGTTTTTTCCAATCAATTATATAATTAATTCGTCCTATGGATTATTTCCTTTCTTAGTTTTTCCAACTATTATGTAAGAGAGACTCACCCTCACTTCAATCAACGTCACTTTCCAACATTTTCATATTTCTTTGGAATTTATCTTTTCACTCTCTTTAGAAAATATTCATATTCACTTCAAATTGCCTTAGTTCTACTAAGTGAAGCTCTTCTTGTGAGAAATATATTTTTGCAAGTGGTCTTGCTGGTCGTTTATCTTTTTCAATATCTTTAGCAAATATTCATATTCTTAAGCTCTACTTGAGATTAACCTGTTATAAAATCTTTGTTCTTAGTTTATTAAGCTTTGCTGAAAAAAGCTTTGTTTTAGTTTTTGACACTAACGATAAATCTCTAAACAGTTTGATAGTTTAGTCTAGGCTAAAAGCTGTCATTTGGTTGAGGATAAGCCTGTTAAAATCTCAAAGATAAGATTGTGTTAAGGTTCATGGACATATCCTTTAAAAGCTCAAATTCTATAGTGAAACTCTTAAGAAGACCTCTTGGCGGCCAAACTTGTATAAATCTCTGGTGCAGTCTTTCTAACCCTGTCCTTTTATTTTCGACAATTTACTTTTCAACATTTTATTTCCACTACGATTACTCACCTAAAAAGTACTAACACGATCTTAATCGAGAAAGGATAAATTTAATCATGATTTTTTAATACCACAATTCACCCCTCTTGTGCTTGAAGTCACTTGTTCAACAAGTGACATCAGAGCCAACTCTTGTTAAAGACTAATTGTCTCAGGAGGAAAAGTATTTTCAAGATATTCACTAAACAAACCTCCATCCTTCAATGGAGAAGGGTACATTTTGTGGAAAGAGAAAATGAAAATTTTCATAGAAGGGACAAATCATGGTATTTGAAAGGTTGTGAAAGAAGAACCACATGTCCTTACTATTGATGTTAATGGTGTTGTAGTAGACAAACCTAAAAATGATTGGTCAAAAGTGGATAAAGAGAATGTACAACACAATTTGAAAGATAAGAACATCATCACCACCACACTCGGTGTTGATGAATTCTTGCGACTTTGTCACTACGAAACTGCTAAAGAAATATGGGACATCCTAAGGGGGGAGTCCGACCCTTATATTCATTTATCTGGAATAATTTCCGTCAAGTTGAACGACTTCAAAGTTTTCATAAGGAACTGGCCTTATCTCATTTTTGGTTACATCGATGTCGACAATATTAACTTCTCTTAGATCCTTTTTTGACACTACTGTGGTGTGGTGGAGATAAGGTTTCTTAATATATCAACGTAGATGGGGCTTACTGATCTTAATTCGGTGGCAAGAACAATTAGTTTCTCGACATTATTTTGGCATGTCACTTTGAGGTGGACACGAGAATCTAATGCATCCAACGTCGCCAGGAAGGACCTCCCAAGGATGCCGCTGAAAATACATTAACACAAAACTACTAAGAAATAAATATTTATTTTCCTTTCATCTTCTTCTTCTCTCAGTGAAAACGGTAGGTCCGCTATTCTACAAGGGTGAGTTATGGAATCATTGAATGTGATGAGACTTTTATCTTTGCACAGATCCAGATCTTATTGGTGGAGTCCTAGCTGCTTAAGTGTGCAACGTAAAGGATGTTAGAGTAACTCCTATCGTCAATGGGGAAACCAGATACAATATAATTTTTCACGGTAGTTGCTATGACCAACGGTAACATAGAGTTAGGGATTCCATCTAACTCTTAGTGATCCTGAAATCCTAGCATCGACCTATTTTTGCTTCGTGATTCAGTGGCAGTCGTTACTTGGAGGAGGCTTTGCACTAGAGGATCTTCCTTACACAACATTTTTCTATATATCTCCTCGATGATGAAGGTTGAAAACGCTGCGAGATCAGAAGATTCTACAGTGTTCTTTAGTGCGATCTTTTTCATCTTAACGCGTTCTGGTAGCGATCTAGTTTCTGAATTAGAGGCAATTCGATCGTGGAATTTTGCGAGAATTAAAAGTTGATTCTCAAATACAACGCCACTATTCGGTACTTGAACCATAATTGTGTGATTGATTAGTGATGGTGAACTTCTAATGCAGTGATGGTGATCTCTAATACAACGACGCATGTGTGTACTTACAAGATTAACACTTCAATTCTGGTAGCGATCTAGTTTTTAAAGAATATTGTTTTTTATGCAAAATGAAGGATAAAAAATGAAAGGAGATGAAGTGGTATGAGAAAATACGGGTAAGAATGAAAAAGATGAAGAGGTAAGGGAAGATATGAATAAAAATGAAGGTTGAAAAGTTACATAATAGTATTAAATTCAATGTATTAGAAAAAAGTCAAATAATAGTATTAAATTCAATTTATTAAAAAAAGTCTTTAACATCACACAAGTGTATAGAGAGTGGATGAAGTAGCTTTAGTGTTAGGTACATTTGATAACTTTAGGCTAAATAAGACATACATGAATCAATATAATAAAATATTTAGATGACAGATATAACATACTGCAAGAGTTATATCCATATATATAAACAAGGCTAACAATTTCACCATCGCACTAATCCACGTTGCATGATAGCAAGTGGAGCCGTATGGCTAATATCTATGCTGCGATGTTGTTCATTCACGGCCGGCGAAGGTGCGGCGCTGGCGCGGCAAATGGGGCAACTCGAATGCGATTGGAGCCACATGTCAATACATTGTACATGAAAGGAGTGCAAGCACTCAGGCATAGTCCTCAACTCTTCACCCTCCTCAAAATCTCCCAAACACACTGCACAGGTGTCTCTTTCGTCATCCGAAACATCAACTTTACTTCTCTTGATGTACTTGTGCGTTGGAATAATGTTTGCTACTGACGTCGATGCGCTTTCGTCTGCCGCCGCGAGCCGTGGTGAGTTTTGGTCTGTGGTGGTTCGCTGTTGGCGGCAAAAACAAATGGAAATGACATGGTACAATGAGACAACAAATAATGCTGAACCCATGGCAATAAGGAGGATAACAACTTTGTCGGATAGAGGATTATCGCCATTTTTATCTGCCATAAATCAATGGCTGTGTGGTGCTATAGAAAGAAAGAAATGGTGATAGTAATCTTAGTTACGCCTTATAAGAAGTGACAAAAGCAGGCCAAAGACGGTGAATGCAAGAGCACTCATTATCAACCTTTCTGATCCGTTTTCTTCACAACGGAAACAAAAATGTGATTGCTGATTGATTAATTAATTACAACTTGTGTAGGAAATTCATGACATTCAAGGTAAAACAGACAAACATACCAACAAAAGCAGATAAGCAAGATAATTATGGATAAAGATAATATTGTTTTCTTTAATAGAGTATACTTGAAAATAATATTTCCACCTCACGTTCCAATGAAGTATTAAGTTATAGGTTCAATCACTTGCAGTAAAAATTTATATTTGTTGACTTCTTTTATCGGGTAAATTCTTTGTTGACTTTTAATAATATAAAATACTATCTCCGTTTTTTTATATAAGAGATCATTTATTTTTTAAGTTGATTCATTAATTAAGGTATTTGACCAGTTTATAAACTATATATATTGATTATACAATAAATTTAAAAAATGAGTTGTCTTTATAAAAAAGAACAAACGTAGAATATTTATATACAACGATCCAGATGAGAAAATGAGTTATGTGTATCACTATGTCTTATGGGTGTAAAATACTATCTCCGTTTCTTTATATAAGAGATCATTTATTTTTTAACTTCATTGATTAATTATGGTATTTGACCAGTATATAGACTAGATATATTGATTATACAATAAATTTAAAAAATGAGTTGTTTCTTATATAAAAGAACAAATGTAGATATATTAATAATAACAAAAATTTATTTTCAAATATTAATTATATTAATACTCAATATAAATCATGAGACAAATGTTCATTCATTTTTTATATATTTGATTATTCAATTTAATCAATGATTAAATATATTTGTGGTTCTTCTAAATATCTTATATTTTATTTTTAATCATTCAATTTTTTTTTTTTTTAAATTGTCCTCCTAAAATTTTTCATTTACGCTTTAGGTCCATCTGACAACTTAGCGACAGTTTTTACAACTTAAAGACCAAATTAGCGACGGTTTTTACAACTTAACAACATTTTTAGTGATGAATTTAATAGGAGGAATCAAAAGTATGAATGAAAATTTTTAAAAGGACCATTCTTTAAAGAAAAATTTGTAGGGACAATGTGAAATATGAGATATTTAGGAGGAATACAAACATATTTAACTCTTTAATTAATTATAATCTATTACGGGCATCTCACGAGACCCATGCTTCAAGGCTCAACAATGAACACTAGGAAGAAAGATGCGAGACAGATTCCTACAAACACTCTGATGCTCAAGTTAGTGACAATTATAAGTGTGAAGTTTAAGGTTTAAAATATTGTGTATCACTCTCTCAATCATTTTTAAGCTTTATAGTTAGAGTTTAGGGTCTATATGTGTGAGGGCAAAGTGCCTCATATTTGGTTATACTTGTTTTAATGATGTCAAAACATATATAGTTTGAAAAATGTACTTTGGACGGTATCATCGAGTCGCATATGCATACATTATCTTTCTTGTGTCAAACATTTATCAAAACATGTCTAGGTACATATAGAAAGAGCACTATGTATGTTCTACATGAGTTTGATCATGTTGGTCAAGTTAGAGATGCATTAGGATCTCTTAGAAGTAGCTAAATATATGAAAATCTGCATTTTTGCAAGTTCTAAGTCTTTGAGTCGACTCATAGCACGCTTTGGTCGACTCATACAGAAGTCAATTTTCATGTCTTGCTTTCAGGAGAGCTCCCGTCGACCCTCCGACCGACTTATACTGTGTGCATTTGTATTTGACTAAATTGGGGTGCTTTGCGTCGATGCATGGACCTGTTCCGGTCGACGCAAAGAGTTGTTTCCTACATAATCCTGAATTCGGGAGAGCTCAGGTCGACCCTCCCCTTGTTTTAGGTCGACCGCTCGCACGTTTCTCACAGAATTTATGTTATGCTTAACACTCAAAGTGACTGTTATGTTGGTTATTTGGTTTCAACTTTGTATATATATATATATATTGAGTTAGTTCATTCTACACAAAGAACAAGAAAAGTGAAAATATACACTGATATGGTTCTCATCCTCTTCATCCTCTTTCTTGCATTTTCTCAACAACTACACATAATCGTTTTTGTTGTGTATTATGCATCATCAAGGTGATAACGTCCAAACTTAGGATTGGTGTATCGGGTTTGGATTGAGAAATCAATGAGTTTTTCTTGAATAAAACCTTAAGGGTTTCGTCCTCCAAGAATCTTAGATTTTGGGGGTTTTTGCACAAATCTTTCCTTCACAGATTTAGCTGAGCGAAGGTAATTGAAGAACGAGAGGTTCTGTCAATTTAGTAGCGTTAATCAGAGGATTATGGTAGGAAGGTTTGGGTTTGAATCATTGGTGTTTGAAATCAACCGGGCAAGATTTGAAGACCAGAGGGTTGTTCAAAGGTGGTGTCGTAATTTGAGGTTTACTCATCACGTTCGAAGGACTTGGTTCATCTTGAATCAAGGGAAGAGAAGGCATAGGCTAGACATCAACATTTGGGTTTGATTGTTTGAATTCTATTGCTTCTCTTATAAAAACAATTTGCAACTAGTTGTATATAAAGGTCTCAATTCTATTTTTAGAATTGAGTGCAGACGTACCTCGAGCGAGGACGACGGAGGAACCGCCTCAACAAATTGGTGTTCTCTCTTTTTACTATTTTCATTGCTGAATTTTAAGTTTGTGTGCAAACATATTAGTTGATTAAAATTCTGGTGTGTGTTAGTGCTGAAACATTTTTAGAAACCTCATTACAATCTTTTTATTATAATTTAAAAACATAGCACTTCATTCACCTATTGAAATTTACTTGAGGTGCTTCGCACACCAAGTGTTCGACTAATTGTGTAAACACAAACACTTGAGCTGTTTTTCAATTGGTTTATACTTCACACGCATTAGAAACTGTCCAACTTTAAGTGAACAAAATCTGATTGATTTGTGTTCAAACTATTGATTCTAATTCTTGTCTCTGTCGGTATTCCATATAGGATTTTGCGTATATCCGATTTTTTTGATAACGATTCGTTTAGACGAGTATAGTTCCTCGGCCGCTTCCACTTAAAACTTTTTAAAATCCAAATCTTAATAAGCGCTGACTCTGTTTTTAATAAGTGATCTATTCAACCCCCTTCTAGATCATTGCTGTCGTCTAACAATATGTACTAGAACCTTCTTAGGAACAATTGTCTTGTGGGACATATGACCTAGGGTCATGTGATTTCTTTATACAACGAATAATGGAAGGTCGTCCAACTTGAATCCTCACTGCCATTTTCTAACAAGATATCAACCTCATTACACTTGAGATTATAAGATCTATAAACGAATATCGTCCACTTGGAGGGCATGTTAGGTGCCGCTTTAAGTTTTAATGTTATTTTGGCAACAAAGTGTGTCAAAACTTAGGTCATGCGAGCTTTTTGAGGTTCATAGGTGATGTTGAATGTAGAAATCTCAATGGCCCATTTGTCATCCTTCTAGCCAAAATTATTTTGAGCATCATTTGTCTAATTAGGTAATTGGTCCTTACTGTAATGTGGTGTGCCAAGAAATATCATCTCAACTTACAAGAAATTGTTATTAGTTTCAGTACTTTTCTGATTAAATAAATTGCTCTTAGGGTTTCCTTATTTTCTCGCTCCAGGGCCACCCATATGGCTTATGCTAGCACATACAAGTAAACAAATAAGGTTTCACTTGTTCTGGGCCTAGTCAAGACGAAAGGTCGAGCTAGAATGACCATGAAATTGCCGAATGTGGCCTCAGACTTTGGCGTTCACTCTAAAGTTATTTATTTCCTTAAGGTTTCTTGAATGGTTGTGCATGATGAGTCAACCTAGTAACGAACCTTGAAAAGGAAACCAGTATCACGTTTATTTGTTCTATCCCACATTTTGTTTTAGGGTCCTTCAAGTCTATAAGTTTTATATTTGTCTGGGTTGACTTTAATCTCATTTTCTATGAGGTAGTTCCCTAAAAATTTCCTTGTTCGAACATCACACACACATTTCTTAAGGGTTAACCACATGATGTAATTATGGAACTCTCTAAACACGACCTTTAAATGATCAAGGATTATATGTTTCATCATCTCTTGATATGTACCCCAGCGTTCTTGAACCCAAAAAAACCATTACCTAGTAACAAAAAGAATAAAAAGTTTTTGTCTTCGATCGTAAAGGTTCTCGAGGAATGCTCTGTCTAGATCTAAGTAGCCATGCATATTCACAGTTGGTGTTTGATTTATTGACAGGTCTGACATTCCATAGCCAGGTGGTGTATCTTGCCTCAGTCTCGAAGTCGACCTTAAAAAAGTCTTTTTTTGTTCTCTTGGTGGTATTTGCCTTCATAGGTGACAAATTTTTATGCTAATTGACCATATATTATACATTTTCTATAATAGACATGTAATGACAGGTGACCACGGGATCTATGTCAAGTATATCCCTGCATTCCAAGTAAATAATTTTGTGTTAGCTTGCAAGTATCTCGTAAGATGATCCTTTACTTCCTTAGGTTAAAGGGCCTCGATCTTGACAACTTTTTTTGTATCCACTATTATCATGATCACCACTAGATGTATGTTGGGTTTATGTTGTTATGCTTTCCTATGTGCTTTGAGTGGTAGTGCTTATTTATGATTGCCATCAAAATGAGTCATATTAACACCAACAACCTCAATAGGTATGAATTTTCCCTTCTTATTACTTATCAAGCAACACAAGGAAACGGGTGTGAGATACCTTAAAGTCAACTTCAATTGCTACCACTTTGTCATTATCAGTGTGGTATTTTACTCCTTTCATATCATAAAAATGTCTCATGTGGATTGTGTGTGCATCTTAAGATAATGATTGTGTTGATTTTAATGATAAAGTTAACATTGTTTGCTATAATAGCATTGCTAGTGATACTTAGTGTGGGAGTTAAGTAGAATGAAAGTAAATAAATATGGATATAATAATGAGGAAAAAGATAAATGTGACATTAGTATTATAAAGAGATAATTATTTTGAGACAAATAAAAATTGAAAATGAGACACTTTTTATGAGACATAAGGAGTAACTTTAAATGAATAATCAATGACATCAAACATAATTCTTCGGTTGTAGGTTGCTCGATTATGAAGTTGTACATGGATTTGTTTTTCAATTGTCAAAACTAGAATTCTTATCATCTTTCTTGTCCCAAGTATCCCAAACATGACCAAAAACTCCACATACACCCAAGGCTTTGTGAAAAATCTGTCAAACCCCTGGGTGAGACCGATGTGGTAGGATTGCAGATAGTAAGTTGTATGGTATGAAGTAATTTAGCATACATGATAACGCGTGAACTCTTTTGATCAACCGATATGCAGCGAACATTGAAATTCGACATGATGAACCTCACTAATTAAGGACAATATACTTTGGTATTCTGTTGATAAAACCTTTAATGTAAACAAGACAATGAAGGTCTCATCTTCTTATACTTTGGATTTTGTCTGCCAATTGATGCAATTGTCTCCTCAAATTGTCTCTTCAAAGAGTAATACATTGTATGGTCGGAGTTCTGTAGCACTATGATAATGAAATAAGTGTATCCTAAGTGGTTGTGCCCCCCACTGACTTGTCTTTAATGAAGGTGTTAATGGGTAGGCTCTTCCAAAACGCGTGGATATGTTTGAGAAAGCTCACAATAGTGAGGAAACTGTCTTGCCAGATGAACTTCCCATCAAATTTGGTGGTAATGTCTGATATTTCCTTTAGTGCATCTTTCCTCGTAGCAATGAAGGTGTTCTCGATCCTTTTTTTGGGTGAGGGGTTAAGGATATGAGGGGATTGTGCCCATGGGTTTCAGGCCTTGACGATGTATAAAACTTTAGGGTGCATATGGTTGCTTGAGCGTTTTAGTGAGGCGAGTGTCGTCTTTCTGTCTGATCATTAATGTAAGTAGTCAAAATAATTTAAAATAATGAATATACTAACAAGGGGATTAAACTCGTTAGTCTCACATGGACTTTTTATTTTATGATTATCACAATCGAGACATGGCTTGGAAAGTGAAATAATATCACAATCCGAGATATGGCATGTCAAAACAGAGCAGATAAAACAAGAATAAAATATAACATGCAATTTCAAAGTTTTTTCAGGATCACAAGAGTGTCAGTAAAATTATCAATCTAAGCTTCAAGAAATATGGTGTTAGTGAGTAAATTTGTATGATAGTCAAAGCAAGTAAGAATCCAGTTTACCAAAGAGTACATCATAAGTAGTAGGATCCTCACAGGGTGAAATTTTCTCAACTCTCAAGTGTTTAGGTTAACTCTTTACACTCAAAGCACATCATGAAAAGTAGCACTATAAGTTTGAAAAGAGTCTAACATCCACAATTGAAATACATTCACACAATGATCAAAAGGACTATCATTGGGTTGTAACTTGGCCAAGGTAAGGGTGAGATAAATCCAAATGGATACTAGGCTAAAATTCAAAGGGACAAAAAAAAATTGAAAGAAATTGCGGGAGTTGAACTAAATAAAATTTCATTCACTTTCAAACAACAACTATTTTCTCTTCTCTTTGAATTTACTTTTTCTCTTTTTCTCTTTTTTAATTTTTAAATTTTTTTCCCATAAGGAATATGATAAGAACATGAATATTCTTCCATATTTTATATTTTTTCTATTTGCTTTTTTTTTATACTTTTTTCTACCAACTTTGAAACATCAAACTTATGCTAATTCAGCCCCACACAATTTCAAACAAGACTATTTCAACCCTTTGAATAGGGTGATAACATCATTTTTTACTTTTAGCCTTGTATTGAGTTATAAGCAAAAAATGGGATAAATAGGCTCAAAGGGGGTTTCAAACAAGGGATGATATTTTTTAGGGTTGGCTTTTTGACTAATTGGCTATAAAAAATAAAAGACACAAATAACTTGTCTTTATCATATAGTGTGCACAAGTAATCAAGTAGTTTCAAGAAAAGTCAGATTAAGTTCTAGAGACTAATAGACATGAGTGAATTCACACAAGAAAGAAAGATATGAATTTTTGAATGTTATCCATTATTAGGCTCAAAATCTAACAAATGTTAATGATCTACCACAAATGATGCACAATTCAAATTTTAATCCTACTTAACATGTCAAGAATGCACAACAAATCGGTCACATCACACAAAAAGTATTTAATCAAGAGAACAAATAAAATAATCACACTTGTAACCCAAAAATCAAAGAAAAAACATGCATTTTTTTAATTAAAAAAAACAAGTAAATAAAAAAAGAAGAAGTAAATTACTCCCTCCCTCACACTTAAAACACGCATTGACCTCAACGAAAGAACATAAGTATAAAATAAGAGATAGAGAGAGGGGAAAGAACACACCCGAGCAATTAAGGTGTATATATGATCACATAATCATCATTTTCCAAAGAGAGCTCTTATACAATCTCTTCTCCCAAAGTGGGGCTCTCATGGAGTAACTTCGGGTAGTGTCCATTGACTTTGAAAATTTTATTAGTGTCTTTGTCTTTTATTCCAAGATCAAAGAATGATCTTTAATAAGTAAAAGTTTTAAATGGACACGTGAAAGTGATCTTATTTTTCACAATATCAAGGATCAAATCATTAAGGGGATGCCTCATTGCTTTTATTCCATCTTCAAGTGAGATCCTATGCATACACATGGATGGGCTAATACCACGAGTGTTAGCCAAGGTCCATCTAATTTTTTTCTTATGTTCCTGCAATAATTTCTCTTCCTATTCAAATTCAAGCTTTGAAAAATAATTTAAATCTTCAAGAAGTGATTCATGCTTTAAAGAAGGTGGTTGCCCAATGGATGGTGTGTTTTGGGCAAGCTGGATGTCGAGAGCTTCAACTGCATAAACAGTTTTATCTACAACTTCATTTATAGCAAAAATATCAACCTGCAAGGTAACTTCTATCTCAGCACAAACAGTACAAAGGTGAGTGTCAGTACATGCATCACAAGAGTAAATACCATCAAAATTAGACAGTGGTGGAAAAGAATCTAACAACTCAAAATAAGTAACATCAACTAATTCATAAAGCAATTCAATGTGAAAAACAAAGAACTCTTCAATGAGATTTTTCATAGCATCAAAAATGTTAAATTTAGAAATTATATCACCAAACTTCATGGACATTGTTCCATCATCAACATCAATTTTCGTTTTGCATTTTTCATAAATGGCCTGCCTAAAATTGCAGTAAAATGGGAGCGACACTCGGGTCATATCGGAAGGACTCTTGAAATGTTTTAACCAAATAACTGTAATACAAGGGGTTAGGTTTCAATTAAGATCATAGTTAAAATAATTTGATTACGAATAATATTGACAAATTAATCCACTGTTCAGTCCCCAACTTATTATCGATAAATATAATTCTAAATCCCTAACGATTTTGATTCCATTTTCGATTACGACAAGAATAACAAGCGCAATGATACTAATATATGATATGTGTTCCTAATTTCTAAATTAAGCAAACAAATTTTGAATTAACCAAACGAATTAAGCATACGTGAATTAAACAAATGCGGTTACGGAACATACATCAATCAAAATAAATCAATTCTAATCTATAAGCATCAATTGAATTAAGCAAACAATGGAAACCGAATTAAGCAATCTAATTTATAGAAATAATTTAAATAGAATTTAAATTGCTTTGAAAATTATAAGAAAAACCTCAAAATGGATGGAGACCGGTTACAACAGATTAATCCATAGGGCGTTAGTTTGCCATAGAATTCGTACAATTTTTTTTTTTTGAATGCTGAATGTTCAATCTTAAAACTACTAATTTGTTTAAATAGAGCAAGAAAATCCGAGTCTAATAGCAACCGATCCGAAAAAAATACAAAACCGGCCCAAAAACTAAGTATTTTCTTAGGTTTGAATTGAAAACGAATTATGCAACTCTTATGCATTTTGAATTTGCTTCCAACTTCAACATGAAATTTGTAGATTATCCTCTCATATTTCCAACGCGGATTATAACGCGCCAATACGATTTTCATAGTTCAAGTTATGACCTACACAACGAGAATGTGTAAATAACTATTTATTCAGAAAATAAGTATTTATATTAAAAATAAAAAGAAATCACTTAACTTTTAAAAATTTATTAAAATCAATTAAAATAATGTGAGAAGTTATATAAAAATCTTAACACAAATTAAAAGATAGTATACACTGACCAACTGATCAACTTGAAAAGTGAAATAGTTTAAAGTTAATGTTAAATTTGAAAAATTACCTAGTAAAATTACTAAATCCTAATTAAGACCCAAAGTTAGTAAACAAGCTAAGAGGAAAGTGTCATGCATTATAAGTGCTAATTAAACATCTATTAAAATTTTATAAAACTATGTAACAATGCAATGATCATCGACCCATCGTTTTGTATTCCTTTTCTCTAGTTAGATATGTTTGTCTCATATGACCATTTTGTTTCTAAATAACTTTTAAATTTTTTGAATGGTTGCCAAAAAGAAATTTTTTAAAGATTGTTGACGTCCTAGATAGTCATCGAATTTTTGTTTAGTGCATATTGTAGATTAATCATCAAATTATATTAAAGTGGAAAGGTTGAAGGAAATTTCCCACAAACGACATCAAATGATCTAGAAAGATTTTTTTCTCTCAAAGTTTATTAGTAATGGTGATATTGATGACGAACTCCGGTACAATACACCAATGTGTATATTTTTTATGGTAAAGATGTACTTACAGATACTTCAATGATCAATTTAATGACGACCGTTAGTATGACTTTGTGACTTATAATAGTGTACATGTGTGTCTCAATAACTCGTTAGGCTTTATAGTCAGAGCTTGAGATCCATATGCCTTACAACCATCTTAGAAATTGTTGACTTGTACGACGTACATTCTAAAATCATGTGATTTCTTTATCCAATGGATAGTGAGAGGCCACCCAACTTAAATCCCTTATGTTTTCAGAATTTCTTAAAGCACCATATATGTTTCTAATACACCACACAAAATTTCAAAAATGTTTCTCGTTTCCGGAGATGCATCTCTGGATGCACCCAACACACAATCAACAAAGGTCATTCTGAGTTACACTCTTCCTTTTGGTTTAATTTAATCTAGAGATGCATCTCCAGAATAATTTCGTACTTACATCTTCAGACGCACCTCATTACATACTCAACAAAGGTCATTTTGAGGTACGCCCTTTCTTTTGGTTTAATTTATTCCAGAGATGTATCTTCGAAATAATTATGTACTTACATCTCCAGATTCACACCAGAAACAGAATCAATAGATCCAAAATAAAATTGACGCTCATAACATAAAATGATCAGTACAATGATGATTTCAACAGAAAATTCAATATTACATTTCAATATCTTGGTGGACGCTTGCACATCTTCAGGATATCTTCGACCAATCTTTATATCATTGCTTCCAACTCGAGCTAAACTTTCTCATCGAAATCGAAAAACGTATCCCATATAGCCCTAACATCTGATTGCTTCTTGAACTCAAACTTGGTGAACTGAAGCTTTCCTCCGTTGTCAATCGAATGTGAATAATACTCGAGCTTCACAATCTTTCGATTCTCTCTGTAAGGTAGGTAATCATGTATTTTTTCTTTGATATCTTAGAGGGGGGTGAAGTTGTTGAGCTTAATTGTTCGCCCGAGTGTAAAGCCGGAGAAGGACACGTTTGCGACATACCAATCAATTTTTATTTGTGACATTTGAGACATTTTGACTTTGTGTGAAATATAGCACTAGAGCACCTAAATTTATAGATGACAAAGATCAGTTTGGACCACTCATCAACTAGCACATTGATTCTGGGGATATATATCCGGAAACACAATATATTATCTTGTTCTAGAGATTTATCTTTGTAACTTCTCCTGAACTATGTAGTCGAGTTGTCATCCGGTGTAGACTTCACTTTCTCCGGGGCACCTTTTGTTTTTACCAGTTGAGAAGGCTGTTTTGATCGCGACTTTCTATGTCTAATACAACTTAACTGCAAGTGCACAGTCTATTGCGTAGTAATAAAAGATATCGATCCCACAAGGACTCGTAATCAAACTAGTGTTCTCGGGAGTTACTATGTTTAGCTAGGTAGATAATGTTTAAGGGAATAATTGCTAGTACTAAAGGGAACTAAAAACGTTACTTGAATTATAATTACGCGAATCGATATGCAACAATTATGTTCTTCGGGGATTTGACAGGTTACCGGTATATAAAATATTTTCAGAATTTATTTAAGAAGAAAATAGTGATCTAAAGACCTTCGTCTCACGATGGTTATTGACGCTAGTCGCAACTTTAAGGCGGAACGTATGTTGTCGCTATCCCGTTCGGGGTTAAAATCGCTTTTTGGAAATCTCTAAGTTCTAATTTATTTTAAAGTGCTTTCGCTGTTATTAAAACAAATGCCTAGTGTTTACTATCCGGTCCTAGCCGCAGCTGTCGCTTGTTGGTTCATACCTTAATTAATTTCCCACTGTCGTGGCGAAACTACTTTTAAATAAGTTCTCGCTGTCGCGACGAACGTTTATTCAGGAAATAAGTTTAAACACTCAGGCCATAAACAACTTTTGAAAAAGAAAGGTTTTAACCGGTTATTATCAAATCCCGTCTGAATTATTATTACATACCGATTACTTTGGTTTAGCTAGACATGGATTTGAAATAAGTAAAGCATAAATAAAAGCAGAAATTTAGAACATTCATACTGCTGGGAATTAAAGTTACAATTAACGAAATAATAAAAACCTGTAACGTATCCAATTGGCTTTTGGCCAAATCCCAACGATGTCGGCAGGATTCTGTCTTCAAGTCAATAGAGCATACAAATGAATATTGCAGAAATGAAATACATGAAAAAGGAAAGGAAAACAAAAGCAAGACTTAAACTAAATTTGCTCTGGAAAATAATTTGGGCAGCACTTCGTTATCTGAATGCGGCTCTCTTTCTCAGCTCCCCTCCTTCCCCTTTTATAGAGGTGAAATGCTAACGGTTATAATTTTCAGAAGGTGGACTTGGAGTCAGAGAAAATAGGAAGTAGTGGTCCATCATTTTGGGACTTGGAACTGATTTTTGCACGTTAAATGAAGTTCTGCGTTTTTGCCTGCATGATGGTCGTCATGGTGTGTGACGGTCGTCACCCGTGTGACGGTCGTCATGGATGTGTGACGGTCGTCACAGCAGCAAAATGCGCATCTGCTATTTTTCATGTTGTTTTCATCTGGTTTTCGTCCATATTTCATATGTAATTGCTTCTTTTCTTCATATTGCTTTGTTTGGACATGATCTTCAAATACCTGCAAAATATAATACAAATAACATGGAAAAACCCGAAATCGGATTGAAACCAGTCAAATATTAGTTGAATTATACGTCAATATATATATACGATTTCGCGTTATCAAGTTTCAGGATAGGCAATCTTCCTCAATTGTTCTTTGATGTGGAGTTTCATGTTGTCATCGACCTTCGAAAATATCTCTTTTATCACTTCCTATTAAGTCAAAATAGAGATATTCAATTTTCTGTCATCCATGCATTCATCATCATCAAACCTAAGTCTCTTCCAATGAGAGCAAACCTCATCCATTCTTATTGGTTCACCGAGTTTCGCCTTTTTAGCAATAGTACAAGCACATGGGAGACCATATGTTTTCACAATAGTGCATTCACACTTTGCGCTATTAGAGCCTACATTATCAGTCCGTTTATCCTCGTGAAAAATATAGTTCAAACCTACCCGAGAAATGTTACCAACCAACTAAGAATATAAAGTGTTGTTTTAAATTTATGTTCCAAAACCGTGATGCTCCGAACAAATGTTGTTTGTATCTCATTATGCTGGTTTTGAATCATGTGGTTCACGGAGTCCTAGTCTCTACAAAAATCCCCTTTACTATTTTCCAACACAATTTTTCAAAGTAGCATGGGCCGACTCAACTCTATTAATAGTTGTATTTTCAAGGTGTCTAATATTATCAGTCCATGCACAAACTATCTTCTCCTTCACCAAATCAAGAATTATGGTTTCAACATATTTCAACAAATTTGTATACTTTTCACACACTTCCTGAAAATGAATAACATAATTGGCATGTTGTTCTTTTATGGAAGAATTTATTATAAGATTCCATGCATCCATATTTTTTTCCACAATCACACCCGCCTTCACCAATTTTCTACTTTTGGACTCTATTTGTTTTGTCCCTACCGCAAATTTAACACAACTTCTCACATTCTTTATTATGTGATATCTACAACGTGATGCATTAGAAGAAGGAAATACCTTTGCAAGTGACTTCATCAAGGCGGTATCGCGGTCGGTAACAATCGCTTTAGGCATCTCACCTCGGACCTGCAAAAGTGACTGATACACTCAAAAAATGCAAAACCAACCGAATATGACTTCTCACTTGAGGTAACACCAATCATCTCAAATAATGGAAGTCTACACTTGTTGGTCTTGTAGGTTGAATCAAGTATCAACACCGTAGTAAACATGTTGAATAACTTTAAGGAATCAGGATGAATCCAAAAAAATATCTCTAGTCGTAAATCCATTATCGCACGTTCTGTACTTGGACACGTAACTGTTATCATCCAACATTTTCAACAGTTGTTGCATCTCAATTCTATCCCCCTAATCGCCTTGCTAGTGAGGTACCGAATATTATACACTTGCTTGATATTTGATATATTATCGGGTCGTTTCAGTTTCAATGTTGCAAGTATATTTTTTGGTTGAACAAGATTCAAGGTCATGTCACTAATACATTCTTTTTCTTCCGGTTAAGTCGACAGACACTAGGATGACCGGCTAATTTTAAACCAAAATCATAGTTACGCAAACCACATATGACATTAATTCTCCAATTTTTGTTTGCCAACATGTAACCACGAACCTTAAACGGACACTCACATTTCTACTACTGGTGTCGTCTCTTTTAAAGTTCCATAGAGGAGTTCTATATTTCCCGCTTCTTTCGCACGTCATTGTCACAAAGGTGCATCTTATATCCGAACCATTATTGGACCTTCCGATAACCACTCTAAATCCAAGTTTAGAGGCCTCCATACGAATCCATTGCAGCATTTGATCACGAGATTCAAACTCTTGCTTGTTTTTAAAGTCACTGCCAATATCTACCACTTTCACAACAACCACTTAAACATTTGGAGAAAAAAATATTTGGAGAAACAACTTGTTTTGGGAAAAGATCGGGGGTGCACCATATCTATTGAAAACAACTGAATTCAACAACATTACTTCAACTGCTGCTGCAGAATGACTGGAAAAATGAACACAAACAACTTTCGGAAATGCATCTCTAGACAAGTTCATATACGTTCCGGAGATTTTCGGACACACTGTAAGTTTTTTCAGAAAATATTGATGATTAATGTGACCAATGTAGAGGGAAAAGAACAATATTTACCTGAAATTCTATCTTCTTTTGCTTTCTGTGATATGTTGAACCAAAAGGATGTAGATTTGGAGTAAAAGAATGGTTTGAGAATGAAGACTTTTTAGGGTGAAGAGTTTGGTGAAAAACTTTGTATTTCAACAATGGAGGAGTGATCATGCAGCTGAGTCCTATATCAGATATTTCCGGAGATGCATCTCCGAAAATAACTGACATGCAAAGGTGACAGAAAATTTCAAAATGCTAGCCATAATTTTGGAGACGCGTCTCTAGAATATCTACTGAACTGAACAATTAAAATATTTTTCATAAATCGTTTCGGAGATATATCTCTGAAATATCTACTGAACTGAACACTTGAAATGTTTCGGAGATATATCTCCGAAATAAAATTAACCCAATGTATTGGGCGTAACTCATAATAGTTTTGGTTGAGTATGAAAAAGATGCGTTCAGAGATATATCTCCAAAATCGAAATACATATGTAAAAACTTACATGATACATTAGAAATATATAGGGTGTAATAATTTTCCCTCATATTTTTAAGATGTATCTATTTTTGAGTTCATCTTGTATCCTGAAATTTAGATACCCAAAATTTGTTGGGTTCAACCTAACCCAATATAAAACAATTTATTTAGATCATAGTTAAATTTTTTGTGAGATACTTACTTGTGCCAAATAGATGATATTTCATGTATAAAAATTTAGTTGAATTGAATGAATGAATTTCCTTCCTCTATTAAATCAAAATTTTCTCTCAATTTTATTCAAGGTTATTGGTGTTCAAAATTTCAATAACATTTTATATTTATCTACCACAACTAAGAGATTGAGCTCACGGAAGCTTGTCTCTTTTACAACTCTATCCAATGGGTGTAAGCGAATAAAAAATAATAATTAAACTGACCATTCAAATTTCATTTTTCAAAAATACTAAAATTTGAATCAAATTAAATCGAAGAGATATTATCCGTTCGAATTTTTTTTTATCAAAAATCAGTCCAAACCAAATTGATTATGCCCCTAATCCGTTGGACTTTTTGTTTTTTACAACTATTTTGTGACGCAAAATATTTTATCTACAATATTTTGTTATTTGACTAGTAAAATACATATGAAATTAAATACAATATAACAATCGAAAAGATGGTATAAAATTAATCATTAAAAATAACTTATATGATAGCTAAATAGTATGTACATGAAAATAATTAGCACTCTAAGAGTATATATGTTGCAATAACCATGCATGTTTTGATATTGCTAAATTAGTTGTGTATATATTTTTTATGGATTTGTATCCTTTCCTCTTTTATATATTATGCTATTTCTCATGTTTATTTCTAATTTAACGGTTCAGAATTTATAATAAATAATTAAATAAAAAAATTATTTAATAGGAGAGAAAAATGAATAAGTAATTTGTATTTGTTTTTTTATTTAATTATTCATTCTAAATTCTGAACCATTAAATTAGAAACATGAAAGATAGCATGATATATAAAAAAAGAGAAGATCCAAATCCACATGCTATGAGTCCTCAAAATCTCACCAATCCACTCTGCATGTGATGATGTTCATTCACAGCCGGTGAAGGAGCAGCACTGGCGCGGCAAACGGGACAACTCGAACGAGAATGGAGCCACATGTCAATACACGGTACATGAAAAGAGTGCAAGCACTCCGGCATAGTCTTCAACTCATCACCCTCCTCAAAATCTCCCAAACAAACCGCACAAGTGCAGCCTTCGCCTTCATCATCCGAAACCACGTCAACTTTATTTCTCTTATGATACCTGTGTGTTGGAATTAGGTGTACTATTGACGAGGATGCACTTTCGCCGAGGCTCAGTGTTGCGGCAGACCGTGGTGGTTGTGGGGTGGTTTGATCTGCGGTGGTGCTTTGGTGGTGGCAAAACCAAATGGTCAGGACACGATACATTGAAACAACGACAAATATTGCTGAACCCATGACAAGGAGTAGGACAATAACGTTGTGATACAAGGGATGATCATCACCATTTGCCCTAAATTAATGATCATGTGACACAAGAAAGAAAGAAATGGTAATATTGATATAAATTACACTTTATCAGGCAAAGAGGACGAAATTTATGTTAAATATATTATACCATTCGTTATCAACGTTTTTGCACCGTTTTCTTGATTTGGGAATATAGAAACAAATTTGTGATTTTACTACTGATTAGTTAATTAGAATTGGTAGGAAATTCATGACATTGAATGAATAAAAAAGCAGATTCGGAATAAGGATAAAGGTGATATTCTCCTCTTGAGTACTAAAAAATAACATCTCCATCTTTCGTGAATATTATACTTCAATGAAAGTGCTATGAAGTATACAATCAAGTTCTAGGTTAAATTACTTGCATTAAAAGTTTCTCTTTGTTGACTGAATGGAATGTTTTTGGGAATGGGAATGTACTTTTTTTTTAGCATCATTAATTTTTAAATCTTTTAACTTAATTTAATGTTTGTTTTGAAGACTTAACTAAAAAAATATTATAAAGTGATCTCTTAAATAACATTCTGTCATATGTGGAGTAGGTATACCCTACCTTTAAACAATTTTTAGTTTAAATAATATATTTATTCAAATTTCGCGTCTAAAATTTAAATATTAATATAAATACATATAATTAGTTTTGGTTTTACAAACTTCAACAAAATATAGTATTTTGATATAGGATTTGAATAGTTGTGTGTTTATGGAGGATTTTCTATTTTTTCGTTCAAAAATAGTTTGTTGAGAGAATTTTACTATTTTACTCTTAAAAATAGTTTGTTGAGAGAATTTACTATTTTTTATTCAAAAATTGAAAATTCTCTCTAAAATATTATAGTTGGGAGAGAGCTTATAATTTTTCCGTCTAAAAATTGTAACTGAGATAGGATTTACAATTTTTCCATTCAAAAGTTATACTTGAGAGAATGTTTATAACTTTTCGTTCAAAAATTGTAGGTTGGAGGGTTTGCAATTTTCTTCTTAAAAATTATAATTTAAAGTTTGTAATTTTGTTTTGTAGAGATTTAAAGTTGAATAGTGAATTTTTGAGTTTTATTTTTAAATTATTTTTCTCTTTTTCTTTTTGTGATTATGCTTCTGCATACGTAAAAATTTGTTTGTTTTTTTAAAATTTTCCCAACAATCCAAACTAATATGATTATGAAACCTCGTGAAATAGAATGTATATTTCATCATAAACATCATGATATGAAGTTATTGTAAATGACATTTGAAAGAAGTTTTTAACCAATTTTTTCTTATCTATGTCTAATGAAAATTGTAGAAGACGGTATATTTCATACCTTCATAAGATTCAAAAAATTTATGTTGTTTACTAGTCATGTAATCAAATTGAGGTTTTCTTTTGCGTGCATTGTGTCTAGCAAAATGTCTATGACAATTGCAGTTACCATCATTGAGCTCGAAAATCCAGTATATCTATTAAAATTGGAAACACTCATAACATCCAATTTAATCATATCTAAAATCTTATTTTAAAATTTTGAAAAAATCAATTATTTTTTAGGATCCAAATTTATAAAAACTCAATTAGCAAAAAATCGACAAAAATCATGTATCTCTTATCTTGAAGAATCTTATTTATCGCCACCAAATCTAAAAAATCAACAATCTATTAGCAATACTCATACATTTTTTGGGATTCAGATCTGCAAAAACAAGATCTACAGAGATGACTTACAATTGAGTTTTTGTACCTTAGCTTCCATTGTTTCGTCTTCAACAGAGAAGACTTCAAGTCGTCGTTGATTCGTCTTCTTCGTATCATATTGTCTTCTTCACTCTCTCTCTGTCTCTCACTGATGGACTTTGCCCTAATTGTTACCTCTTCTTTTCTTTTTTATTTCAAAATTTTTAATTAATATAGCATTAAAAAATTCTAGGTCAGCTTGTAAATGGACAACATGGCAAAACTTAACGTTTTTTCATGAAAAACCAACGAAATAGACCGTTTCATGTAACAGAAAGTTAGTTAAGGGACTACTTCGTAACGTTTTTTAATTAAGGGATTAAAGCGACACATTAAATTAAATTAAGGGACTAAAAGATGCACTATGCCTTTTTTTAATCAAAAAGGATTGACTTTATTTGAATTTCATATCATTTTGGATATGAGAATGAATAGATATTAGACTTTCTTCAAGCCAAATTCTACTTTAGGTTGTAATTGCGCAACGAGAGTACTTGAAAACACTTCGAACAACAATTATTTGACATTTGTAAATGTGAAGTTTAGGATTAAAATTATGTATTCCTACTCTTGCGCAATTACACGGACTTTATAATAGTCATTTAGGATTTAAAGACACTAGAACCTTCTTCAAAGACAATTGTTTTAGAGGGCAAATGTCAGAAGAACTTATAGGCTCTATCACTTGACTACCGTCCAACAGGTAACCATCCTTAATCAGATGTACTTCTAGGGTGTGATCATTTCCTAGATGACTTTATCTCCTAAGACTAAGTGATCCAATATCATGTGGGTTAGGCCTTTACCCAGTCTTAAGCATGGGCTTTCAACGGTGTAGTTTGGTTATGAATTTAAGGGTTTTTTATGTAGGTCATCCTTTATAAAGGATGATTATAATTGTGATCCTCAATGGGATTTGATGAAGAAAATATGGGTAAACTCTCTTATGAAGAGTCTTGAAATACATGGCATGGATTCTACACAATTTTCTTTGGCATTTGTTAGAAAATCCTAGAATTTTCTAAAAGTATGTTTTCACTTGTGGCTTTGGACATCCTCAGTTGGTGATGGGTATTCGTCTTGACCCATGACCCCTTCCCCCCTCCTACCATGCGAAGTCTAGTCTTAGAGGTAGCACATGTTATGGTGTGATTTGGTCAAATTTAGTGAAAGCAAATATACAATTAATTTTAACGAGGAACATGACTCTCCTAAATTACGCGACACTTATACATTGGCAAATTTTTAGTCTCTTTGATACTTGGATGTTAACCATCAGATTCACATGTATTTTACTTCCTTGGATCAATTGAGAAGGTATTTAAGAGAAAGAAAATTGTTAATTTCCATTCTTTTTCACTTTTATTTATTGGTTTTTCTGGATCTTAAATAGTTCCTCGAGGATGAGAAAAATATTGTTGCAAGCTTGATCTAGTTATTGCCTCTTCAACACCTCATTGTGAAGTGGTCTCTTTCTTCTTATCTTCATCTATCGGTCAATTTATTTTCCTTTACATTCTCTTTTTTTTTTTAATTTATTATTTTCTTCCGTAGTTACGTCTTCTTCTCTTAGATGGTGTGAAACAATTGTTTATTGAGTGTCATTGTTTGTATGAGTTGTGGCATCCTATTAGGTGTTTCCTCTCCCCCTCCAATCTTATGGGAGGAGGAAATATAAATAGAGAAACCTTAGGGACCCCACACCACCCCTCTTTGATTGAACTTTTGGATTTGTTAAAAGAGGAGAAATAATGTGGTCTTCAACCATTTTACGCGATGTGGGGGTGGATAGATGGAGACTTTTCTTATGAAGCAACCTTCCTCTTTGTGTAGGCAGGTAGAAGATGATTAAAAAGTAAAGTTTCATTTTATGGATTGGTCGTGGATCTAGGAATAGTCTCACAACATAATTATGTGAGTTTGGAGTACATGGAACACCCTCTATCTATTTTGAGATGATTGGTTTGCCCGTTTATCTTTTCTTCCTAAATGTGGGGTTCCTAAGAAATTGGGCATTGGATGATCCTTCAACCTCTGATAGGATTTGCACCATGTACTCAGGTTGTTCCTTTCCATTTTTTAGTATGGTGTGGTTTGTATGGCGATAAGGATATGTCTATCTTTTTATAAATTTATTTTTTATAAATTGAAAGACAAATTTTGACATCATATAATATAAATATACATTATTTAAGATTAAAACATAATCAAAATCATAATTTTTTTCAAAAAGAAATATCTCAAAATAATTTTTTATGAAAAACTAAATAACCTCAAATTTTTTATATCCAAAATAATTATTGTTCTGGCCTGGGCCCCGGGATGACCAAGCGGGCCCAGCCCAATATTGTTCTAGGAAGGCCTGCCCCAACTGCGTCGGGCAGGAGACTCCCCGCTCGACCGAACACTACCCTCCGCGGGCAAGACCTGCCTCCTGCGGGCAGAGCCTGCTCTCCCATCGGGCAGGACAACGTGTCCTCCACACGTTCTCCACGTGCACCCCTCCGCGGGGACACGTCACCAACTAACTGCCCACCTCCGAAAGAGCAGGTCAAACCCACTTTCCGGAGATCAAGGGACAGTTGGACTAGGGCGAATACCACGTTCTGGTCTTCACTACACCATATAAGCCCTAGCAGTCACCTGGGTTGGGCCTGGCGATCCAGCCCAACACAAGTGACCGTTGGCCCAGCGCTGGGATCTCTCTATAAATACCCTCTTCCACAAGAGGGTCAGGTAATTCACTTCTTACCCCTTTTCTGTACTTTGCTCTCACTCTGCCCAATTCCTTACTTTGGCATCAAAGTGTCTTGCAGGTACACCCCCATTTCTCCTCCTCATCACCGGTGAACAGATAGCAGTCCAACAGCGTGTGGCCAGCCCGTGATCCCCTTCTGATCAGGTCAGATCAGTGGCGCCGTCTGTGGGAACGGAAACTTCCCCGTTACTCCGAGCAGAGAACCAAATTTTCACCAACACTCCACGATCATGGCTAGCCAACACCACGACGATACCGTGCTCGACTTCATGCTCAACGCTGCCGCAAATGGCGGCAAGCAAACAGAGATGTCACGCCCAGCGGAGACCGACGAGAGAGACGGCCAGACTGCATCTCCTTCATCCGCAGAGCCGACACGCCAGGCCGACCACCGGCCCCAGAGCCCAGTGGCGTTCCAACCCGTTCCCGTCCCAGCAGGAGCGGACCCAACAGCGGCCGCCCTCTTTGCGGCCATCAACCAGACGAACCAGCTGTTGTTTCAGCAGAACGCATGAATTGGAGCGCTGGAGCGGGAGGTCCCCCCCGAGGTCCCCTCCGCGGGAAGACCAGAATGGGGGCTCGAGGAGTCCCTCGCCTCAACCCAGAAATCGACGACCTCGGCTGGAGAGGCCCCAAACGGAAGTAGTGCGGGAGCGCACCAGATCCCCGACGAGACAAGTTCGCGGGAGGCGGCAGAACACGGCAGCAATCCCGACCAGGCCTTCGCACGTCGAACCCCCGGTCAGAAGGCCGAGGACTCGAAACCAGATGCCTATACTAAATGGCCCATCTCCTCCTCGGTCACCCACTCTCAGTGACGAAGACGACTACAAGACCCCCATGTCCCGGGAAATCATGGCCGCCCCCATCCCCCACGAGATGGAGAAGCCCCCGACGCTCTCGACGTACGACGGTACCTCCGACCCAGACGATCACCTGGAAGACATCGAGGCCATGCTCGATTACCGAAATGTCCGAGGAGCTATCAAGTGCAGGATATTCTCGACGACCCTAAGGAAAGGCGCCATGACATGGTACAAAAGTCTGGAGCCCGAATCGATTACGTCGTGGAGGGTCCTGAAGGACCTGTTTTCAAAACACTTCACAGCGTCCCGACGCCACCCGAAGACAGAGGCCGCCATCGGCGCGATAATCCAAGCTCCTGACGAGCCTCTCCGGAAGTACATTAAAAGATTCACACGGGAAGCAGTACAGGTAACGATGTCAGACGACATGAAGCGTTACCTAATGGAGCAGGGTCTACGCCGCGACTCCAAGTTCTATGAGGCCGTGGGCATACACCGACCAGCTTCCCTGCAGGATTTCCTCGACAGAGCCACGCATTATATCCGATTCGAGGAAACCCAAGCAGCCAACTCCGCACGAGACACCGGAGACAGGGAGGCCCCCCGCGGGCACCGAGATGATGGAGCCTCAAGCCAGCGGCGTGGAGGTAACCGTCGTCGGGAAGACCGCTCACACGAACAACACGAACAGCGCGGCCCCTCCAGCCGATTCACGGAATACACGGCCTTAGTCGCTTCCCGCGAGCGCATACTGGCCGAGTGCGCCAAAACCAAATTTGCCCAGGGAGGTGTCCGCTTCCCCAGGCCGACGCCCCCCAAAACCAATGTGGACAAGTCGAAATACTGTCGATTCCACAGGAGCCACGGGCACGTGACGGAAGACTGCATCCATCTCAAGGACGCGATCGAAATCCTGATTAAAGACGACCACCTAAAGAGATACACTCGGGGGGAGGCCCCGAGGCAAGAAGCCCCCGAGGCCAAGAAATTCGAAGAGCTCCCCTCTTCCGACGGCGACAACGGACTCCAGGTCGCACTGTGCGTCAGCCGCCCCGAGGACTGGTTCGCAGACAGAGGGTTCGGCCTTCCCAATGGCCCCGACCTACCCGTCGAGCCAATACGGCCAACCAGTCGGTGGGAATACTTTGCTAAAGCCATGGTCATCTCGGGCGGCGCCACAAGGAACCTGTCCATAGTATCGGTGAAAAGAAAATTCGACGAGCTTATCACGAGCAACTTCGGTAAGATGAGCACGCTCGAAAAATTTCGCGGTCGATCCAATCCGATCACATTCTACCTCGAGGAACTCCCCGGGGGATCCCCTAACTCCAACATCCCCCTGCTGATACGGGCACGGATGGCGAACTTCGATGTCAGACGCATCCTCGTCGACGGAGGCAGCTCGGTGGACATCATGTACACCCACCTCATCACGACCCTCCAACTCGACGAATCCAACCTGTCCTCTTACGTAGGCTCCGACCTTCAAGGGTTCAACGGGACGAAGACGAGACCTTGGGGGTACGTGGAGCTGAAAGTCACGTTCGGGGAAGAAGAAACGGCCAGGGAGATCAGTATCCATTTCTTAGTCATTGAATGCCCGTCCCTCTACAACTGTATCCTGGGCAGAACGACGATAGCAGAACTCACCGCGGTGCCTTCCACCGTCCATCTAAAGATGAAGTACTACACGAAGCGGGGGGTCGTGGTGACCCTGAACGGGGACATCGAGGCCGCCCGGAGGTGCTTCGAGGTCACGCTGAAAGGCTTGGACACCATCGCTCCAGCAACCAAGAAGGCTACCCCAACCATGACGCCGAAGAGCGAACCAAAGGAGCTCGTCGGATCCGTGGACCTCGAAAGCCGCTTCACCGAAGAGCACGATCACGAAATAAAGACCAGCGAAGCCAACCAATCCAACGGACAGCCCACCCACCCGACACGCCCCATCCCGGACGGTGAATTCGAGATCGTCACACTCGGGGAGGACAAGAGCAGAACCGTGAAGATCGGCACCGGACTCCCAGACTTAGCGAAAAAACAGCTACAGACCTGTCTCCGCGAGAACGCCGACCTCTTCGCTTGGAGCGCCGCAGAAAATGCCCGGACTCGACCCCGAGGTCGCCTGCCATCAGCTATCCACCAGCCCGACCGCGAAGACCGTAGTCCAACGTAGGCGTAGACAGTCCCCCGAAAAGTCGGCGGCGGCTGAAAAAGCTGTAAAAGACCTCTTAGAGGCGAATTTTATTTCGGAAGCCCGGTATTCAACCTGGTTGTCCAATGTTGTACTCGTTAAAAAGAATAATGGAAAATGGAGCATGTGTGTTGACTATACCGATCTCAACCGGGCATGTCCTAAGGACGCCTACCCCCTCCCCAACATCGACAAACTCGTCGACAACTCCGCGGGCTTCAAGCTCTTGTCCTTCATGGACGCATACTCGGGGTACAACCAGATCCCGATGGCCGAGCACGACAAACAGAGCACGGCCTTCATGACGGCGTCGGGCAACTATTACTACAACGTAATGCCCTTCGGCCTAAAGAACGCCGGCGTCACGTACCAACAGATGATGAACAACGTCTTCCAGGGCGAAATCGACGACATGCTCGAAGTATACATGGACGACATGATCGTCAAGTCTTGCACGGAAGTCAACCACACAACCCACCTCAAAAAGGTCTTCGACACAACAAGGAACTGCCGAATGCGCTTCAACCCGGAGAAATGCACCTTCGGTGTCTGCGCAGGAAAATTCCTCGGCTACTACCTGACCGAGCGTGGGATCGAGGCGAATCCGGACAAGTGCCACGCCTTTTCGGAAATCACCACCCCCACCACAAAGAAGTCCATCCAATCCCTCAACGGCGTGCTCGCCTCACTTTCCCGGTTCATCGCCAAATCTGCACAGCACGCCCTCCCTTTTTTCAAACTACTCAGGAAGGAGACCGCGTTCGAATGGACAGAGGAGTACGAGCAAGCCCTCCGCCACCTCAAACGCGTCCTGTTCGAACCACCGGTGCTGACACGACCCGTGATGGGCGAAACCCTATACCTATACCTGGCCGTAGCTAACGAGGCCGTCAGCGCCGTTCTCATTAGAGAAACCGAAGAGGGGAAAAAGTCAATCTACTTCACAAGCAAAGCCCTCCACGGTCCTGAAGTCCAATACCAGCTGATCGAAAAAGTCGCTCTAGCCCTCATCATCGCCACACGACGGCTCCGACATTACTTCCTAGCACACACCATCGTGCTCCGCACCGATCAGCCCATCCGCCAGCTCCTCGGCCGGCCCGACATGGCTGGGCGCATGCTGAAATGGTCGTTAGAGCTATCTGATTTCGACATCGTCTACGAAGGCCGGAAAGCCATCAAAGCCCAAGCCCTGGCCGATTTTGTTTCCGAGATGACCTCCTCACCCGACCCCACCACGGGGAGCCACATATGGACCATTTTCGTGGACGGCTCCTCCAACTCCACGGGCAGCGGAGCAGGCATCATCCTCGACAACGAAGAGGGCACCATCATAGAGGTCTCCCACACGCTGGCTTTCCCGACGACTAACAACCAAGCCGAGTACGAAGCGTTCCTGGCCGGACTTCGCCTGGCATCAGACCTCGGGGCCAGAGAAATTAAAATCTACACAGATTCCCAGCTGGTCGCCTCGCAAGTGCGAGGAGAATATTAAGCGAAAAACGACAACCTCGCCGAATACTTAGCACTTATCACCGAAAAACTACAAAGTTTCGACTCCGCGGAGATTCAGCACATCCCGTGCGAGCAGAACACCCGAGCCGATATTCTCTCAAAATTAGCGAGCACCAAAAAGCGAGGAGGCCACAAGTCGGTCATCCAAGAAGTCCTATCGCAACCGAGCACCAAAGCGGCCACCACCCCGCTCGACATCAACGTAATAGGAGATACCGACTGTTGGATGACACTGCTACACGCCTACCTTAGCACGGGCCGCCTACCAACCGACCCTAAAGAGGCAAGCGCGACTAAGCGACGAGTCTGCTCGTACGTCCTCCTCGAGGGCAAATTATATTGCCGAGGCTTCGCGATCCCACTCCTCAAATGCATCGACAACTCTCAGGCCGTAGCCGTCCTAGAGGAGATCCACGAGGGCATCAAAACACAGCACCTCGGAGGATGATCCCTGGCGAGAAAGGCCTTACGAGCAGGATACTACTGGCCTTCGATGCAAACAGACGCGAGGGAGCACGTCAAGCATTGTGACAAATGTCAAAGACACGGGGACATGCACCTCGCTCCACCGACCGAACTCAAATCTCTCTCCTCTCCATGGCCATTCGCCTGGTGGGGGATGGACATCCTCTGCCCCTTCACCCTAGGCTCCTATCAGAACAAGTATCTCATCGTGGGCGTGGACTACTTCACCAAATGGATTGAGGCCGAAGCCCTAGCCAAAATCACGGCCCACAACATACTCCGGTTTTACAAACGAAATATCCTCGCACGATTCGGGGTCCCACTCGCCATCGTCACAGACAACGGCACGCAGTTCATGGACAAAAACTTCTGAGAACAAGGTCATCCTCCGGGGACTAAAACGACGACTCGGCGACGCCAAGAGGGCATGGGTCGAGGAACTCCACAACGTCCTCTGGGCATACCGAACTACGCCCCACTCAACCCTGGGGGAGACCCCATTCCGCCTCACGTATGGAACCGAAGCCGTGATCCCGGTCGAGATACGCGAACAATCTAGACGAACTAAAGCTCCCCTCGACACCAGCGACAATGACGACGCCTTACGTGAAGAGATCGACCTCGTCGAAGAGATTCACTCAGGCGCAGCCCTTCGGGAAGCCCGATTGAAACAGCAGGTGGCACTCCGCCACGACAACAAAGTTCTGAAACGCAACTTCCAAATCGGTGATTTGGTCCTGCGCAGAAACCAGAAGTACTCACACGAAGGTAAACTAGCCGCAAACTGGGAAGGTCCCTACCGTGTCCGTGACAAAACGGAGCACGAGGCCTACTACCTCGAAAACCTACACGGGGAACAACTAGCTCGACCTTGGAATGCCGAGAAACTTAAGCGGTACTACAGTTAAACACTGCCCGCGACGACCAGCCGTCGCGACCACTGGGGGGGGGGGGGGGCGACATGGTACCACCGCACCTCCTCGCGTCTATAAAACGGCACGCAGGCCCGCCAAAACAAAACACTTAGGCAATTCTCAAAAATACATTAATCAAAAGCGAGCACCAGTCCAGTAGTTAATATTACATAAACAAGGGCGCGCAGGCCCGACAAAGAAAACAACAAAATACAAAATATGGCACGCAGGCCAAAATACGCGGGCACGCAGACCCGGGGCTAGTCTATGCTCCCTCCTCTCCATCAGCTTCAGGCTCGACGACAGGGACGACGGTGCCAGCCTCCTCGGCGATGGGGTCGACCACCCGACCATCGACTATCTCGTAGAAGGGGCCAATCCCATCCTCGACGAAGGCGACACCGGAGTTCACCATCCTGAGCTGCGCAACGGCACTGTTGAAGCCCGCGGAAAAAGTATCTAGGCAATCCCCTTCCAGCACGCGTATCCTGGCAAGCAGGTCCGCTCGGGTAACCAGCAACCTGTCGTCATCGGTCTCGTCATCTCCAGGAAATAGATCGCCCTCGAGCTCCACCACACGAGCTTTTGACGCCCGCAATTCCTCCTCAGCTACCCTCAGTTTCTCCTCGACGCCGTCGCACCTCTTGCGCTCGAGGCCAACCTCCCCGCGAGTCTTCTCCAACTCTTCGGTCAGCTGAGTCACCTTCCCTCGGCTCGCCTCCAAATCCTCGGCTGCCTTGTTCAGACGGGACTGCGCGAAAGAGAGATCCCCTTGCAGCTTTGACAGCTCGACGGTCGAGCAGCTCTCTTCGCTCAAAACCATCATCGTAGTGAAAGTACGCATCAACGCGGCCAAGTCCTCGGTCAGAACCTGCCTCCTCGTAGCACGGTCAGCACCCAGAATCACCTTCACCTCCCCCGCAGGAATGCTGGGCGACCTAGCCCCATGGAAATAGTCGGGGTGCTGATGACAAGGAGCGATAGCGTAACCCTCCTCGGAAGACTCCACAGATAAGTCGACCACGGGCGTATCCCCCTGAACTCTCGCTCTCTTCGGGGCCCCTTGAGAAGTAGGCAACTGGCTACCGGTCGGGGACGCCGACAACCCCCTCCCATCCTGTTCCACGGAAGACTGACCGGCCAACTGAGTCACCCGCGTCTTTGGAGGAACGGAAGCCCTTGACGCACGCAACTTCTTCACTCGCTCCTCGACAGAAGCCATATACCCTGCACAACAAAGAAAACTGGTCAATAAAAAACAAAGGGTATCAGATCGAGAGAAGTCGAAGCGTCCACCACCTAGGTAGCGCAGGGCATCCTCCTCCGAGGCACACTCAAGCAGAGCTTTCGTGTTGATCAACCTCGGCGTCTCGCGAATGTTCCCGTAGCTGTCGAGGATATACCGACCATCGGGGGTGACCAGCTTCGACGGCGGTAAATTGCGTACGAAGGAAACTATCTTCAGATAGCTGGCCATGTCCTCGTCGTCGAGCGACCCCGCCCGCATGATACACCGACCTGTCCCCTAAGAATAATGTTCCAGAGACCATTCCACGTGTACCCGGGGAAGCATGACGGCCTCACGATGACCATTCACTATCCTCTCCCCTTCTGAATATAAAGAACGGATCCCTTCGTGCGTAATCGGGCTGACCACAAAAAAACGACCTTTGAAGTCCCGGACAGAATCCATATACGTTCTGAAAAGCCTGTCCGGATGCTTGAACGACACCCAGCCATGTCGACCACTCACCGACTGTCGTTGCAGGTGGAAAATACAAAAGAACAGCGGCAACGTGACGCCGACCTGGAGATATTGGCACACAAGCTCGAAGGCCCGAATAAAAGCCAGGGCGTTAGGGTGCAGCTGCGACGGGGACAACCTCATCCAGTCGAAGAGGCCCAGATGGATGTCCGAAAAGGGCAACCTGAGCCTAGCCTCTTTGAAGTAAAACTCATACATCGGAAAGCGCATCCGCCCGTACTTCGAGCAGATTCGATGACCTGGCCGGAGACGGTAGACTTGCCAGTTTTGAGGATCCCCCTCTTCTCGGTCCTCCAAGGTGGCATAGGCACCTGTCGGATCAGAAGCAAAGCAGGAGGGCGTGGTTAGAGGCTCCTCGGCCACCCAGTCTCCGATCAGAACGACGCACTCATCAAAATAGGGGACGTCCGGCTCATTATCCTTGACCATTGTGCCCAAGACGAGCGTAGTCATTAACACCTGAAAAGCATAAGGTAATGGTGAATTCGATGACAGAGATCAAATTCACCCTTCGACCGCAAGTCAAGTGAAAGGGCGACGAGGACTCCTCGAGCATCGTCCCCGGTGGATCTGCCCTAACCTACCACCTCCCCGGTTGTTAGCGTGGTCCGAACTGCAAACCCTCCTCGGAGGCGCCCGTCGGAATAGACGTCGCTCCCCGGGACGTTCATCGGAGTAAAGAATCCCTCCCCGGGGCATTCATCGGAAAAAGCTTCCCTGCCCGGAATACTCATCGGAACTAGCATCTCTCCCCAGGACATTCATAATAAAAACCCTAAAAAACGCCCTAGAACGGCGGAGATCTTCGCCTCTCCCCGGGGCATTCAAACAGCCCCGACCACGGTCATAAAACAAACAAGAAAAACAGAAGAAAAGAGAAAGGAAACTTACTGCGATGGAATCTACGACGGAGAACACGGCGGCTGTGACGACGGCGGGACAGCAAGCAGGAAACTTAAGAGCAAGAGGGCGAAAAGTGAGAAATGAGCAGGGGCTCGCTTACTTATACCCCTGCAAGGGACTCGAAGCGTCGCTAGACACTTGAGTACCCTAGGGTAGCCGCCCTAGCAGCTACCCAGCGTGCGACACGTGGCGGAAGCAGACAAACGCTCCCCTTCACCTCTCCTCGCCAACACCTGCCTTCGAGCCCGGACAATCGACGACGTAGAACCCGCATGCTCGTGCTGGGGGATCTTTCCCCGAGCCAGTCCACTTCTTCGGAACGACGTCGTCAAGTCCTCGCTCCCTTCCTCGGAGCAACGACTTGGGGGGCTCCTGTTCTGGCCTGGGCCCCGGGCTGACCAAGCGGGCTCAGCCCAATAATGTTCCGCCAGGCCCTGTCCAGTCCGGATGCCACGTCGGGCACGAGGTCCCCGACATGCCAGAAAGGCCTCCCTGCTAGGAAGGCCTGACCCAACTGCGTCGGGTAGAAGACTCCCTGCTCGACCAAACATTACCCTCCGCGGGCAGAACCCGCTCTCCCGTCGGGCAGGACAACGTGTCCTCCACACGTTCTCCACGTGCACCCCTCCGTGAGAACACGTCACCAACCAACTGCCCACCTCCGAAAGAGCAGGTCAAACCCACTTTCCGGAGATCAAGGGACAATTGGACTAGGGCGAAGACCATGTTCTGGTCTTCACTACGCCACGTAAGCCCTAGCAGTCACCTGGGTTGGGTCTGGCGATCCAGCCCAACACAAGTGACCGTTAGCCCAGCGCTGGGGTCTCTCTATAAATACCCTCTTCCACAAGAGGGTCAGGTAATTCACTTCTTACCCTTTTTCTGTACTTTACTCTCACTCTGCCCAATTCCTTACTTTGGCATCGGAGTGTCTTGCAGGTACACTCCCCTTTCTCCTCCTCATCACCGGTGAACAGATAGCAGTCCAACAGCGTGTGGCCAGCCCGTGATCCCCTTCTGATCAGGTCAGATCAATTATAACAAAAGAATAAAATACCTACAATAATATTTTAGTGAAGAAAAAATATTGTTTAAGTCTTTTAAATTATTTTAAAATAACAAGTTAGTCCTTTAATTTTGTTTTGTAACATTTTGCTCCTTTATGTTAAATAACAAAATAATATAAGACTATAGCAATCATTTAAAAGAAATAGAGACAAATAGACTCTATATCATTTATTAGTCGTCGAAGATTTTCGAGGCTTTTCCTTACTCTCACACAAAATTTAGATATGTAGAGATGCTTATTCTATCCTTAGTCGTGTCTTCCACACCCTTGAAAATCTGAAATTACTCTTTATACGTTCGGAAATACATCTTCAGACGCACTCAAATCACACCAAAATGCTCTATTCTGAAATTTACTCTATTTTGATCAAAATATGATTTAGATATACATTTCTATATATTATTTGGGTGTATCCAAATATGTATCTCTGAAATGTCCTTAAAGTCTTTTTATAAGTATTAGAAGTGTGATAATTGCAATGGAGAATTATTTCGAAGATTCATCTCTGAAAATCCACCATAATGATTTCAGAAGAGCACTATTGTCCCAACATTATAATTTTGTTAGGTCAATTTATATTAACGTAAAATTAAAGTAAAATTGTTGTAAAATCAAGTTTAATTAAAAATAAATGAAAGTAAAAAAGTAATACATTAATTCAAAAATTTAACACCATACATAATATTTGTTCGAAAATACAAAAAAGAAAAAATACATCCAAACATAAACTACTTTGTATGTCGAACCTCCTGTCTTCTCTTCTTCCGACTGTACTGCACGATATTTTGTAACTCGACAATCATGTTCTACACGACTGAGGACTGTCATCTTCAAAGAGTCCTAACTCAATGTCTGATCTATCCATCTCTACAAAAATCCGACAAACCGCCATCATGTTCTCGGTATGGTCATCCTGAGCCTCAAGGATAATTTAAAAGATCAGCTATACCAACTAATCAAGAGATACTTGAGGTTTAGCATAACCCCATCGAAATCATGATGGCGGTCTATTGACGTGTTATGAAGATAACTAGAACAAACATAGAATCAGGATTTTTCGAGGATGGCAGTCCCAATTCGTGGAAAACATGGTTACAAAATGCAGTGCTAGTTTAACGAGGAGACTCTATCTAAATGTGTCGCTAAAGCGTGTCCATAATATTGTATGTTTAGCTAGACGTTGGAGTGGCTTGCTCTTGTTTTGTTGTTGGATTGAGTTTGCTCTAATTCAGATCAATACTTATGAAATTAAATGGATCAGATGTGAGTTGATTATAATAAAACTTATAGGCTTGAACAAAATTAATCATTACAAAATAACTTACAAGGGATATTATTTTTGCTGGAAAGTATATGCAAAGGATAAAATTTACAAAATTGAATTGCAATAACCATGCATGTTTTTGAAATTGCTAAATTAGTTGTGTATGTACTTTGCCAGTATGACTCCTGAAAATCACCATAATCAAAATCTCACCATCGCAACAATCCACTTTGCATGACAGGACCAAGTGGAGTCAAATTCATATCTATGCTGTGATGATTTGCACTCACCGCCGGCAAAGGGGCAGCACCAGCACCAGCGCGACAAATAGGGCAACTTGAATGCGAACGGAGCCACATATCAATACAATGTACATGAAAAGAGTGCAAGCACTCTGGCATAGTCTTCAACTCCTCACCCTCCTCAAAATCTCCCAAACACACGGCACACGTGCCGCCTTCATCGTCCGAAACCGCATCACCTTTGTTTCTCTTGTGGTACTTGTGTGTTGGAATTCGATGTGCTACAGCTACTGATAAGGATGTTCTTTCGGCGAGCCTAGGAATCACAGCGTGATTTGGTAGTTGCAGTTGGTTTTGATCTATTGTTGTTCTTCCTCGGTGACACAAACAAATGGCTATGAGACGGTAGAGTGAAGAAACAACAAATGCAGCTGAAACTGCGACAATAATTTGGAAAATAACCTTGTGATTATAAGTAGGATCGCTCTCATTATCTGCCATAAATCAATGATCATGCTATGCTAGAAAGAAAGAAAGAAATGGTTGTGATGTTTAATTAAACCTTATAACAAGTGACAAAGCCGGCCAAAGACGGCAAATTTTATCTTACACTGATATATTATAATGAAATTGCCTTAATTAATTATTAATCTACCTATATAGTCACGTTGAATGTGAATGCAAAATTAGAAACAGATACCAGGACTTGTGTGTTTTCTGTTGTGATTTGTTGTATGAGGAACCTTCAACATTATGATTGTTTCTTAGCTGTTACATTTGCATTGTTCCATCTACAAATTGACAAATGCATTTAAGATTGATGTGCTCGTGGGGTGTGAAGAAAAGCATATATTTAAGATGACAAAATTAGCGTATGATTACATTTCACATGGATATCCCAACTACCACTTTTATGCACTACAACAATTTACATACCAAAAGATCTAACTTGTTAGGTTGAGAAGTGAAGCTTCCTACCCTACTAGTCTCAGATTCTATTGAACAAAAGGATATCTAGAAATGTAGTATTCTCTCACGCGAGAAGCACCGTCCCTTGCAAGAATCCCTTCAAGATCGCCAATGATTCTAGCCAACCATATCTCTAGATTTCGCTGGAGTTCTCTGAAGTTGTTGCGAATTGAGTCCAAAGATCGTCTTGTGGTTAGTGTTGTCTCGCCTCTTAACTCGTCCCTGTAATGGGTCTTCCCGACTTCGGTATGCAATGCCATTAGTTTCTGTCCAGTTTCAGATGCACCCTGTTGAAGCCGGAATGCTTCCAGTAAAAACTCTGTTTGAGTTTGGGTTCGAAATTCTGAACCGAGGGAGGGTTCACATGGATCACTAGCCTGCTCAATAAGAGAGGAAATATCAGGCCCAAAAACTGTCTATGTGTGCAATATTGTAATGTGACCATTATTTTGGGTAACTACAATTTGCAAGATAAGAAAGATCGAAAACAAAAAACACTAGAACATGAGTTACTTTACTTACTATTCGTCTGCATAAATCATCAATTTTTTCTGAAAGCGATTGAAATCTCTTTGCTTGCTTCTTTATCGAAGATGACACCTTGGATGGAACATCCTTACTAATCTTCTCCAAATTTAATAATTCCTGTTCAAGTAATTTAAGTTTAGAGGAAACTCCAGCTGAATCACCGTCTACCTTCCAGGGGGACTCCCTTCTGAGGGGAAAAACAATTTACCCTTCATTTAGTTGACGATTAATGCTAAAGACTACTAAAGTTATCTGCATTTACATTATCAAATATTTACCTTGCTACAAATTGTTTCGTATTATACATCGATTCAAGGGATTCATACTGCACATCCTGCAAGCATAACGAACATTTAAGGATCAGAAATCTGCACCACCTTTTAGTTGATAATAAGTTGCATATATGATTTACAAAGTACATCACAGACACAAAACCAAAAAACATTATGGTTCCTTTTTTGCATTGAATCCTTTTTTTTTGCATTGAATCCTTTAGGGAGAAAAAATAAGTTCAGCAGAGAAAACAGCTATAACACTGATTATGCAAGAGCTGTAAGAAGATAAAATTCATTTCCCTTGGCAGGTGCTTTAAGAATATTCTTATTCTTTACTGCATCTTTCTAAATTTATAACTCAATTCACTCTTGAAATATAAACATGCATATTCCAACCAAATGGCCTTAGCAGGAGCAAACAGGAAAATAGCGTAAGAGACCAGTGTTAGCAAATAGCAAGCAGAAGGATAGATAGATATCTCTATATCTCAATAATACACTCCAACCAACAAAAATATCAGTAGCTTTATCAATTTGCAAGCATGTCACAGGTACAGACAGAAAACAGCCCAGAGAAGGATACCCTGGATTTCAGCACTAGATAGAAACAGTGAATAGTGTAAGTGCCTGTTGAAAATTAAAGTGGACCAGTAAAGCAAAGCAATATGGGACACATTTGCTACAAGAGAAGGTGCAAAAAGAGACAAACAACAAATGAATGGTACATGGCTCCACCACTAAACTTCAAAGATAAAAAAAGCTAAACAAGACCTCCCAAGGACCCCAGCTGCCATCACAAATACATAAAAGAATCAGATCCAACTCTACCGTACCCAAGGAAAGGAATCTCCTAAAGCCTATAACCTTGAAACATGAGTAAAAAGCTGTGCGGTAAAAGAACAGGAGAAAATAAGAAAGGTCACCACAAAACTAAGTAGCACATCCTAAAAAAGATGCACATGATGTCTTACATGTGTTTGGTGTCCAGCTCAACAATGACATATGTGATTGATTGCATTCAATCATTTTCATTTTCTTCAATTATTTTATCCGTGGCTATGAAGCGTGTATGTGCTATATTTGAAGGCGTGCAAGGCTCTAAAATTTGACATGGTTTAACCATGACTAAAAAGTGCCTCGTAAAATATTTGTCAAGGTTCAACTGTGATAAAATAGGGTCACTATTTGTTTTTGGCTTGAATTTACACAGGACCTCCGAAAAACTAAGACATTTGTGGCTAACTTACGCAGGACCTCCGAAAACTTAAGATATTTGGAGCTAACTTAGACAGGGTCTCTAAAAACTTAAGACATTTGTGGCTAGCTAACTTATGAAGGGTGTTTAAGACGACATATTTAGTTACATGTAATCACTTTTTATCTTAAATTATAAACCGGTGTCTACTTGGAGTACTGTGACTGTCACTGGTGTGGTGTCAAGGTTTTCCGAGCATGTGGTCCTCCTCCTCATCATCAACATCATCATAGTTTATTTATATAAAATTTGTCATATTCTTAAATTTATCAACTACTTTTAGATTAAAAGAACAAAATATATATTAAAAAAATTGTAACTAACACTTTCTACTGCAATAAACTTTCAATGATTGAAAAGAAAAGAAAAAAAAAAAGAGAGAATCAAAGGGTAGCATGTGGTAATTTTGAAAGTTGATTGTGATTTAACAAACCTGCCACAGTGAAGCTTTTTCAGCCCAAAACTTAGAACCAGAAGAAGCAATAAACTCAGAATCAAAACCATTGTTAAGATGCTGTTGATAAATAACATCAACTTCCTCATCCACACGAGAATCAGCAGTGGTCCCCACCATTTCATCCTCCTCTTTATGAAACCACTCCCCACCACCACCACCACCACCACCAGTACCACCGCTGTTATTATAGTTATTCCCACCGTAATGTTCCCTGCTCCCGCAACCACCTAATCCCTCCTCTTGAAACCGCCTCGAAATAAACCCAATCATCTCATCCCTCTCAACAACCTCACGCTCCAACTCCTCCACGCGCGCCTTGGAATCTTCCACCATTGCTCTCAGCCTATCGATCTCTTCCGACGCGGCGTCGATTCGTCGCAAGAGACGTTTCTCTTCGTCGCGCCATGAGTTCCGGTGTGAGGCGAAGATCTCAGCTACTCTGGCGTTTGCTTTGTAATCCTCCTGGCGGCGTGATTTTATCTGACTTAGCTCCTCCTCGGCGCGAAAGGCTCTGAGAGAATGTTCCCGGAGTTTGTTGGGAAGAAGCGCGAGGAAAACGGAGAAGCTGAGACCTATGTAGGAGGAAAATAGCTTCTTCATTTCGTCGTGTTGTTCTTCTTCTGCCATGGAAATGAGAGATAGTGAGATAGAGTGATGGTGATAGTGTGCGAAGTATGAGGAAGAAAAGAGTGAAGGGGGTTTGTTTTTTTGTGGTAGGGTGCAAAGAGTGAAACGGAACAGAGAAAGGGAAAAGGAGTGTTTCTTTTATTGGTTGTGTTTTTTTGTTGGAGTTAGAGAAAAAGAGGTTTGGGAAATAGAAAGGGGATCAGTGGTTTTTTGTTGTTTGGTTTTGGGGTAGCTGGCAACGACCTTAAATGGTGTTGTGTTGGTGATTAATTACAAAATGGCTCTGTCTCTTGTCATTTTATATGATGGTAATAGATTAATAATACTCCATCCGTTTGTACCAAATTAAAAAATAAAATAAATAAATAATACTCCTTCCGTTATTTAAATTATTATTTTACACATAAATAAAAATAAAGTTATAAAAAATATCCAATATTAAAATGTAAATGGGAGTACTATAGGCGATGTAACTTTTACATCATTGAGTATATTGTTGCAATCTTCTTGTTCTACTTTTTTTCTAGGTGAAGGGGGTAGCAAATGAGTAGATTTATTACGATAATACCTAAGATTTATTATGATTATATGCTTCATGGAATTTCTATTTTTAGAATGGTGAGTTTTTTTGTGTGGATGATGTATGATTCAATTTGACCTAAGGTGTATTGATGCTGTGGTGCATGTGACCCCTATACTTAGAACTCATGCATGACATGGAAGTCTAAGAATTGTATTAGGTTAGATCTCTTGATTTTACTTGATACCTTTTAATTGCAATAAATTGAATCTAGATCATTTAAAATTGTTGATGTATCGTTCTCATTAACAATTTTTATCCTCTCTTTCTATTTCCAGCTTTTTTAGGTTTTGCATTATTCTTTTAAACTTTATGTCATTCCTTCCTTCATGCATTTCAATTCTTCATTTGTCTGTTGGTATGTTCGATTTTTGTCTCTCTGTTCATGCTCGTGTAGTTTACAATGGTCAATCCGATCTACTTAAATATATTTGTAAATCATCCTTCAGTTGAGATATAATTTTTAAGAATTAAAATGAGGTCTTGATAAACACTTTTGGATAATTTCCTTAAAGTGGATCAAGTGAGGTCAGAAACGCAATGGAAATTAGGTGTTCTGGAAGTTTTTTTAGAAGAGAGGAATGATCGTTATTTTTATGCTCTTTTAAGTTTTCATGTGTATCAGTCTATTCATCGTTGTATTCTCTTTGAAGCCTCTTATATAATCTTCCTTTTAACTCTCTGACTCCTTCCACAATAGGTCATGATAAGTTACCCCTACATTTCTCATGTTTGAGTGCTCGTGGTAACGTCTGTCGTATCACTAATGATTATTAATCATGAGTTATAACGGTTAAAACATCAATTTCGTAACCTACATGCAACCCTTACTCTGCCTCTTAATCGTTAAGGTGGACTACTAACTCGACCATTCAACATCTATCAGGGGTCAGCCTATGTGTTCTGCCTGGGCTCCTCCACGACCATCTCAGGTAACATTAAAAATAGATATCTCGCATAAGCTAACAATTCTAGGATGTACATAAGCCCCTAAAGCACGAGGCATGTAAGGGTGAAGTTTTTTTAGTTCATCCTAGATCACACAAACTCGATCTACACACACGTTAATTTAACACATTTTGATCGAGTAAGCTCTCGTAAATTCGTGGTCTTTGATGATGAATCAATTCTTGAGGGATTCATCCTCGCACATATTGGAAAGATTTATGACTTTAATGAAGTCGGAAAAAAGTTACAATTTTAATGAAGAAGTCGGAAAACCCTGGTGGATTCGTGATGTAGAGAGATCAAAGAGCTCAGATTAGATCTTGAGTCATTGACGTCGTAGAACCCAGTAGGTTATAAACATGGATAACTCGGAGAGCCCATGTGGGATCTCGACCTGTTGAAGTAATTTTAAATATGCCAATTTTTGGCTTCGTTATTAGAATCGTCATAACCCATATGGATTTTCAAATATCAGTAATGACCAAATCTTGAAAGACACACACACACACACACACACACACACACACACACACACACACACACACATACACACACACACACACACACACACACACACACACACACACACACACACACACACACACACACACACACATATATATATATATATATATATATATATATATATATATATATATATATATATATATATATATATATATATATATATATATATATATATATATATATATATATATATATATATATATATATATATATATATATATATATATATATATATATATATATATATATATATATATATAAGTTTTGGAAAGTCCCGAGTAGATCTTGTTTCATTCTTTTTTGACGATTTATCTCTTTAATAAATATTTGATTGGTTCGAATGGAAATCAAAACAGAATGGCAGCCATAGGAAGATCTTAGCTTATCCATAGCTGAGGTTTGTATCGTATAGATTCAAAAGCTTCAGTGGGTCGGGCCCTACTGCCAGGGAATCCTGAAGGATCTCAGTGTATTTAACACAGACCGATCAGTCATAGGTGGATCATGGTGAATTCTCGGAGCATTGTCTGGGATAAGTTAACCAAGTTGCTTAAGGTCAGAGGTATATTTAACTCTTTATTAATAGTGAGAGGTATATTAACGTAACCTGATTTATCAGAGGTTCTTATTTACTTGGACTATTTATTCGATCAGAGGTTTAATCAACATAACCTGGTCAGAGGTTCTATTTACTTGACCTATTTACCACAAGTTCTTATTTAGTTGGACTTTTGATTCGGTCAGAGGTTTTAATTAACATAACCCGGTCAAAGGTTTTTATTTACTTTACCGATTTTCCAGAGGTTCTTATTTACTGAAGGCTCTAAGATTTGACCAAATTTTGGTAAAACATGATATTGAACAAGATGTTCTAACATGAAGAAATTTGTAAAGAACAACATGTCAGACAAGATGTCCTATCTTGAGGACTCGGCATCTTGGTCGGATACAGCAGGTTTGTTGTAGATCTATTCCAAGATTTAAGGTGTAATCAGAACATGGATCAAGGAATGATTGGACAGAGATTTTGAAGCCCATAGATTGCTGGAGATTATAAAAGAAAGACCAAGACCTAAAGCAAATAAGGAGTCCTGGTTAGGACTTTTGTAAAGTAAAAAAATAAGGGTTTAGGATTTTGAGAGTCGTGTGATTTTCTTGTATTGTAAGTCACCCTTTGTATCAGTTGATGCATTGTGGTAGACATAATGTTACATATGCAAAAACATGTATGTAATGAACTGTATATTGTTCTTGGATGAAGCTTTTAATCAAATCCAAGTATTATTGTTAGTCAAGAGTCTTGACTGAATATTATGTTAAAAAGGGTGTCTTTCAATTGAACAATTTGATACAGTCACCGGAGGTTGTGACTGTTAGATATCACTAAGGTGATTTCGGAATTGAGATGAGTTTCTCTTATTTAGATGGTGATTTCTAGGTAGAAGTTGCACTGGGTAGGGATTAAGTGGGAGAGTTTAGATATGAATTAATACTACTAATAGTGAATTCATTCCTGGCTTGGTAGCCCCCAGATGTAGGTGTTGTTGTACACCAAACTGAGTCATCATATCTTGGAGTTATTTTTTAAACTGTTATGAATATTTCAGATCTCTCTCTTGCTCTAAAATACATGTCATAACAGATGTTAAAACATTTGTCATTAAACTGTTATGACTTTGAGATTTCAGATTGTTATGTTCTATTTTGTTATGTCCTTGTTTAGTTATGTAGATATCAATATCTTGACATCTCTTGGGACATCTGAGATCTGTATACCAGAATTTCAATTGGTATTAGAGCAGGCATCCTGTTTTGTTTCTAGATGAGTTCTAGGGAAGATACTTTCTGGTCTTTTGAAAAAGGAAGGATATTGTGTGATCATACCATCCATTACTTAGTGTTCAAGGGGATTGGAAGCTATGAGGATAGTTTTCTAAATCCGGCCTGACAACTACTGATGGTTGACTGATACTTCTGTGTAGATTTTTCCGCTGCTATTGATAATGATGTTCTCGGACTTTCTAGATGTTTATGCCATCACTAGCTGAGAGTTTCGTAAATGAGCAAGCATTGTGATATGGTTTCCACTGAAGGATCTTCCTATGTTGCTTGGGAGACGGGTCAAACAGGTACCATGAAGGATAATAGGAGTAAAAAGGTTGAGTTGATGGCTTGTTTATCAAATTCATAATTTATGGATTTGGTAAACACTTTATGTCATATTTAAGGTAGCCCAAGATACTTGAGTTCTCTCTCAAGTCCACTCATAAAGGCACTGCTGAATGTGTTTAGAAGAGAAGATGGTCTTCTATGGAAGACTTATGCCTTGAAAATTTCTTTCTAGGTTGTTGCTTAAGTAAGGAGGGGTGTCTTATGACATTTTATGATTGAAGAATACAAAATTGGGATTTAATATCAATTTTTATTTGTGGCCTTGGCAAGTATTTAATTGATTATCCTTTTAATTGGTCATGTCAAAATGTCACACTTGAAGGTGCAGCTTTAGACAATTGCAAGAACTTAAGAACCTTTTCTATGTATTTGATTTGTCTTAAAGATTGGATATAGTCGGTTTCATTTATGGAGTTCTCAATATGTCTTTATCGTGTCCTTAAATGTAATCAAGGTATGTAACTCTTGTAATGACTTCAGAACCAATTTCAATGATCTGTTCATGGGAAAAGGAACTGATGTTTAACCATATGTTGAAACATCACTTTAGAAGAGTGTGTGCAGAATCTTGTTGATCCAAGGGGTGAACTTCTTGGAAAATGGAGGAATGTAGCATATGTTCTCGATGATAAAAAATGTGTGTTTATCAATAGTCTTGGGAATCTTCTTCATATGGGTCTTGAAGAGTCATTTGGTTTGTAGTCTAGGAAGCCTCTATCCAATAAACTTGGTATGGATATGTGTGCTGGTGGAAGTCCAGATTAACTCATGGTCATCTTGATGAACATTCATTGGGTTAGTTTATTTATGATCTAAGCACGTAGGGGTGCAGAAGCTATGCTCTTGTATCTCCTATAGGAGTATGTGTTCAAATTCCTAATGGAGGACTGTAAAGTCATTTCTACCAGATTCCGTGCATACAGAAGTCAAAGGAAAATGTATAGTACTTTCACCTTGACATTTTGGAGACTTCTCTGGTCTTTCAAAGCTAGATCTGAGTGATCTTACAGATAGTGTGTCTATCTTATGACTACCTCTACTAAGGTGAGGTGTGGACTCTGATCGGGTGTTGATGATTCTCTTGGAGAATTTTGCTTGAAAGGGATAAATCCTCTATATTTTATCAGCTAACATGGAACTCAATATGGTTCACCAATTGGCTAGCCAAGTCATTGATGTCATTCAAGTATCATGACATTATGCTGAACATCAGAATGCTCATGCTAAAGGCAAAAAGTATGCACTAAAACTGTCTTTTTGTTAAAGGTTGGTCTCTTTAGGCTTATGTGCTCTTCGTCTATATGGCTAGTGATAAAGTCTATCTCAACCTTTATGAATCATGCAATGACAAAAGCTCAAAGAAGTGCTGATTTATTGGTGTGTTTGTATCTTCTTCTTGGAGTCTCATCTAAGATGTTTGGCATGAGTGATCCAAATTTCTATTTGGAGTAAGAAGGTCTTAGCACTAGAAGCTCTAGTCTTATTGTGGTTCTCTCTTGATCAAGGACCTTGTGAACGGGTTTCTTATTGGTCTTTTTGGAGGAAGATGTGTCGAATAACCATAGGTATTAGTGATAGCCTTAAGGAAGTACATGTTCGAGCTTGTTGCAGGAACATTAGCCTCTTTACATGTGTATGTACTTCACCTTATGGAGTTTTGAATGATATAGGACTGAAGGGCAGAAGAGAAGCAGACCTTACTGAGAAGTCTGCTTATGGTATGAAGGGCTTGAGATGAAATTTTTTAATGCTATTAGCATCTTGTTTAACTTCGTTACCTATTTCTTCTCTGTTGGTCCTTCAATCTTGATGAGTGTTTCACATTTTTCAAAGTTTGTTTCTATGCATCTCTCTGTCAAGTAGAAGCCCGAGAATTTGTTGGCTCTAATTTTGAAGGTGCATTTCTCTTAATTTAACCTCATGTTATATTTCCAAACCCATTGAAACACATGACATAAGTGTCCTTCATGTTGCTCTTCTTCTCTGAACTTTACGATCATGTCGTCCATATAAATCTCAAACATTTCCAATATTACTTCCTTGAAGATTTTTTTCATAATCCTTTGTTGCTTAGCATTTGTCAAGGCAAAGGTATGACATTGTATCAATAGTTGATATGCTCTATCGTAAAGGTGGTTTCGTCTCTGTCTGCTTTGTACATGGGTATTTGGTTGTTCTAGAGTATGTGCATATGAATGACAACAGGTTGTACAATTCTTAATTGTCTACTAGTTTATCGATATTTGGAAGTGGATAAGTGTGTTCCAGAAAGGTTCGATTGAGGTTGGTATAGTTAACGCACATCCTTCATTTCCATATGTTCTTGTCGAGGTATACAACTTTGAAGTTACTGTCTGGAACTAGTCTCAAGAATTTTGCCTTGGTCCCCGGTGCTGAGCTAAGTTTATTGCATCATAAGGTTTTGTTTTCTCGTAGGTCAAAGTCGATTGCATTGATGGACTAGACGAGCTCCACGTAGATGGATCGAAATGACGACTGGTTCCTTGAAATCGTTGTGATTCTTCGTCTTTACGTAGATAATAGAAGTCACTGCATTTAACGTTGCGAGGAAATATCTCCCTGAGAGGCAATTGTATATGCCTTTATAAGGAAATACCAAGAAATATATGTCCACAATCATTTCATCTTTCCATTCTCTGACAAAAATGGTAACTCCACGACCCTGCAAGAGTAGTGATGGAGTCTTTGAATGCTTGAATGTTCCTTCCTTCATACGGTATAAGGTCTTTATCGCATAAGCTACCCTCACAAAGACATTTATGTATATGACATCACAAGAACTCGTGTCATCAATAAGGATCCTTGAAACCAAGTGGTCTGCTATAACAACAATTATGACCAACAGAAGCATCACGTTGGGAATCTTGTTCACCTTCATGTTATCTTAAAACCCTAGGATAGGTATGTCATGTTCATGTCTTCTAGTTGTCATCGGTAACTTTGAAGAGATTTGTATCATTTTTTGTTTGTTTAACTCTCATTTGCTAGATGATACACTGTCAATTCAATAGACAATGAGGTAAAGGGGTGGTTTAAAGGTTGGTGAACCTATGGTGACTTTGGCATGTGGATTGACATCATCATTTTCTTTTGAGCGATGTTGCTATAGCGGTTTGTTGCTTTAGAACAAAAAGGATCTGATTGTTAAAATTCATGAGAATTAGAATTTGATTCTCACAGACGGCATCACTATTTTGTTCATGAACCATAAATAATTGATGACAGAATGAGATATGGTTTAGGTGCGTGGAGTGAACTTTGGATGCGGTGGAGCGTGGTGAATCTGCAAGATTAACACTTCAACCTCCAAATTAGCAAATGAAAAACTAGTTTGAGAGTGAGAATGAGTATAATACTTTGATCTTGACGCATGCATAATTTTATATAACGAGGTTTGAACTATTTTATGTCACCAAACGTAAAATACGAAAGATCCTTCAGTTAAATCAGATGATAAAAAATCATCTATAGACAAAGATTAAGTGTTGACTTTTTAAATACATTATCATTCAACCTTCGTCAGCTCAAAGTGCATTCCTTTAAATTATAGAATTTCTTCATTTTTGGATCTAATGTAAGCCCGAAACAATCTCTATGTAAACTTAAGAAAATATCTTACTATTAAAATTATAAAATAATCCTTATAAATATCAATTTATGTTAAATATGTATATCTTTTTTTAGGATGTTTTTTTTTTAATAATGAAAGGTTAGGAAAGAAGTAGCACCTTTTATCTTCTTTTTAATATGGGTAAAGTTTATAATTTTATTTAAGGGTCCTTTCTAATCAATGAAATATATATATATATATATATATATATATATATATATATATATATATATATATATATATATATATATATATATATATATATATATATATATATATATATATATATATATATATATATATATATATATATATATATATATATATATATATATATATATATATGAGTGAAGATTCTTTTATTCTAAGAGTAAGTTTTTATAATTTACTATATAATGATGAATTTTAAATTAGATTTAATTGAATGATTATAAGTAAAAATATTAATTTAACCACTAAATTATATTCAATTTAAAAGTTATGATGTGGAGTAAGTTAAAAAACTTACTCTTGAAGTAAGTTGATCTCTACTATATATATATATATATATATATATATATATATATATATATATATATATATATATATATATATATATATATATATATATATATATATATATATATATATATATATATATATATATATATATATATATATATATATAATTCACTTACTCTAAGAGTAGGTCTTTATAATTTATTTCACAATCATAACCTTTAAATTAGATTTAATCGAATTATTATAAGTAAAAATGTTAACTTAACCATTATATTAGATTCAATTTAAATGTTATGTGGAGTAAGTTAAAAAACTTACTCTTTGAGTAAATTTAATTCGAACATATTTAAAAACAAACTCATATTGAATATAGTCATTTAATTATATTGAAAGTAAATGGTTATGTTTATTAATATTATTTAACTTTAAATTTATCAATTATATTATATAGAGATTAATTGGAATACACTATCGGTGTAAAATTATCTTACACGGTCAATCAATTATAATAAATTATTTTGACATGTGAGAAGACAGAAACATGAAAAATGTAATTATTAAAATAATTTAATTATAATTTAATTTTTTAAATTTATAATTACATAAATATATGTCAAAATAATTTATTATAATTGAATGCCAGTATAAAGTAGTTTTATTATGACAAAATATTGTAATTAATCTCTATTATATATTATATTTATTTAATTAATAAAATATTATACAATATATATTACGAATGATTAACAACAAGATCAAATGATATTTTTGTTTAATATTATTTAATTTTAAATTTATCAATTAAATTATATATTATATTTATTTTAATTAATAAAATATTATACAATATATATTAGGAATGATTAACAACAATATTTATCTAGTTCTCAATAATATACTTACCAAAAAACAGCCACCATATAATATATGTACTTAATGTATATAATTATAGTAATTACTAGTGTATCAAAAAATGTTAGTACAGTAAATATGGTGTCCTATTATTCCAAGACAAAACGGAACACACACACGTTATACACAGTTACACACACGAGCACATGAGTACCATTATAGTTTTAGAAATAAAGGTTGGTGATTTTGTACAGTAGGGGAGTTGGCCAAAAATAATGACCGTGTTGTGTTTGCCTTTGAGATGGAATAATTGGTTAACCCAACTAATAACTGTTGCGTTGTTTTTGTGTCAGAATTGTACATTTTACAGTGGCAATTGCAAAAGCAAAAAAAAAGCAGAAAGAGAAATGTGATTACTGTTTAGACAGATGACAAGTTCAGAGCCATAAAGACTTTGTAAATGTAGCTTGATTGGTCATGTCATGTCATAGCCTCTTGTTTCGCTTCGCCGGCTTCTGCTTTTTTACACTGTGTTTGGATCTTATAAATATTACTAGTAGAAAAAAAGATATATACATTTATACTTAGTCTTTTATGTATCGTTTCATATTAAATTATAATTTTATAATTTTATTCACTAAAATTTTCAATCAAAACTCTAATTCAAAAAATAAATAATTTCTTAAATTTTAAAAAAATTTAAATAAATTAAGAATTTAATTGATATGCATTGACATAATAAAATTATTTTACATTATCTGTAAATTTTAAATTATTGATATTACAGGGCAGATTGATAAATTTTTATTGAATGACAGTGTAAAAAAAAAAAATTTGATCGGAGGTTTATATTTATTTGACCGATTTGTCAGAGATTCTTATTTACTTGGACTCTAGTTTAAAGTCAGAAGTTTCAATTAACATAACTCGGTCACAGATTTCTATTTACTTGATATTTTACCAAAGATTCTTATTTACTTGGATTTTAGTTTAAGGCTATAGGTTTCAATTAACATAATCCCACCAGAGATTTTTATTTCACTTGGACTTTTGATTCGGTTAGAGATTTTAATTAACATAATCAGGTTAGAGGTTTCTATTTACTTGACTGACTTGCCCCTTGTGAAGGTATGAGTTAAATGCTCTTAATGGAGGTCATCGTCTTTCTCTATCCCTACTTTTGTTGGAGAGTAAGTCTTTGTTTGGACGTTGTACCCGGTGAACTACATAAAAATGTTTAGGCAAAACTACTATCTAGGTCCTTTAAGTTATTTTAAAATATCAAATTAATCCCTTAAGTTTTTTTTTTTTGTAACGCTTTAGTTCTTTTTTAAAAATCTCCATTACAATAAATTACAAACTCATATACCATTTGAACTGGGTTGTCGCACTGATCACGAATATGTAATTAATTTTATGTTTGATTGTGTATTTTTGGTTAGATTGTTGATTTTTTATTATGTATTTCGTCCATTTTTACATGATTCTCATGAACCGTAACTTGTTTGACAAGTTTGATTGCATATTCGTGATCAGTGCGAAAAACCAATTAAAATTATATATGAGTTTGTAATTTATTGTAACAGATATTTTTTTAAAAATACCAAAGCGTTACAAAAAAACTTAAAAGACTAATTTAATATTTTAAAATAATTTAAAGAACTAAAACAGGAGGTGCCTCCCGCCTTCATAGGGAAAGGAGCGACACTTAATACTTAAAGTAAATTTTAAATAGATCATTAATTACAAACGGCAGAGATACTAACTCGTCATATCCAACAATTAAAATGTTTAACTACAAAATAGAATTTCATATGTCAAGTCTCTTCTTAGTTTTGCGAGCAATTTTGCTTGATACTCATTATGGAGTGTGACCCATCTCTCTTGTTTGTGAGCCACTCACTGTCTTTTTAAGCTTTTGCATGGAAATTTCATTTTGTTGCTTACAAATCTTAATCATAAATTTTTTTATATAACACGGAGGAGTACTTCTTTATGTAATTAACTAGTTAATTAGACCATCCAGTGTCACTGCTTCAGATCACTTCGGCTGCCACCTTGCCCAATGCACATTAGACAAATCCTTCTAAACACTGCATCCACTATTTATCATTACCATATGTGTGTGACAACTACACAAAACCTCGAAGAACATCATGCAACCTTCTCTAAGGTGGTCGAAAGGGTAAGGAAAACGAGTATAAGTTTGCAAAACATAAAACCTCGAGAAGAACATGAACGTTACTCAAACTAGGTTGAGCTTGACTAGCCAAAGTAAGGCTAGGTCATGTTCTTTGTTTATTTCAGAAGATAAAAAGTCCTTAATTACGGTTGAATTTGGACGAAACAATCATTGTCCACCAGAAACATTATTTATGTTAAGCTTCATAGACCAAAGCACCGTACTTCTATTATTCCCGAAACCAATAGAAGTGTGTTGCCTGGTCCTAAAAACTAAAGCAGTGCAAGTATCCTTTCTAGAAGTGGGCACGTTCTCGGTGCCATCATGGTCATCCGAGCTCAATTCAGATTGAACAATTTATTCACCATTCCAAAAGTTGTTGTGCTCATTTATTGTTGATATCATGCTACCCAATCCAAACGAACCTTGCAAGATTACTAACTAAAAAAACATAAGTATTTTCATACACTATGACGGCTTCTGATAAGCTCTGTGGTTATTAGTCAATATGGATCCAACCAATCCATTAAAGCTTGGGTTTTCACCGATAACATAATGCCTAATAAACTAGTTGCGGTTCAGATCACCCATAATATATAATTCTCACATAATTAACTTGTGTTATGCAAGCTAGTAGTAGTCTCTAGAATACTCGCTGATGACCTAATTACTTTTGCAGATAAATGAGTTAACTTAATAATAAAAATGAATGAAATCATATATATACCGACCATAGGTGTAAACTCGTGGTCCTATTAAAGCGGTGTTGGACTTTGGTGGGTTAACGATTCATAAATCGATAGATAGAGGAATCAACCACGTAGCTCTCCTTAATCGATTTGGTTCTTCTTCTTCTTCTTTGGTAATATATTCCCCCAGCATTCCACTTTTTCTGTAAAATCTTGGCGGACCGACGACTCCTTCTTTTTGCGAAGCCACCCTCCGTTAATTAGGAAAAATATCTGCACGGATAGTAGTAGACAAATGCAACTTATTTAGAAGAAATGCCTAGATCTAAACAATTTTTTAAAAAAAATAATGGTTAGCAGAAGAGAGTCGAATCAATTCGTCTAAAATGAACTATTATCAAAAAGTTTGGATATTCATATATGAAAACTATAATGAACACAAATTAGATCGAGAATATATCCACCACAATCAATTGTATGCTATGCTAAAAGTAGAGACTATTTCCAATGATAAATCACAAAGATACTATTGAGATAAATTATCAATTAGCTTAATATCATTTTGTCTCGGATCTTAACCTCATAATTTATTTTGCTCCTTTAATTTTAAAAATGTCCATACCGGTCACTTAACTCTTCAAAACATTTCATATTAGTTCTTTTTATCTAATTAGCGACTGGTTTTTGAATTTTTTCGTCGCTAATATGATAAAAAAATACTAATATGGAACGTTTTGAAAAGTTAAGGAACTAATATGGATCTTTTTAAAATTAAGAGACTAAAATGAACTCAAGATTAAGATACGGGGCCAAAAGGATATTTTCCCTTATCAATTCAACAAAACGTTTTTCAAATTAATTAACCAAAACGTATTGATTGTACAAATGATGAACTCAATAATTTTTAAAATGAAATGTAACACGCACACACACGCGCGCGCGCGCGCACACACACACACACACACACACACACACACACACACACACACACACACACACATATATATATATATATATATATATATATATATATATATATATATATATATATATATATATATATATATATATATATATATATATATATATATATATATATATATATATATAGAGAGAGAGAGAGAGAGAGAGAGAGAGAGAGAGAGAGAGAAAGATTACACAAGAATTTGTTTAGGCAGTTTGTCAATTGGTCTCGCTATGAGTACGTCTGTCATCAATTCAAGTTTGAATTGAGATAATGAAATTAACTTTAGTTTGCAAAATGCATATACAAGTGAAATGTAGCAATCCAACCATACAAACCCTAAGTTTGATGTTGATTCTGACACTTTCTCTTCCCTTGATCAAACTTGATCAAGTAACCCAACAATGCCAATTTAATTCACCATCTCACGCTACTCCTTTGCAAGAATCTTCCGCTCTTTAAAGCTTTCACTCGATTAAATCCAAATTGTGAATTACTGTCACACAACAATACTAATATGTTCCACCGTCCCACGCTACTCCTTTGCAAGAGTCACAATTCTTCAAAGCTTTCACTCGGTTGAATCTAAATTGCAAACTATTGTAACCGAATATTTACCAAGATGACCGACCATCTCACACTACTCATTTGCAAGAACCGCAACTCTTCAAAGCCTCACTCAATTGAATCCAACTTGAGCAATCTTGTCCAAAATCTTCAAATCTTTAATTGATCTTGAAGGAAAACCCCACATTGGTTTTCTTATTTGAAACCCCCCAAATATTTCAACCCAATTTACAATACCACAAGCTAAATTGGACGTTATCAACTTGATTCTAGATGGCACCTAAACAATGAATGATTATGTGTACTTTGTTTGTGTGTATGCACAATATCAATGTTGAAGATGAAGAAGAATCTTTGTATATTTCAGGTTTCATTTATGCTTTTTACCAAAATCATTGAAAGGAGATTGTGCATGTATGAATTTTATATATATATATATATATATATATATATATATATATATATATATATATATATATATATATATATATATATATATATATATATATATATATATATATATATATATATATATATATATATATATATATATATATATATATATATATATATATATATATATATATATATATATATATATATGTGTGTGTGTGTGTGTGTGTGTGTGTGTGTGTGTATGTGAAAGTTATAAGCAAAAAGGGATGCAATAGGTTTAGAAAACAATTCAAATTTTCAATATTTTTTATGCATGTATCGACTTATGTAAATCATGAGCCGGTCTGAAAAGATCATGTGTCGACTTGTATAGGTTATGTGTCGACCTGTAGAGTCAGCATATCTAACAGAGCCTACAAGATTTAAAAATGCAGTACAAGTGTCGATCTGAAAATCGTATGAGCCGACCTGTAAAGGTCATGTGCCAACCTATGCAGTTAGCACATAAAACAGGCTTTAAAAATGTAGTAGATGTGTCGACTTGAAAATCATATGTGTCGATCTGTAAAGGTCATGTGCCAACCTATGTAGTCAGCACAAAAAACATGCTTTAAAAATGAGCCAAATGTGTCGATTTATGGCATGCATGTGTCGAAACATAATGTTGTTTTTCACAACAAAAAAAAACTTGTTTTTAATGCATAAAATCTTTTCTAAATGATTTCTAAATGCATGAACCTTTTCTAAATGATTTCAAAAAAGTTTTTATGCTTTACAATGTTAAGATACATAAACGCTAAAATATCCTAGTTTTGACATCATGCAAAATAAATCTAACAGAAAGTTGCATTCACGTACTCCCCTTGAATATATGCATCCTAACTTAACTTCATCTTCTTGTAACACTTTTCTCCATTTGACAACATCAAAAAGAGAAAAAGCATGCGATGAGAAGTATCTTATATCACACATATACCAATAAAACACACAGAGGCGTTTGCAAAGATAAGATCACCAATAAAACATCACTCACATAGAAAGATGTAAATATTGAAAATGCCTAAATATAAATAAAATCACTTGAAGCAACAATATAATATGGTTGCCACAAATAATGCCAAATAACATAAACATTAATCATGAAAGATGAAGGATATAATGCAATAAAAAACTCTTGAGCTGCTTCAAAAGTGACGCATTTAAGTGACATATACTTTTGGTGCTCCCGAATGTTATACACGTATGTACCCTAGTAAGGCAATTATTTAATTTTATCACCACTTAAATCAAAAACAGAAATGTCATTATAACAATGATGCACAACAAGAATTTTATTGACATTACCTAGAGCATTCAAACGATTGATAAGACGTGTGAACCTCTTTTGCATGTCAACAATTATTTCACTATGCTTCGTGCAAAATAGTTTAAACTCTTGATTTAAGGTATTGCTCCTAGATAGCTTTGGCGGTCTCATAATGTGAGATACGATAGTATCCATCAATACCGAGTGTAGATATGAGAATATTTTATGTCTTCCAATCATGTGACCACAATCTTTTATCATTATCATCTTATTTTGCTTCTTATTTTGGTACAAGGAAACCTCCACCATTGGTCATTGTAATTTGATTAGGACCATTGATGATGACCTCCCATACACCCTTATCAACTGAGTTTATACGAAAGCTTTCCAAGAGCCATAATTTTCACTGGTAAAAGTTAGTGCTCTATTATACACCCATTTAGCTTTAGTAACCATTTTCTAATAAACACATATTGAAGCACATAATTAACTGGAGCTCGTGATACCAATTGTTAAACGAATGTGACTTATCTAGAGGGAATGAATAGATCTAAAAAAAAATTCTTTACAAAAACTGTTTTAAAACACAATGGCTAGTGGAAGAGACTTGGATTGATTAGTCTAAACTGAACCGCTATCAAAAATCTCAGATATGCGTCTATGAAAACCAATCAATGATAATGAAAATCTCATATATATATATATATATATATATATATATATATATATATATATATATATATATATATATATATATATATATATATATATATATATATATATATATATATATATATATATATATATATATATATATATATATATATATATATATATATATATATATATATATATATATATACATATATATATATATATATATATATATATAGAGAGAGAGAGAGAGAGAGAGAGAGAGAGAGAGAGAGAGAGAGAGAGAAATTAAGTGGTTCTCCAATCGGCCCCATTTTGGGTACGTCTTCCCTCAATTCAAATTTGAATTGAAATAATGAAATTAACCTTAGTTTGCAAAATACATATACAAAAGAAATGCAGAAATCCAACCCTCCAAAGCCTAAGTTTGATGTTGATTATGACATTTTCTCTTCCCTTGATCAAACTTAATCAAGTAACCCAACAATGCCAATTTGATTCACCGTCTCACGCTACTCCTTTACAAAGAACCTTTTGTTATTCAAAGCTTTCACTCAATCAAATCCAAATTGTATATTGTTGTCACCCAACAGTACCAATATGATCCATTGTCTCACACTACTCCTTTGCAAGAACCGCAACTCTTCAAAACCTTTACTCGATTGAGTCCAAATTGTGAACTATTGTGACCCAAGATTACCCAGATGATCCACCGTGTCACACTACTCCTTTACAAGAACCGCAATTTTTCGAAGCCTTCGCTCGATCAAATCCAACACGAGTAATCTTGTACAAAACCTTCAAATTCTTAATTGATCTTGAAGGAAAACCAAACCTCGCCTTGGTTTTCTTATTTGAAACCCCCCAAAGATCTCAATCCAATTTACAATACCACAAACTAAATTGGATGTTGTCGACTTGATTCTATATGAAACCCAAACACTAAATGATTATGTTTACTTTGTTTGTGTTTATACATAAAATCAAAGTTGAAGATGAAGAAGACTCTTTGTATGTTTCAAGTTTCGTTTATGATTTTACCAAAATCATTGAAAAGAGATGATGCATGTGTATATATATATATATATATATATATATATATATATATATATATATATATATATATATATATATATATATATATATATATATATATATATATATATATATATATATATATATATATATATATATATATATATATATATATATATATATATATATATATATATATATATATATATATATATATATATATATATATATATATATATATATATATATATATATATATATATATATATATATATATATATATATATATATATATATATATATATATATATATATATATATATATATATATATATATATATATATATATATATTTGTGTGTGTGCAAGTTAAAAGCAAAAAAGAATGCAATAGGTTTGGAAAACAATGCAAATTTTCAAGATTTTTGATGTATGTGTCAACATATGTAAGTCATGAGCCGATCTGTAAAGGTCATGTGTCGACCTGAAAAAGTCATGTCTCGACCTGTAGAGGCGGCACATCTATTAGAGCTTACGGGCTTTAAAAATGCAGTACATGTGTCAACCTGAAAATTATACGAGCCGGCCTGTAAAGGTCATGTGTCAACTTATGCAGTATGCACATAAAATAGGCTTTAAAAATGCAGTATACGTGGCAATGTGAAAATCGTATGTGCCGATCTGTAAGGTCATGTTCCAACCTATGCATTTAACACATAAAACAAACTTTAAAAATAAGCCACGTGTGTCTACCTATAGCATGTATGTGTCGTCACATAATGTTGTTTTTTACAAATAAAAACTTGTTTTTATGCATGAAACTTTTTCTAAATCATTTCCAAATGCATTAACCTTTTCTAATTTATTTCCAAAAAGATTTTATGCTTTCTAATACTAAAATGCACATCAAGAATCAGAGGATACCGTCCAATATATATAAACGCTAAAATATCCTAGTGTTGACATCATGCAAAATACATCTAATAGAAAGTTGCACTCACGGGTACTTCTCTGTATGATAGTCCTGACTATGATCAAGGAAAAATCAAAAGGCCTTATCTTGTGGTGCAGGTGGAACTTCGAGTTCAAATAGATTGAAGTTCTTCAGCCAGTGGTAATACAGAAATAATTATTGTGGCAACTAAAATCGTGTGATTGTTTACTGTACCTACTTTAGATACATTGATGCCAGAATATTATCTACTTTGGTGTTGTTGGCCACCGCGAAGCCTTCGACGTCGATTGCTAGATGGCGGACTCTGAAAAGCTCTAACTAAGTTTCACTATCTTTGAATTTTGTTAAAATCGGAGTAAAAAATATTCAATTTATGACCCGGTACTTTTGGAACTAGTTATTGATCATGATGACTGCGAGGATGATGATGATGATGAAAGATGTGTGACCTAGGTTAGTTTTACTAGAGCCCCACGGTGGGCGCCAAATATTCTTGCTAAAATATCTTTTGGATAAATCTCCCTCAAGTTAGTCATAAGAGATCGTAATCATCCTATTTATTAGGAGGTATGTTAAGAAGGGGTCATGGCTACCATTGTTAGTGGTCCGAGATTTTCACGTGTTTCACTCTTTTTCGTGTTATTCATTAATCAGATTTTTTTTCTATTTGGTCTCAAGACCTACTTATCTGCAAGCCTTCCCTTTCCCCGGATACCAAAGAGGCATGGTTAATAGGTTTTAGTAACCATTAATTATTTGTAACTACTTCAACCCTTTAACCTGTCTGTAACAGATTCGTCCATTGGAATGCCACAGCTCCAACTTGGACGGTCCTTTAGAGTCCGGTAAATTGAGTCCATGATGAGTATGCAACTATCTGTTCGGCTTCATAATAATTCTTTAGCCTCATAAAATTCTTGGGATGTACAACGACCATATCAAAATACAAAAAGCATACTCAGGTTTAAGAATTTTGGAATGTCCACATACTATAACACATAAGTTGTCTAAAATAGTCACACAAAAATATCACATCTTCAATTTATCATTTATGATCCTCGAGTTTCGGCTTCACATATTTGGAAATTATGTAAGCCGTATAAAATAATAAATAAATTGTTTTTGGAGTATAAATATGTTATAAAAGCTCAATGCCTATAAGCTTTTCATAATCTAGAAGTTAGTTATTTTAATTAAACCTACATCTAAAAGAACAATGTAATTATCAGCTGAAAGCCATAAACAATCAAAATTGCAGCACAAATTAGTTACCTTTTCAAATTACAAGTAATAATAGGTTTGTTTTCAAAACAGAAACCAACCTGATTTAATAGAACCATAAATTATCAACTCATGTTCTATTCAGGTTCACTGTGACTTTCATGTTAGATTTATCTAACTTTTTATGGGCTACAATCAATTGTTGTTTAGTTTGTGAAAAACAGATAAATAGTAATTTTAATGGAGGTGCATGTATAATCCCTTTTATTGGTTAAGTGATTTGTTTTAGTTAAAGGCGGATTATTTGAAACCTGGTTGGTGTAGGCAATAGTGTGGATTTTAACTTTGGGCTCATAATAGGTAGGGATTAGGGTTATATATAATCACAAGAATCATAAACATAACTGACAGCTTCGCACTTCTCCATTGAGAGTTGTGAACGAGAGTATGAGATACAAAGGAAGATTCAGTTATTCATCCTTTCGAGATCTTGAATCATGACTTTAACAAGCAATCGATCATTGAATATTTCCGCTTACATTTGATATCAAAACTTATTATATGAATTAAGACTCAATTATTTGTCATTTAATACATGATTATAAATTGAGAACTCTAATTATTTTAATTCATTTTAAAACAATTATTTTTTATGACACCGTTGATTTTAATTATGGTTCATTTTATCAATACTTTTGATCGAAATATGAATACTTTAAAATGTAAGGCAATTTTTATATATTAGTTTTTATTTTGGAGTCAATTTTTTAACATGAAAGTTATTGATATTAGTTGTGTAGAATTTGTGATTTACAAACCAAATGTCCTATGGGATGTTTGGTTTTTTGTGCCGATATTTTTTAATTGGTTTTCTCTTCTTATGCTGTCAAATGTTTTCTGGATTCAATTATATATTCATATTTGAAGTGCTAAGCTTCTAATTTATATACTTTGCGCAATGCCGTTTTTATCTATTCAATAGAGTAGTACCGGTTTTCTTGGCTTAATTGTTTCCCTTTCACGTCAATATTGCACTGGTTGTTTTTCCAATTCCTGCTCAGATCAATATACATTTGAATCACTCTACTGGATTAATTATATATAGTTACTATAATTGAATTACCAATTGAATATATACAAAATTATGTATTAAACTATTATTTTTAAGAGTTTAATTGGTATGTACCGACAGTGTAAAATAATTTTACACTATCCTCTAATAGGAATTAATCAATCTGTCATGTCATACGAGTAACTTAAAATTACAATTTGACGTGGCAGAATACATGAGTGTAAATGTAAAATAATTTTACAGCATACCAATTAAATTTTATTTTTAAATTTTATTGTCTTGGACATTTTATTAAATAAATATTAGTTTATATAAATTTGTGATACATTTGTTTTATTAAATATTTTGAAACATTATGTAATATTTCTATAATATTGAGATTGACACTGTTATAGATAAATTTTATTGGGAATGGTATATTGTTTAAATTTATGATTGATTTATGATTTTTTTTGCAAGAGAAATTTGATTCATATGCAAGAAATTCTATAAATAATTGTATGTGATTACCACTAAAGTGAGATTATTCATTTTTATTTATAAAAGTCTCTTTGTAGTTTGAGGAATGATTTTAAGTCATTATTATGATTGTCTTTCCAAAGGTGGACAATTGTATATAGAGATTGTGGTTGATTAAGGATATAGCTATTAGAGATGTTTGGGTCAAAGAGATTTGTTTACCCAAAGGAAATAAATTTCTAAACTCGATGTATGCTCACTGAGTAGCTTATTCTTGAAATTTGTTGATGAAGTTGTTGGAGGTGTTTTGGTTTAGAGAATTTATCTACCCAAAAGAGATATATTTTTGAACCCAAAGTATGATCATTGAGCGACTCATCTGAGGTTCTGACCTTGGTTGTAATTTAGGTTTTGCGTATTCCACTCAAAGAGGATTATGTGATAATGTTAGCATCTTCGTGATAGCTTATGATCATTAAAGTTATATCTTGCCTTTATCATTTATTCTTATGCATTCCTATTTTGTCCCAATAATGACCTTCTCTATGAACAATTGTTCTTCTTCTATTAAGATCCTAAATGGATCTAATTTTAATAAATAGAAGAAAGACTTAGAGTTTTCATTAGGGATTGTTGATCTTGACATGACACTGCGTGAAACCAAACCTATGATCAATTATCATAGTACACTTGAGGAAAAAAATTAGCTAATGGGAGAGCAGTGATCGACTTAGCTCGTATGTTATTAAGAGAACCATTTCTGAATGTTTGATAAGTGGACTGCCTAAGAAAGAGAATGCTAAATAATATCTTACTAATATTTCCAAGTGTGCAGCTGAAGAAGAGAAACTCAAGAAGGAAAGAAGTGATTTAGACTTTCTATCTTTTTCATGTTAACCCCCGTTCTGGTGAGAGTTCTTGGAAAAATAAGAAATACACTCACAACGCTTTTCATAGACATCCTAAGTTTAAGAAATCAGATAATGGTCAACACCATAACATAAGAGGTCCTAAACCGGCTACTTTTAAGAAATCTTTTTGGTGTAAAGAAAAGGGGCATAAGAAAACTGATTGTCATGCTTTTAAAACTTGGTTAGACAATAAGAACAAATCTGGAGGTAATCATTTAGCTTTTGTCTGTTTTTAGTCTAACTTAGTTGATGTTCTCATTAATTCATGGTGGCTTGATAGTGGTTCTGCAACCCATATTGTTGTTTCCTTACTTGAGTTCCGAAACCAGTGGAGACCAACTTAAGGGAAAACAAGCTCATGGTAGAAAATAATCTTGAAGTCGTTGTTGAGCTAGTAGGAAATGTCAACTTAATTCTAGAAACTGGTTTTAAACCTGTTTTGAAAGATGCGTTATATGTACATTCTTTTAGGAGGAATTTGATTTTAGTATCTTGTTTGGATAAGTTTGGATTTCAATTTACCTTTTATGATGAAAAAATAAATTTGATGTTGAATTCTCAAGTTGTTAGCAATGGTATCTTGTTGGACGGTTTATATAAGTTGTATTTGGATTGTGATATGATTTCCTCATCCTTGAATGTTGAAAGATCCCTTGCTTAAAGGTCTAAAATTAGAGAAAAATCCTCTTTGTTGTGGTACAAGCGTTTAGGCCATATCTCTAAAGAAAGAGTTGGAAGGTTAATTAGAGATGATGTTTTACCTTCCTTAGATTTCAATGATTTAGGGACTTGTGTGGATTGCATTAGAGGAAAACTTACTAAGACTAATAAGAAAGGTTCAACTATAAATTCAAACCTTTTAGAAATTATTCATACGGACATTAGCGGTCCCCTTTCTCCTATTATTTGTGGTAATAAATATTTTATCACTTTTAGTAATGATTTTTCTCAGTATGACTATCTCTACTTGAGTAAGGAAAAATCAAAAGCACTTGAAAAGTTTAAAATCTTTAAAACTGAGGTTGAAAAGCAATTAGGAAAAGTGATAAAGGTTGTGCGTTATGACTGTGGTGGAGAGTATTATGGTAGATATGATTCTACTGGGCAACATATGGGGCCTTTTGCAAAATACTTGCAAGATTGTGGAATTGTTCCACAATACACCATGCCTAGTACTCTTGAACAAAATGATGTAGCCGAAAGGCGAAATCGCACCCTTAAGGATATGATAAGAAGCATGACAAGTATATGTAATTTAGCATAATTCTTATGGGGTGACACTTTGAAAACATCTTTCTATATACTGAACAAAGTTCCTAGTAAATCAGTTCCAAAAACACCTTTTGAGCTTTGAATAGGTAGGAAACCCAGTTTGAACCACCTTCGTTTCTGGGGTTTCCCCACAGAGGTTAAAATATATAATCCTTTTGAGACAAAGCTTGAGCCAAAAACAAGATGTTGTTTTTTCATTGGATATCCAGGTCGAGCTAAAGGATACAAATTCTTATGTCCTGGTAGAGGTAATAAAATTGTGGAGTTCATGCGTGCAAAATTCCTTAAGCTTGATGTTGTTGAACCTATCATTGCATCTGATAATATTGATTCTTTTATGCCTGATGTTGTTACTTTGCCACTGCCTAATTTTGATAATGCTAGATCATCCACTCCTCATGGAGTTTTTGCTCCAAATGAGAATGTGGTTGAACATCCAGTTGAAGATGTGGTTGAACCACTTGTTAAAAATGTAGTGGATCCTCCTATTATAACTGAGGTTGCACAACCTGATGAGTCAGATGAGCAAATTCATATTAGAAGGTAAGTAAGAAAAAAGTGACATGTTATCTCTGATGATTTTGTAGTTTATCTTAGTGAGGATGCTTATAATGTTGGTATTGTTATTGATCCTAAAAATCATCTAGAAGCTATTACTTATTCTCAATCTAGCATGTGGATAGTGCAATACATGATGAAATGAAATCCATGGTAAATAATGATGTTTGGGAACTAGTGGAGTTACCAAGAAACTGTAATGTGATTGGTTGCAAGTGGATATTCAAAACAAAGAAGGACTCAAAAGGTAAAATTGAGAGGTCGAAAGAAAAACTTGTGGCTAATGGCTTTGCATAAAAGGAAGGGATTAATTTTAATAAAAATTTTCTCTTATTTCCACTAAAGACTCTTTTAGAATCATTATGGCTCTTGTAGCACATTTTGACTTAGAATTGCACCAGATGAATGTTAAGACTGATTTTCTGGATGGTGATCTTAATGAGGAGGTGTACATGCAGCAACCTGAGGGTTTTGTGTCAAGTGGTAATGAGCATTTGGTTTGTAAATTAAGAAAATCTATTTATGGGTTGAAATAGGCTTCCAGACAATGGTACTTGAAATTTGATGAGGTGGTGACTTCATTGAGTTTTGAAGAAAATAAAGTCGACCAGTGCATCTATCGTAAGGTTAGTGGGAGCAAATTCATCTTTCTTATGTTATATGTTGATGATATTTTGCTTTCCAGTAGTGATCTTCGTCTACTTCATGAGACCAAACTTAGGCTAACCATGTTCTTTGATATGAAAGATCTTGGGAAACATCCTTTGTGTTGAGAATTGAAATACGCAGAGATAGATCATGTGGTGTACTTGGTTTGTCCTAGAGGGCTTACATTAATAGAGTTCTTGAAAGGTTTAATATGTAAAATTGTAAGCCATAAGATGTTCCAATTACTAAAGGAGACAAATTCATTAAAGATCAATGTTCTAAAGATGGGATTGAGCAACAGAGATGAAGGAAAAACCCTTTGATAGTGCATTGGGCAGCCTGATGTATGCTCAAGTAGGAACTAGTTCTGACATTGCTTTCATATTTGGTGTCTTGGAACGATACCAGTCTAATCATGGGAATGATCATTAGATTGCTGCTAAGAGAGTGATGATATATTTGTAGAGAACTAAAGAGTATAGGCTTGTTTTTAAGAGAGTTGACAACTTAGAAATAGTTGGGTATACTGACTCTGATATTGCTTGGTATTTTGATGATAGGAAATCTACTTATTGTTACATTTTTATGCTGGCTGGAGGTGCGATTTCATGGAAAAGTAAAAAGCAAACTTGTGTCGCCTCTTCTACTATGCAGGTAGAGTTTGTTGCTTGTTATGTTGTTTCCACTCATGTTGTTTGGTTAAGAAATTCAATGACTGGACTTTGTATTGTTGATTCCCTTGCAAAGCCACTAAAGATTTACTGTGATAACAGTGCAACTGTGTTTTACTCTAAGAATAATAAAACTTCTAGCGGTTCTAAACATTTGGAATTAAAGTATTTGACAGTCAGAGACCTTGTAAAGAAAAATGACATTGTTGTTGAGTACATTAGTACTGATTCCATGCTAGATGATCCCCTAACTAAAGGACTTATGCCTATTGTGTTCAAAAACCATGTTGAGAGCATATGCATTGTGAGTTTTTTTGATGTACTTGGTTAGTGGAATTTTGCTCTTTATTTCATTTCCTTATCATGATGTATTTTATTTTGGACACTTTCAGTGTTGGATTTTCAGAGGATAGAAAATCTTAACTTGATATTATCAAGTCAAAGGCATTTCTTAAATAAAAATGGACTAGGATTCAAACCAGATAGAGCATCTTGTAAATGCTTAAATAATAAGAAAAAGAATTGCCCCGTTTATAAGTGCTTATACTGTAAGAAATTTGGGCACTTAGAGCCTTTGTGTTTTGAGAAGTTGAAAAGGTCTAAAGGTAATAACTTCAGACCTTCTAAAAAAACTAACGCACGTGGACCCAAGAAAATATGGGTACCAAAGATGAAACCCTAACATCTTTTGCAGAAATATTTTGTAGATCAAAGCTTTAATGGATATCAAATGGAATTCTGCAAAGAAAAAAGTACACTATCAAGTAAACAATATATTTGAAGTCTCTGATCCAAGAATAATCGATGATGATGGATATCAAAGATATTGATAAAAGCAAAGTTTTTTTTTCTATTAAGGATATCTCCACATTTGTGATCCTCAATAATCAATAAACCACATTACAGGTTGAGTGGAAATGCATATGATGAACATGTTCATCTCGTTGTTTGAACCAACTCTCCCATCCAACGATACATAGAAAAGGAAACACCACAATGTGTTGGTTTTACCTTTTAAGTGAAATTTTATCAAGACTTCTTGATATTTGAGATAGTACACTATTTTAAAGGTGAAATGATCAAAAAACTCTGATTAACTCTTTAAAATAGTGGATTTATTTTTAGATAATAAAATAAAACATTTTTACTAACCAAATAAATGAGTTTCTCACATTTTCATAAGAAAAATGTGTGTATGTGTATGTGTGTGTGTGTGTGTGTGTGTGTGTGTGTGTGTGTGTGTGTGTGTGTGTGTGTGTGTGTGTGTGTGTGTGTGTGTGTATAGAGGTACACTTTTAATATTTTATCATATCATTCTATATCGTTCATATTGTTTATTAGAAACCCGAAGCTTTCTTTTATTCTCTCATCATCACCTCAAATGTCATAAAAAAGAACTTGATTCTCTCAAGCCTCTTCATCATACTTCTCTGAAAACCTCTTCACTCAAGAACTAGAGAACAATATCAATTGATAACTTGCCGAAAGAGAATGGTACATATCTCGTTACTTGGACGAGGAGTTATTCAAATATTTCCTCTTCTTAGAAGCCTTCAGCTTTTTTATCCTATGGAACTTCATCTCTTAAGTTCCTCAAGAAAGGTATGCCAAATTGGTGAGAATGTTATACTCAAACTTAAAATACTTAAACAATGTTATTAGCTCTAAAGTCAAGAAAAAATTCATCTCTCTATCCCTTTAAGAGTTCGCACAACCCTGTAACCTACCCTTCATTAATCAATAGTATAATCAAAATGATGATGAAGATAATGAATTCAACTTTAACCTCCATTCCCAATATCTTTTAATTGATCCATCTTCTACGATTCCTTTTCCATTCACTGGCAGCATTGTACGCTCAGACAGAAGATTGACTCACTGTATAATGAATCATGTTCTTTTCCCAAGGAAAAACAACTCTAACACTATCCAAAAATTAGATGTTCCTTAATTTGGTTTTTGAAAAATAAAGTTGAGAAAAATTAGGTGGATGTTATTCTTTATCACATGTTGAATAGCAAAAAGAAGAACACGATTGTGCCTTATAGTAAATTAATCACAAAATCCTAGTGTACATAGACTTTTACTTAGAAGAATAGGAACCGGAAAATGTACACTCAAAAATTGCCAAAGGTATTTTGAGAAAAATATGATATATTATTCAAGGAAGAGAGATTGTTGCACCACTTCAAACAAGGGGAAGAAAATGAAGAAGCAATTACATTCCTCCATCCTCCTCTAACATTCTCAATGTCATCTATGGTGATCAAAGAGTATACACTCAAAGATTGACAAACTCGTAAAAAATATGGAGAAAACAAACCTCAAATCTTCAATGATGCCTAGCAAGGATGATGATGAGATGAATTAGTTGTGCTTGTCATGTTTTCTTTCCTTTTTTGAAATTTCCCTTTTTAATGTTATTTGAATTAAATTAAATATTTGTTTTCCTTTCCTAAATGTGTAAGTGACTATACGTTTGAATATTTAAATTTTTGCCATGTATCTTTACCTTCCTTTTTGATTTTGACAAAGGAAGAAAAGTATACTCTCAAGGGAGTGTGGTATAATTTCTACTTAATTGAGGGAGAGTTTAACTACTCCAAACATATATATGTTATTTATTTTACCATCTTCCTGAGAAATGTGTTGTCATCATCAAAAAGGGGGAGAATGTGGAGCCATGTTTTGCAGGTTTGAAAGCTCTAGATAACATGCTCTTGGTAATGAACATGATTTTAATGATGACAATTCGCTTCTGAGAATGACAACAAAAGTAAAAGCATAACAAGCGGTTAAATATGTAAGCAGACTAAGTTAGGGTTTAATGATCACTGCAAATGTTCTTTAATGATGACACTCAACAAGAATAAATTTCAAACCTCATCTTCAAGAATAATTCAAGCAAATGTATGTATGACTGAATTATTTAACAAGTCTTTAAGCTACAAAGTATGAGAGAGAGAGAGAGAGAGAGCAAGAGAGAGAGAAAGGGAGAAATTGCAAAGAATTAGAGAAATATCGAATGAGAGGGCGCCACCTTTATATAGGAAAAGAATTGGCTCAAAAAGGGAATGATTCATGGGCTAATTAACTCATCTAATCGATTATGTCATAAGTCTAATTGATTTGGTACCACAAATAATCGATTATTTATGCCTAATTTGGAAGGTTTGGATAGAGATTCGTTAATAATCATTAAGACATCACCATAATCAACCATGAAATTGATTTTGTTTCCTCTAATCAATTATCCTTAATTGATTATGTCATAAGTCTAATTTATTTGGTACCACAAATAATCGATTATTTATGCCTAATTTGGAAGGTTTGGATAGAGATTCGTTAATAATCATTAAGACATCACCATAATCAACCATGAAATTAAATTTTCTTCCTCTAATCAATTAGGTAGCTCAAAAATTTCTTCTAATAAAGTCGATTTCTCTTAATCATTTGGATTGGGCTTCAAAATATTTTTAGGTGTTTTGTTAGGTAAATGAGGTTTAAAAATTGTTTTGTGTGTGTTGCCTTAGTAATTAGGAGTTACTCTCTTGCTTTCACAAGAATATGTCCACTAAGACAAATATGAACAGGCAAGCTTTCACATTTTCTCTCTTTTACAACTCTAAGGTGTTCAAGTTCCTTTTCCAGATACATTGATCATATAAGCACTTCAATAGAACCTTGAGTCTCCAACTCGACGAGGCTTGATATGTATTCAAGTTAATCATTATCATCAAATAGTTGGAAATAGATTACCATCGAATTCAACAATCATTAGTGTTGTCATCTTCAAAACACTTTCCAAATCACTAAAGAAGGTTGTCAACAGGATCATCAGCAAGCACATAGATCCACATAATGTTGAAAAGGGTGGTAGCGACCATCTTTATGTGTATGTTTATTACAAATTGATAAACCAGATTCTTCACTAGTCCTATTAGTTGGTGACTGAGAGTTGAGGCATACCCATGTACCACCTTAAAAATGCATCTTTGAAGGTGTAATATAGAAGCTTAAATTTTAAGGAATCAGAAGCTTTAATAATTGCCATTTGCATGTTGATGTATATAACATTCTCATATAGGTCATTTATTATATCAAACTTAGCCAACAAGGGCGACTTAAAGCTCTTTAGCACTGGTGCCCTACATATCTAATTTGAGAGAGGTTGGGGTACATGTTTTCAGTCTCTTATGGTGGGTTAACCTCATGTTGGCGTTGTTGGACGTTATCCTTCAAGGTTTTATTCTGGTGGCGTAAGTCGTTTATGAAGGCTCACATCTCTGCCATGATATTCTCCTTGTTGTCAGACTCACTATTGGCCAAAGTTGTTAGATGAAGGTGACTTACCTAGAGGGGGTGAATAGATCCCAAGTTTTAAAAACTTTACAAAAACTGCTTTGAAAATTTTAACGACTAGCGAAAGTGACCCGTATCGAATTGTCTAAACTGAGTCGCTATCAACAAGCTCGGATATATGTATATGAAAACTAATTGATGATAATGATAAACAAATAAATCAATGTGCTTTTAACAACAATCACTTGAATGCTACAATAATAGTGGAGTCTATTTCCAATAACTAAATACACAAAAATGCAATTGAGACAAATTATCAAATACCTTGTGTGCAATCAATTTTCATTTAAAATTTTCTATGGTGTTGATTTGAAAAAACAACTACAATCTAATAAATTGTGATCAACACAACAAAACCATTTTCAAAATTTTATCAACAAAATTTTAACCAAACATATTGATCGCACAATCGACGAATTCAACAATTTGCAAATGAAAAATTATATATATATATATATATATATATATGTGTGTGTGTGTGTGTGTGTGTGTGTGTGTGTGTGTGTGTGTGTGTGTGTGTGTGTGTGTGTGTGTGTGTGTGTGTGTGTGTGTGTGTGTGATACCCTAAATTTGCCCACTTTTTTTTAAATCTCTGGCTTGTGTGTGTGCCATCCAAGAAGAGGGTCTTTGTTGGTTTCAAGCTCAAGCAAAGGCATTGGTAGAAGCCATCAAATGGGTGTTATTATCACAAAGTTATCAAAGAATCATCAAATGGTTATCAGGGGGTTCATGAGGCTTTATCATTGGTGTGAGCATGAGGTAGAGGCTTGTTGAGTACCTCAAAGGATATTGTGGAATTCGAATAATCACCCAGTTCATCTGCACAATGCCCAAGCAAAAAGGGTGAAATTAGGGCTTCATTTTTAATCAGGCTAAACTTGTTTTGTGAAGTAAAACTTGTTTCCATGGTCCTCCATATGTCCTAAGGTGTTTGAGGATGGGAGATTGACCCTCAAATTTAATCAGAAGGGCTTCAATTGATCAGTCAGTCGAAAATCAAGAGATTGGGGGGAAAGTCAATTGTGCGGTGAAAAAGTCAACTCCTGACTTTTTGAGGTCAAAATCATGACCCTTGAGTTCAATATGACCAATGGATGGAATTTGATCAAGAAAAGTCAAGGGAATCATGAAAAATCAAGAATTGTTGAAAGTTGCAATTTTAAGGAAATTAGGGTTTTAGAACTTTCTATTTATGGAAAGTTTTATGCTTGGAACAGCCATATTCAAAGCCATTTTTCTTCATGATCAAGGTTTCAAATGAACTTGGATCAAACATCAAAGTTGTTCCTTGTATTTCAAGCTTTCTTTTGAGTACCAATTCATAATCATATGATATTTGGAGCTCAAGTTATGATCAATCAAAGTTGAGGAAAAATAAGTCAATTTTATAACTTAGAATTTTTTCTAAGTTACTTATGGACAGTTTGCATTACCTGATTTTCAACACCATTTTTCATGGTCTTCCAATCCTCGAATCAAGATGACTCCAACATGAAATTTGTTCTACTTCATGTCCTCTTTCATTCGAGCACAAGACCTAAGCATTTGGAGTTGTGCGCACAAAGTTATCATGGCCCAAAGTTGGTGTTTTGGACATTTTTTCAAAGTGTGAAATGTGTGTTTTGCTGATTTGTTTGGTTTACCAGCCTCATCCCTCTTCCATGCGCATGAGGTTGAGTTTAGTACATAAGAAATATTGCCATTTCAAGTCAAACCAAGGCATGTACTACATTGAGGATTTTTTTTAATCTTTGCCCAAACAAGAAAAGGACAAACTGCTTTTTCTGTTGCAAGAAGCCACACTATGCTGCTCCTACTACTGAGCTAAAATAGCTACATATGTAAGCTGACTGGTACTGCCTCTCCCATCCACCATTTGATTCAAGAACCATGAACATATTAGATCTGGACCATTGATCTTTTACCACTGTTAAACTTCTATTTTCACATTTCTCACGTCAGATAAAAATTTAGTGCAAAACCCTAATCAGAAGCAGCCACCACTTTGTGCAAAATCAGAAGAAGAGCTTTTGGTATTTTCTCTCAAACTGCTCTAAAAAATCACTCATCACTTCAAGAAGGAGAAACATCAAAGCTTGCATCAAAGGGGGGTATCTTGCTCAAAAGGATTCTCAACTAAAGGCTGCTAGCACACTTTGGAGTTCTAAAAGAGGTTGGTGATTTCAAACTCACTCATTATGCATGAGTTTAGGATACCTTGAATCATCAGAACATGCTAAGTATGGTTTGTGTTTACTGTCATGAAGTTGTGATTATCATGTGAAACTTATAATGAATTGGTTGTGGATGTAATCTGTCATGTTAAACTGTCACTGTTTGATACTGGTTTTTGGTTGCTTGTTGCAAGCTCTCATGTTAAATATACATTGTGTGATATTGGCATTGTGATGTCAAAACCTGCTGCTATTCCTGTTTTAAACAAGGTTGTGTTGATTTTGACTTATGTTTGATTAAGTTGACTTGTGACTCCATGTTATGAGTTTGGATTGATGGAATGATTTGGGCTTTGACAATGTAACCATGCTGCCAATGACTGTCTTTAAGGTCTGAGTTTGTCAACTCACTATACCTCATTGCTGTTAATTCTGTTTCTCATAGTAAGGCTTGCCTATAAGTTATCATTGTCATAAATGTGTGTTTACATTATTTTTTTGTTGCATCTGCATAATTCCAAGTTTGTGACTCTGCTTGTTTAAGTGAGTTGCAACTTCATAGTAGTTTCTGGAATGAATTGAACCTTGACAGTTTGCTCATATTGAACATGTGTTTGCACTTTGTTTGCTTTTAAAACATGTTGTTATTTCTGTTTCCAACCAAAGCCTCCTTAATCTTGTTTCCACATCAAAAGACCTTAAATACTTGTCATTGTGATTGTTGTTTGGTCTGTTTGGTTACATCATGACTGCTGCATATAAAATGTTTACTGTCATTAGGTTTGTAAACTTGCATTGGTGAATAAAATTTTGGACTGATGGTTAATAGATATAAGCATTATCATAGTTGTTGCCAAGTAGGTTTTTTTGGGTACACAGTTGGTTTTTGCTTTGTTTATATCCAAGGTGAGGTTGCCACCTGTCACACCCTAATTTTTTACCTCAAGATCCCGCTTCCTTGTGCATTTTTTTGGCATACCACCTAGGTTAATCATCTCTGCGGAACTAACCGTTTTGCCTAGCTTTGTTTACTCTGCAGATAGTTAAAAGATTTTTGAAAGTCATGAAAGTGTTGTGTATGTCCTGAAGAATTCTAATGCTCTGCAAGTCATGTAGAAGTGACTGCCTCAGGCCGAATGGAAGGCGCATCATAAGCCATTACAAAGTTTCAAGGATGTTATTTTGGATTCTATTCAAAATAAAATGAGAGGCCCACCCTTGAATTCATTAAATATTGACAAGAGCTTATTTGGATTTGTACGGAAGACTTTTATATGATTGGTCTTAATTTCGAAGTTCAAGATTGTTTTTAAAGCTACATCTCGCTGTATGTGGTATTACTAAAGTGAAAGAAAATGGAGATTTCCTCCCAAGACTAGCTCACAAGGACGGATGCTATAACTCCCAATCAAATTTTCCCGAGAAAATATACATACACAGTGGAGATTACAAAATTAAAGCCATGACAAAGCTACAAGAGCTAAGTATATTTCAAGCTTATCACAAGAAGTGCAACCCGTTTAAAGTCATAAAATCAAGTGTTTACAAATTAAATTTATTTATAAGTCACTCAAAGGTTACAACTTAAAGGACCACTTAAACTTTACAAGTATTGCACCCAATACCACATATTGAAGTTCTGAGCCACGACTACTATAAAATGGACAAATCCAAATTGGCAGAACAGGGACCAACAACCGGCGCCGTCATCAATATCTGAACCTGCATTTACAATGAATGGGCATTAGACGGGGAAATTGGCACCAAGTTAATGAGAAACCACTAATCATTTTCTTTCTAAAGTCGAATATGCAGAATTCTTCTAAATTTTTAAACACAAGCAGGCAATGGCATAGACATCGCAAAAGGCCATCCAGCCTGTTTTTGGGACTCACACCAAAACGAATCCTTCAAAGAAGGTGTTTTTACGAGCTCTCCCGATAATATCCTTAGCATAACAATTACGAAGGGTTTTGTTGATCATAAAGGAATACATGGATATTAAGAGTTCATGGTTATTGGAAATTAGTCGAAATAACCTGCAAAGACGCACATCACAACAGAATATTGTTTCAAGTGGAAACGCTTTCATAATCACGTGCTCAACACGAAGCCGCTATCAAATATTATCAAAGTAGCCCTAAATCTGAATAAGATGAAGAAAAAACACCGTTGCAGGAAGCACTTCACTCCCAGGCAAATTTGGTTCGTTTCGCCGTTGTAGATAGTGACCCCAACAGCTGGCCGACGTCCATCTAGACTACCTGCAAGTTTTACGACCGCAAAAACACAAAGAAACTGTTAAGGAAATTAAAGGAGAAACACAGTAGAATGCTAGCAGCACTAAGGATTCCAGAGTCAGACCTTTACAAAAGGCAGCAGCGGCACTTGTTTTGGAACTTCAGTAACAACAACCTCAGTATCAATGGCGGCACCGCGGTTTACGCTCCCTCGTCGGTATCCGTAACCTGTTTGGGACAAGATCAACATTTCATCATTAGGTATCACGAGGGAATATCCAATGAATTCGGCATAACAGTTTTCCTAATAAATACACAACTTATGAAGAGAATGCAACACATCATAACCTGAAATCCATTTGCGCAATGGGAGATAACCAAGAGGCAGGGCAGGTTCACTCTTTGCCACTAGATCACAGGTTTTTGTCAGCATTAATAACAACTTTCGCTCAAGCTCCCAGAGGGGTTGATTAACGGCATATGCAGTCCATGACCGCAGGACACGTTAACACTCGACACTGCATTTCCAAAGCAAATATCAATGATCAAGAAGAAAAATAGCAGGCTATGAGATTTAGCAAGCGAAAAGCTCGTGTTACCAAGTATCTAAAACCTCAGACCAAAGCATCGATCATACCTAAACGGATTTTGTCAACCGCCTCCAACTTCAACCATGTTGTTGCATTAGCTTCTCATTTCCCATTTAAGCACCTGCAATTCAACTTGCAGAAGCCGTTAAGGCCAGCGAACACCATAAAACAGAAATTAGTAAAGTGATCTATTTCGAAATAATACGGAGGACAACAGGTTTTGTTCAGGTATCGTTCAAACAAGCAGACAGTTGAGGAGGTCATTCGCAAAAGAATCAACTTCAGACATACTTTGTTTACCTGCGAAAGGACTTAATGCACCGTTTGTGGCAAAATAAAATCGCCCGTGGACCTACTCGCAACATCATGAACCTCCAGGAACTATCATCAGAACTGCTTCGGTTTTTCGAGCAAGCAGGAAGCACACACACAGAGATTATTGCTCAACCCTTTTGAGCTGATGTGATTAGGAAGGAAAGGCTCACCATCGGCTTCGTGATCAACCTGCACAAATTAATAAAAGGAAAAGATGAAGAGTTAATAGCTTCCAATTGTGATCAATTTGAACAAGGAAAATTCCTAAGCAATAGCTATCATGGAATCAAAACAACTGAAGTGCTTAACAATGCCATGTGTCTTACAGATTGTGCTACAATAAAACTAAGCAACAAGCTAAGTACCGTAAAGATATAGACGTCACACGGAGGAAGCAAAGTAGGTTGCTACAGATGATCTTAACTCAGCTCATTCATCACCTTGTGGATGGTTCATCTGCAATAACAACCAGAGTGAGATACAATTTTTCTTTGTTATTCAGGGATCAAAGTCATTAACATCTTGGCAAGAAAGTCTAATTTTTGAGCCAATTAATTTGAGGTTGTACTAACATATGCTGCCAGAAGTTCACACCCACCTAAAACCTCCAACTTCTGCTACAACAACGGTTCCTATGTCTCACGTATCCTCCTTTCCCGTTGCACCAGGGAAGCATTGATTCAAAGCTGTCAAAAGAGGATTAGTTAGTACAAGAGATTCCCAAAAGGATTTGATTAAGATAATTTATTGCCATCAAGCCGACATCATTTCCTTTCCTATACTGAAGAAACATGCTTCAGACAGAGAAAAACCGAAAGAGGAAGGAAATTCATTGTCAGTTACTGTCTTTTGGCTCAAAGGAGCCTATAAAAGAAGGAGGAACTCGAGATTAAGTGGGGACTCAACATTCACAGAAAAACTCCCAATGATCTGTGCGCAGAAAACCCACAAATCATTTCACGGCAAACCCTAGCTCACCAACAACAGAAAAATCACAAGTTCAGAAACCACAAATCAAACCCTATTTTCGTAAATCCAAAATTATAAAAAGAACTTACCCTCGTCTCGACGTCGTTGTCCTTCGATCCCGTCAAAAGTTCCGCCGACAACCGCAAGTATCCCTCGCTGCCAAAACCATCGTCGGACATCCATCAAAACCCCTTCGCGAACCATTATCGCCCTTGTTCTTCACTCCTCCAACCGAAAACCTACAAAACACCGTCGCTCTGTAAGTGATATTTCGTAAAACCTGTTATCTTATTTGACTTGTTTCTCTCTGTGATTTCAGGAAGAAGAAGAAAAAATGGTGAAAGAAATGGAAGAATAAAAGGGAAAGCGAGAAGAATGAAGAGTGAGCGGAAGAACCACGATCGGAGATCGCGTTGAAAGGGGATGAATTGGGGGAAAGGGGATTTAGGGTTATCTGTTTGATGTTGTAACCTGTTGTAATCTGATAACCAAACACACAATACTTACCACACACTACACAATCACGGCCAACAGATCTATCTCTGATCTGATCACATGCCCCACATTTGCGCAGCCCCACCATAAGTCTGCACCCGCGTAACACTTGATCACACGCCCTCTCCCAGTTAACTCTAAATCCTCCCCTAATCAACCAATTAACCGTTAATCTGCTTTTAATTAGTTTAATTACCTGTATAATATTTAATTAATTAATTCTTCTAAACTTAATTAACCTTAATCAACTCTTTTTTTTAAATTAAACTAATAATCTTTTTAATTAACCCCTTTTATTAGGTAATTTACTTAATTAATTTAATATTTCACTAAACTTTTTTTAATATATCATGTTATTATAAAATCCTTTTTTTACATTATTCAGAAAGATATTTTCAAATTTAATTGGCTCTTATAATAATAATTAAAATCATTTTATCTTAATAAACCTTTTAAAATAACTCTCATTTTTTATTAATAACTAAAAACTTTTTTTAACCTCTTAAATAATCCCTTAATTAATTTAATTTTTTTTTTATAATAAAATTATTCAAAGCTTTTATATAATAATAGACCCCTTTTTATTGTAAAATTAACTTTTAGCTTTTTTTATAATAATTAAGAGTTCTCCTTTTTAATAACTTTTATATAATAAAAAAAACCCTTTTCATAATTGATAATAAACAACTATTTTATTTTAAAAAAAAAACTCATTTCATGGTAATCCTTTTTATCGATGAAAATAATTTTTTTTATAATAGCTTTAATAATAACCTTTATATTTATATAATAAACAAATAAAACTATTTAACTATTTTAATAGAAATTTCTTATATAAAGAAATAATGAAAAACCTTTTATAATAACTTAAGTAAAAGGAAAACAACTTAAAAATCATTTTCATAATTTAAATAACATATATTTCACTCGTTAATAATAATTAAACCTTTTAATATTAGAAAACTATTTTCTTAAGTAAATTAACTTTTATATGATAATGAACAATTTTGCTAAAACAAATCTAATGCAACTTCCTTCCTAAAATTAATCCAACTATTTCCTTAAAATCAATTCAACATTCCTCTAAAATCAATCTCTATCTTAAATCAACCTTTTTCTCATAAATAAATCTCGCCTAAAATTAATCAATCGTCTCTCAATCAATCGTGCACGCTTCCGTCTCCGATCCGTTCTCACACTCACAACCACTTTCACACACACTTCAGCGCTTTCATGCGTACGTGTATGGCTTTACTTATTTGTCTTTTATTATTCCGCAATTTATCTTACAAGCAATTTACTTTACCGTATTGCATTCCGTCCAAAGGAAAAACCTACACATGAGTCAACACTTGTGTGCAGTGCACCTCATTTGCATCATACTCCTGCTTGATCCTTGATCCCATTCAAGTTGATCTTTCTAAGTTAGATCCTACCCCCATAGGAGGACCTTTGCCTCTCCTTTACAACTTAGATACAAACAAATACAACTCAATATAATATTCAAAACATTAGAAAAAGATGTTAATCATCTTAAGCGAGATAGAATCTCCACCCCACAACAATACAATTAATACGTAGAGACCTTTGCCTTAAGAGAGATAGAGGCGTACATCGTCGATCAATATCCGAGTACTTGAGCCCTTCTCTTAAGACGATGCAAAGACTATTTTCCTACAACTTGTGGCGGTTAAATCTCTCTTAAAATGATAACTCGTATTTTCTCCTAAAATCAATCAAACAACTACCCAAAACCCGTAGGAACTTTGACCACAGTCAAAGAACTCCTTAAACCCTTTAGAGAAACTATAAATACTCTGATTCCACTCCCGTAAGGATATGTAGGCATAAGATGTGATATCTTATCGAGTATACTTAGAAATAAACCCCTAGGTCTTTTAACCTTTAAGCAGATAAACTCATAACAATAAACACACATTAAAACAAGAGGTTCCTGTAGAGTACTACAGAAACTTAGGATGCTAGCACCTTCCCTAAGTTTAACCGACCCCCGAACCTATAACTCTTTAAACCTTGCATTTGCATTGCATTGTGGGAATTTCGATCTTTATCCCTTCCTTTGGACAAATCAAAGTTAGGTTGCAAAATGAATTAAAGATTCAAACTAATCAATAGTTTGGTATCCAAATTTCACTGCGACAGAAATGGCGACTTCACTGGGGATTCTCAGTGGGTTTCCTTATCTTGCTTTACTTGTTTATTGCTTTATATATTTGCTTACTTGCTTATTTATTTGTGTCCTTTATTTCTTTTGGGTTGTGATCCTTGAGTGGTGAGACAGAGTCCTACACTCGGACTTGAGTGAACTTAAGATAGGATAGTGATATGTTCGACGAGGCTTATAGGGAGTTGAATCCCGACCAAATTGACTTGAAAATCACGCTCAGTTGAGACCCTTTCGAAAATAGTTCGGTTGAACGAGTAATTGTGAAGACTTTTACTATTTTTGATTGTAGTCTATGATATTGAGGATCATAGTTACCTTAACCTCACTTTGGCCTTTATTAGGATGTAGTGCGGGACTATGAGGGAGTACACCCAAAATAGTGCTACGCGATGCTACACTCAAAAGAAGTTCTCTTGATAATATTATTAATCACCGAGTAATTGGGAAATTGATAACATCCGAAAGATGAGCTAATGACTTTGGGAACCTTATTAGAACCTTGTTCTGCAGGTACAATCAACCTTTAGTCCATATCCTTTGGGAATGGGTATACCTTTGTCTCCATGCTCGTTGTAAACCTAGGACCTTTGTTTGTTTATCTTTGTGTGTCCTTATGTGCTTACTTGTGTTTGTTGCATTCATATGGCATCATATTGCATTGGTTTCATGGGATTCCTAGTTTAGTTATAAACATTACAGAAACCAATAGGGATTACAAAAGAAAATATTTTGAAATATTCTTTTAAGTGTCCTAACTTAGATGTCCTAAGGAAGTTAAGGGCACCGATTGAAGAATTAAGACACTCAAAAGGACAAATACGAGAGGCTTCCCCTTATCATGGAGGATCATTAGAAGTTCAAAAGACTCTCATTGAAGATCCAAGTGAACAAGGGATTCCCCCTTACTTCCAACAAGAAGAGAAAAGAGATGGAGGATTTATTTTCCTCTATCAAACTAATCTTTAGACATTGACCATGGACTATGTATATTCAAAAAAAATCCAAGTAGAAGAGCAGATCAACAAAGCACGATGAAGGACTTCCTTAGGGCTTTCTTAGCTTTTATTTAGCTATTAAGTAAGGACTCTTATAAGGTTGTTTCCTTGTAATCCAATATCATAATAAAAATATATAAAAAAATAATAATAAATGAATTTTATTCTGTAACGTTTATAAAAATAAAAATAAAAACTTGAGTTCCATGAAACTTTTCATTTTTCTGCATTTTGTATTCCTGCATTAGCATCCTTCATTTAGCATTTTGCATATGCATGTGTCTCCCCTCTTCTGTGGCTCATCCGGTCTTCCGTTTTTGTATATCAGCTGACATCTCGACCATCTGACCAAGCTTGAAGTATTACTAAAGGATAGCAAAAAGAACAAAGGATATGGATTCTATGACTAGCTTCAGAATTGTGACCAATCCGTTATTTGATCTTCCCTCTGACGACAATGTTCAACAAGTGGATGTTCCTACACAACCTCAGCCTGTGCAAGACAATCTAGTTGTTCAAGGGGATGAAAGAGTTTCCCAGTTTCCGCAGCGTGTGCCTAATCCTCCGAATGTTCATGCTAAGATGAAGATGGATGATCCTGGATTCATAGCAATGGAAAGAGAATTCTGTGATCTTAAAGAATAATTGAAAATAGTGAAAGAAGCTAATGCATCTGATCTTGATGCTCGTGACCTATGTCTAGTTCCAGGCGTAGTTATTCCTCCGAAGTTCAAGATGTCTGTCTTTGAAGTTTACAAGGGTACTAGTTGTCCAAGATACCATTTGATGATGTTTTGTCGAAAGATGGCTGCTTATGTTGACGATGACGAATTGATGATGCACTGCTTTTAAGAAAGCTTATCTAGGGCATCCTTGATATGGTATATGAAGCTACAAAGGAATCGAATTCAGTCTTGGAGAGATTTAGCTGATGCTTTTGTGAAGCAATACAATTATAATTTAGATGTGGCTCTAGACAGTGATCAATTGATGAACATGAGTAAGAATGACGATGAATCATTCAGAGAATACGCGCAACGGTGGAAAGAGTTGGCAGCCCAAGTTCGTCCACCACTTCCAGAGAAAGATTTAACCAAGATGTTTCTAAGAACACTGACAGACTCTTGTTATGGTAGAATGGTAGGTGTTGTGCCATTAAATTTTTCCAAAATTGTAGAAGTCGAAGTAAACATCGAGAACGCACTCAAAAGTGGAAGAATTCAAGATGACTTGAATAACCAAGTTGATGAAGAAATTTCAGTTGATGATTCCCTAGAGGAAAGAAGTGTTGATGTTAATGCAATCCTGCCAGATCCAGTTCCAGTACCTCATCCTCAACATCGGTATGTAGCACCTGCTCAGCGCAAACATCGATTACCTCATAAACGAAGATTAACTTCTCCAGATCAACATCAGAATCAACAAGTTCGAAGATGGTTTCACAATCAGAAGGCACCTCTGGATATTCCGAAAGAAGAAACTCGTTGGTTTGATCTTATCCCAATGACTTACAGTCAGCTATGGTTTTATTTTGCTAAAAACTCAGTGATGACTCCCAAAAAGACTAGAAGCATGAAATCTCGCCCACCGTGGTTCAACTCAAACACCAGCTGTGAATTTTATGATGGGGTGTTGGGGCATTCGATTGAAGAATGCAAAGTTTTTCAAGAGAAAGTCCAAGAAATGATCGATGAGGAAGTGCTAACCTTCAAAGGAGGAAACCCTGTCATGAACGGGACACCGTTACGCTGATATAAGTGAAAACTCTAGAAAATATTGAGAATGGCTCATCAGTTGTTTGTTTCGTTGCCTATGTGTACTCTTTTTTTATTTCTTTGATTAAAAGCATAATTGGCATGTAAGAACATGTTACTTTGAATAAGTAATTCAATAAGTGTTTGTCTTGAAGAAACCCATTCATTTCACTCGTAAAATGTTTTTATAATTTATAATGCCGATTTTACCCAATCTTTCCTCACTTTGGTGAAGAGTTGGAAGGAGGATGACGAAGTAAAACGCAAGATCTCTTGATGTATGCTTTCGAATAAAACCTACTGATGATGCAGGGCATTGTTTCAAACCTCCTAAACACCAAAGATATAAAGCAGTTAAATCCTATTTAACCCTTTTTAAATTCAGGGGTAGGCAATTTTCAATCAGCTTGATTGAACACTCAACTTTCAAAGATAACGAACATTTTTCAAAAAATGGGTGGGTACAAATAAGCTTTGACCCTTATACCTTTGTTTTACAAATTGTAAACTAAGCCCAGATACATCCCTTCTAAAGTACTAATTGAAGTAAGGTTTACTTCGAAAGCATACTCGGTGAGATAACGTTTCTTGACTCCTATTGAGTTATGCTCGATTTTCGTTGGCTTTATAAAAATTAATTTATATCCTAACTAGTGATTTCGGTCACCAGTTATTGGGATATCTCTTTTCAAAACTTCAAGACAAACATATATGTTGCATTAACGGTTTCAGAATTAACATTTCATACGTGTTGATCTCTGCTGAGGTCATAGAAAGTTTTGTATGCGAGCATCAACATTAAGTTTGTTCTATTGGAACTTGAAGATCCTGCTAGACAGGGGCAACTTTGTTTCTACGTGGTCTGTTCTATGCAAATTTGACTTCGGCTAAAAGAGCTATTTTTGAAGACTCTATCATAATACCGACAATCAAGGCCAGTTACGTCGAGATTCGGCGAATCTCTCTAAAGAGTTTGAAAACAATGGGACGCCATGTTTTCTGTAAAATCCTCTTAGGACGCATTCTTCTCATAATCATAGGACTTGGGGCATCTGAGAAACGAAGATCTTTCTTATCCATTCACAACAACTATTTTTCAAAATGGCGACTACCATGTGGTTCATCAATACAACAATACTTTGTTCTTACAATATTCTTCATGTCCCCGGTAAATTTTAATTATGGTGGTCATGACATTCTCCGATGAATCTTCTCAATATAGCAAATCTCTAGTTGATGACCTGAGAATTCCCAACGATTTGCTTAAACTTCACTTCCCCAATGAAGTGGATGATATTTTAATCCTCAGTGGATCTTCTCCTTGAACTTCACCTTCCCGATGAAGTGGATGTATTTTACTCCTCAATGGACCTTGTAATACCCCAAATTTTACCCTTATATTTAGTCAGTCATTTCGCATATCATCCCCATATGTACATTCACTAACCACTAACAAGTTATGGAGGTGTTTGTTTTGCAGATTTGGTTCCAGGGGTATTTTGGTCATTTTACGCAAATTCTGCTAATTTCTTGAAAACGGGCTGTTATTATGTTCTGAGGCATTTATTTGCCATTTGGGTCAAGGTGCCAGTATGTTTTGTCAGAAATATGATTGGACTCGGGGCCGTGCTTTGTTTGATTTTGGAAACATTTCTAAATAGTTTTGTTTCTTCTTAATAAGATGAAGTTGGGTTGAAAAGGAAGTGGATACTGTTAAGTTTATGTGATCAACGAGGTTTTAATTTGAATTTGTTTGGATATAATCATATGGCGGGATATCATTTATAAAAGGCAAAGGAGAAGTAAGTTTAAATATTTTTGAACTTTGTGTTCATAAGTACTTATAAGTTACTACTCAAGAGGGAATTTAAATGATTCTGAATTATTATTCATGGATGCTTGGAATTTACAATTGAGAAAGTAAATATGAATATTTGTTGAATTTCATAAATATTTATAGTTTACAAATGGAAAAGAGAATTTAAACTTGGTTTACAAGAAGTTTTCATTTACAGTAAGTATCTATCCTAGATCCTAAAGTTCCTAAGTGCCTTCATACTGTCTTTAAGCTTCTCCGCAGAATCTCTAAATTCACCTGCACGTCAAAACAAAACCAGCAATATAGAAAAAGGTTAGAAGTTTTTTTTGACACTCTCAGAACAGTGTCATCACCGAGTGCCGGGAGTGGCACAACCGAAGCTGCGTCCTGCCCCCCGTTACCGATCCGCGCCGTGGGCGTCAGATCAGGTAACACCTGTTCTTATCGTTACGGGACATCCGAGAGATAGAAGTAATAAAAGAAGCGGGACTGATTCGTTTTGCCGCGATTGGATTTCCGAACTGATACGAGAATAAGGCAACATAGACAAAATTGAACTCAGACCCGGATGCCGGCAGGTCTGAGTCACTTTGGTTCCGAAACTTCCACACCTGCAAATCCACAAACACATCAATACCAGGTTCAACATTCAAAACCCAAAACGATTCATAAGTTGCCATAGGCATCAGACTGCAACAATTCAGAACAGAACAAGAGAATTGGAATGCAAGCCAAAATTGCAAACAGAACACCAGATGCAAACTGAACTGCATCAAAACAATGCATCAGAAGGCAGATTTATGCGCAAGAAGCCATAGGAAAATACCTCATAGGTCTGTCATAACAGAAATGCCCAACAAGATCCAAAGAAAAGGTCACAGCAGATAATACAAAGAAAGCCAGAAGAATAAAGTATCCAAACAAAGCTGTATCAAGCTGCATAAAGTGTACCAAAAGGCTGTCAGTCAGGGGCAAGCTTCGACCGATACAGATGGCAAGTCACAAAAATGGACACCAAGTTGCAGCACAGAATGGGGGTTCAGTCATGGGCATCATTGCCCCAACAAACGAGTCACCGAAACAAGTTATCAAACCATACTCAGTTCATGAAACAAACAAATGCACAAGCACATGGCTCGGTTAATCAAACACCATAGCCCAAATCATCATCGCCCAAACTCACTATCGCGTAAATGTATCGAGGCAACATTAAGCGACATTTGAATTCATAGTTAGACACAATCACCCAAAATATCAGCTCTGAAACACAAGAATCAAATATCATCAGCAGTTAAAACAACTCAAATGGAATAAGTAATAAACCACAAGCGAAGATCATCAGAGGCAATCGCAGCATCATCAAAGAGTATCAATTGTCACGGCTCAGATGAACATCATCGCCGTAGACCTTTCCCGGCAATTTTGACTCAACCAAAGCTTCAATATCAAGCCCTCTCTGAAAGAAGAAGAGGAAAAGAATCTGAGCTGCATCAAAGAAACGAACCAATCAAAAAACGAATCAGTTCGAGATCGAAAATATCAAACAGAGATACGAATCCATCAAGGAGTTATGTGAATCAATATCAGATACCAATCAATCCAATCTGAAGGCAAACCATATCAGAAAAATAATAGAGAGATTTTGATTTGATAATCAATCCCAAAGCAGATCAAAACAAATCAGTTCAGGTGCAGAAAAATCGTATCAGCTGGGAATCAAAAAGACCAATCAAATCCTAAAAGAGGAAACAGGATTCAATCATGTATCAGATAGATCCAAATCGGAACCCAAACAAAATCAATCAAACGAATCAGTATCATATTCATACCAGAAAAATAAAATCCAATCTCACCAAAATCCCAATCAGGTTCTAAAAGAGGGAACATGTTCAATCAGCATCTGGAAAAACCAAACAAAATCAAATCAAATCGAATCATCAAATTCATATCTCAGAAAAATAACGCAAGTCCAAGGCCCAAAAAGAGAGATAAAGAGAAATTATAAAAAGGGAACGATCACCTAGTTGAAACCCTAGACGGAGAGTACAAGAAGCGGCGAAAAGCCACATGCAAAAGCCTAAACGGCGCGAACTCAGACGAAGCGATCGTCATCATCGCTCAAAGAATCGCCCAACGCCGATCGAAGCTCATCACCAAACGCGATCAACAATACTCAGAGAGATCACCATCACCGTTCCATTTAAACGGCGGACAATCAACCCTCAGGCCTCAGCTCACGCCATCATCGGCCGATCTTCACTTTAAACGTAAGAAAGGGGACTTTTTTTTTATGTTGTGTTTCAGGAACTAAAGGCACGGCCGCGAAGGAGATGCATGGCGATCGCAAGAAAGACGAGAGAGGAGAAGAAGAATGAAGCGGCGTCGTGTAACATTAGGGTTCCCAGAACCCTAAATGTTTTGTTTAACTAACATTTGGGTTGGGTCCGGGTGTGATGACCGGCCCAACCTCTCTTTTTTTTTTATTTTTTATTTTCTCTTATTATTATTTATTTTGTTTTTAAAAATTATGCTTTTTATTTGTTTTAAAGTGCTTTAAAAACCTTTTTGTGAAGATATTATAAATAAATAAAACTCTTTTTTTAATATAATAAAAAACCCTTTTTTTAAAATAAAAATTAAAACTTTTTTTTTAAATATAAAATTAAAACTTTTGTAAATATAAAAATGAAAAAACTTTTTTTTTAAATAAAATAAGGAAAACTTTTTTAAAAATATAAAAATAAAACCTTTTTTTAAAATTCTTTTGTAAGCTAACATTAAATCATTAAATATTAAATAAAACAATAATAGATCTCGAGTTTGCATCTCGTTCTCTTCATTGTCTCGTAATTCATCTGATAGCCGTTTGACTCTGCCTACTAACGGGTGTTCATTTTTTGCAGTTCGTACTTATTACTATTGTGTTGAGTTTTCATTTAAGTTTCCTTTATATTTGTATCTGTTTCTCAATTGTAACCTTGCGAACCTAATAATCGCGTTTACTTTTCGCATTTAAATTTCTGTTGATGTATGCTTTAATTTTCTCACACTGTCATTGCTATTATTCTGTCACATTGCACGCACTGCCGAAGGAATTAGGTCTAGCGTTTGACCGCCGTGTCAATAGTCCTCAACTCCAAAACCTTACAAACCCTAATTTTCACAAATGCCTCGCCGCAGGCAAGATTACAATTTTACCCCTAGCATTAGGTCAAAGAGCCGCCGCGCTCATTTTAGGGTTTCCCGCCGTGGAATCCCTAACCTAACCTAATTTAACCCTAATTACAACTTAACAATTCAACGTAGAAATTTGGAGTTCCTACACTCCACGTAAGCGTGTCCTTAAGATGCGTTTATTCCCCTTGAGACCTTAACCACAGTCAAGAAGTCTCTAACCTCCCTTTTGAGGGGAACTACGATTACTCTGATTCCACTCCCGTAAGGATACGTAGGCACAAGATGCGATGTCTTGCCGAGTAAACTTAGAATTAACCCCTTAGGTCTTCTTTCTCACTTTTAATCCTTTGTACATATATCTTAAGCAAATAAATAAAGCAAATAGTAAGCATTGAACAAAAGGTTCTTGTAGAGTACTACAGAAGTTTAGGGTGCTAATACCTTCCCTAAATTTAACCAACCCCCGAATCCTAGATCTTTCCCCGCATTGTGTTTACGATGCAAAATAGGTTTTCCCTCTTTTGACCTTTTCCTTCGGATAAATCAAAGAGCGGTTGTGAATTGAATTGCGATTCAAACTCATTAATAGTTTGTGATCCTATTTCCACCGCAACAGAAAATGGCGACTTCACTGGGGATTTCTAAACTTTTGAGGGTTATCCCTAATTTGTTCATATTTATCACTATTTGTTTTATTATTCAGTTGCATGTATATATTGTACTTTGACTTGGGACTGTTCCTCGTGTTGTGAGATAAAGTCCTACGCCCGGACTATTGACATTATTATAGGATGGGGATATATTCGATGAGGCTTATAGGGAGTGAATCCCGACCAAGCTGATTCGAGAATCTCCGCTCAGTTGAGACCTTTTCGAAAATGGTTCGGTTGAACGAGTAATCGCGAAAACTTTTTCCATGGTCGATTGGAGTCTGTGATATTGAGGACCGTAGTACCTTAACACCACCTCGGCCTTATTTAGGACGTAGTGCGGGAGCTATGTGGGAGTAATCTTACAACGGCTGCTACGCGATACTACACTCAAAAGAGGTTCTCTTGAGAATATTATTAACCCCTGAGTCAGTCGGAAGGTTGATAATATCCGAAAGATGAGCTGATGACTTTGGGCACTTTGTAGAACCTTGTTCGGCAGGTACAACTAACCTATAGTACACTCCTTCTGGGATGGGTAGACCTTGACCCCGCTCACGCTCCTTTAACCTAGGACTTTGTGTGTTTTCATGCATTGCATCCATAAAGCATCTCATTGCATTGTATTTCATGGAGTTCAAATATCATTTATGGATACCGCGGGATACCATAAATAAAAATAAAATAAAATGAAAACAAGAAAAAGATTTCTTTGGTATCCCACGACATTCGTAAATGTTTGAATTCCATGAAATCTTCATTTGCATCATAGCATCATTTATTTTCTTGCATTGCATGTGTCTTCCGTTTTCTCATGTTCGGTTCTCTCGCCTTCCAGTTTCGTCACCCTGAGTTCTCGGCACCAATACAACACCAGAGCTCAAACTCGGAAGAGAATGGAGGATCAGGCAAAAGAGATTGATCGCCTTAGCAATGAACTTGAAGATCTTCGAGGGGGTATGGGGCGTATGATGGAATTGTTACATGTCATGAATGCTAAGATGGATACCCAGCCCACTGTTGTTTCTGAGATTACCGGCGTTACTGTGGACCCTCCACCAAGTGTGACCGTAGCAAGGGACCCACCTTATGGTCTTGCTCCCGGTTTTGTGCCTCCTCAAGCCACTGTTCCGATTAATCAGCCTGTTCAACAAGCCGTGCCTTTATTTTCTGAAGTTCCTAGGGGGACTCCTATCTTTGCACCACCCGTTGTACACACTCGTGCGCAACCGTATTTCAATGAGACAGTTTTTGATAATCTTGATGAGAATGTTGAAGGTTATGAGAAACATGATAAGCTTCGTGAGGAAGTAAACACCATCGTCCAGAGATTGAAAAAAGTAGAGGGCGATCAAATTTTTGGGACTGCTGCAAGGGATGTTTGTTTGGTCTCGGGTTTGGTTATTCCCCCGAAGTTCAAAACTCCGAACTTCGATCGTTATGAAGGTGCCACCTGTCCTAAGAGTCATCTGATCATGTATTATCGCAAAATGGCTGCCCATGTTGAGAATGATAAACTGATGATTCACTGCTTCCAAGATAGTTTGAAGGGTGCTTCCTCCAAGTGGTATTTAACTTTGGACCAGTCCCGCGTTAAGAGTTTTCAAGATTTATCTGACGTTTTCATCAAACACTACAAGTACAATATGGATTTGGCTCCTGACAGAAGACAGTTGTTGAGTATGTCACAAAAGAGTTCTGAGTCATTCAAAGAGTACACTCAAAGGTGGAGAGAGATTGCTTCGCAGGTAGAACCTCCTTTGACCGAGAAAGAGTTAGCTGATTGGTTTGTCGACACGGTGCGTCCAGAATTTTACGAGAGAATGGTGGGTAGTGTGACTTCAAATTTCTCTGACATTGTTGCTGTGGGTGTCAAGATTGAATTGGGTATGAAAAGTGGTAAAATGACGAGTAATCATGGTGCTTCTAAGGATCAGCCGAAGAAACCTCCGTATAGCTCCCAGAAGAAAAAAGAGGGCGAGACTAATGCTATATCCTCTGGTAGACCAAGAGAACACTTTTATCGATATCCGCAAGGTTATGCTCAACCTCAAGGGTACCCAATCCAATATGCTCAACAACCCTATGTGGCAGCTATTACACCTTCTTTTAATCAACAGGTTCCTATGTATCAACCTATGCAACAACCTCCTGTTTATCTGCCTCCTATCAACTACCTACAGGCGCCCAACGCTCCTGCTCCTCAACAGCCAAAAAGTCTGGCTCCTCGCCAGAATGTTCCGAACAGAAGAACGTATAAGCCTTGTCCGCCGATTCCGATGACTTTCACAGAGTTGTATCCCTTTTTGGTCAAGCAAGGTCTAATCACTACATGAGAGTGTCAATGCCATTTGTGCCGATTCAGAGGAAGGTTATGTCCTCGACGTTGAACAGATTAAGACTCCTCTCAAGATGTTCCATTCAAAACTGTTTGAAGCTGGTTTGGTAGATACTTCCCACGTTGCATGCGTAAGTTGTGAAGCCAATATTAAGGGTTGTGTGTTGGTTCAGAATGATGTTCAGAGGTTGATTAATGAGGGTGTTTTACAGGTGACAAGCTAATCCAAGAAAGGTGAGGTCGCTGTGGTTGAGCCAGTCTTCCATCAGCCTGGATCAAAGGGAAAGGTACCAGTGTTTAATTTATCAGGGGCAGGGTCTGCCAATCTCGTGTTTGATATACCAAAGTCTTCTAGGCCAATAGTTATTCGAAAACCAGGTCCGTTTCCTTTCAGTGATCCTAAAGTTGTGCCTTGGAAATACGACGTGACGATGATTGACAAGGAGTCTGGGAAAGTTATTCCAAATGAAGAGGTTAAGGACACTGTGACCAATATCGCAGAGGCAAGCAGGATGACTCGCAGTGGCCGTGTGTATACTCCCCGTTCCAATGAGGTTCCACCTAAAGAAACCACTAGTATCCCTGTTCCTGCCAAAGACAAAGGTAAAGGAGCCGTTACGAATGATGAAGATGCCGAGTTTTTGAGGATCATCAAGAAAAGTGACTATAAAGTTATCGACCAACTTCATCAGACTCCTTCCAAGATTTCGATTTTATCTCTGTTGATGAGTTCACCCGCTCATAGGATGGCCTTGCAGAAGGTTTTGACTCAAGCACATGTGGATCAAGATATCAGCACCAGTCGGTTTGATAGTGTGATTGCCAATTTGACTGCCTGTAACACCCTTAGTTTCAGCAATGAAGAGTTACCGAAGGAGGGTCCGAACCATAATCGTGCTTTACATATATCGGTGAAATGTCAGGAGGAAAATTTAGCGAGAGTGTTAGTGGACACTGGCTCTTCTCTGAATGTTTTACCCAAGAGGGTTCTTGATAAGTTGGTTTTCAAAGAGACTGTGTTGAAACCTACTCCTTTGGTCGTCAAGGCTTTCGATGGTTCTCGCCGGTCGGTAATGGGGGAGGTTGAGCTTCCTATCCTGATTGGTCCGCAAGTTTTTAATATCACGTTTCAAGTCATGGACATTAATCCCAATTACAGTTGTTTACTTGGGAGGCCGTGGATTCATGCCGCTGGGGCAGTAACCTCAACGTTACATCAAAAGATGAAGTTCGTAATCGATGGAAAGTTGGTTATTATACACGGTGAGGAGGATTTGATGGTCAGTAACCTGTCTTCTTTCCGTTACATCGAGGCCGATGAGAATGCTTTAGAAATCTCCTTCCAAGCACTTGAGATCGCCAACGCTGTTCTGCTAGAAGTCGAAGAGACAGTGGGTCAGGGTAATCCATCTTTTGCATCTCTGAAGAGTACCAAATCAACAATTGACAGGGGCATTCCTGAAGGTTGGGGAGAGGTAATTGATGTCAAGACCAAGACCGATCGCTCTGGGTTGGGTTACAAACCAACTCAGAATGGAGCTGCCACAACTGTCGAAGGGCGTCCGAAGGTTATCCAAGAGGTGTTTGTCAGCGGAGGTCTCCAAGTCAATGCCATCAGTAACTGTGAGGAAAATGAAGAGTTGAGCAACCTGGTGTTTAAGGGTGATGCAGTTTTGAACAACTGGGAGGCCGTAGAGATCCCTGTTATTTTTCCCTTGTCAAAGTAATTTTTTTTAAAAAGTTTCATTTACATTTTCAAATAAAAATCCGTAGCTCTGCCCAAGGCTATAGGGTCGCTTTTATTGGGCCACCTTTCATTTCTAAAAGGATATTAATAAAGGCATTTTGTTCAATTCCACTTTGGTTCATTTGCGTTTTTCGTTTTCACCTTTAAAAATGAAATTGGCAACCTTTCTTCCAAAAAAAAAAAAAAAACAGCATTTCATTCTTATCTTGCATATCTTCGAGCATTTTAATTAAGTAAGCCTTCCATCATGCAGAGACATCGTAAACCTTGTTGGATCCAATGACTTTACTGACACTCCTGACTGGGATGCACCCATCAATCAAGCTGAGGACGAGGGTGAAGAAGATTTTGAAGTACCCGCGGAACTGACAAGATTGATTGAGTACGAGTACACAGAGCTTCAACCGCATAAAGAGCAGGTAGACTTAATTAATCTCGGTACAGAGGAGAACAAGAAAGAGGTCAAGATTGGTGCAATGCTTGGGACAGAGGTTAGGCCGAGGTTGATTGAGTTGTTAAAAGAGTATATTGATGTGTTTGCATGGTCGTATCAAGATATGCCGGGCCTAGACACGGATATTGTTGTTCACAAGTTGCCGCTTAAGCCGGATTGTCCGCCTATCAAACAAAAGCTTCGAAGAACGAGACCCGACATGGCTTTGAAAATTCGAGACGAGGTTAAAAAGTAGTTGGATGCAGGTTTCTTGGCAGTCGCGAAATATCCAGATTGGGTTGCCAACATTGTGCCAGTGCCTAAGAAGGACGGTAAAGTTAGGATGTGTGTGGACTACAGGGATCTGAACAAAGCAAGTCCGAAAGACGACTTCCCTCTGCCACATATTGATACACTAGTAGACAATACAGCCAGTTTTGCGTTGTTTTCATTTATGGATGGTTTCTCTGGCTATAATCAGATCAAGATGGATCCCGACGATCGAGAGAAGACTACTTTCATTACTCCCTGGGGGACCTTCTGCTACAAAGTCATGCCCTTTGGTTTGAAGAACGCAGGGGCAACTTACCAACGCGCTATGACCACTCTCTTTCATGATATGATGCACAAGGAGATCGAGGTGTATGTGGACGATATGATAGCCAAATCTCAGAGTGAGGAGGAACATCTAGACCATTTGGTGAAATTGTTTGAACGACTCAGGAAATATCAGTTGAAATTGAATCCTGCTAAATGTACCTTCGGTGTCAGATCTGGAAAATTGCTTGGTTTCATTGTTAGCCAGCGAGGAATTGAGGTGGATCCTGACAAAGTCCGCGCCATTCAAGATATGCCAGCTCCGCGAACCGAGACGCAAGTTAGAGGTTTTCTGGGACGTTTGAATTATATTTCCAGGTTTATCTCCAATATGACCGCTACTTGTGAGCCGATATTCAAGTTACTTTGCAAGGGGCAGACAGTTGAGTGGAACCCCGATTGTCAGAAAGCGTTTGAGAAGATTAAGGGTTATTTGCAAGATCCCCCTATTCTTATTCCTCCCGTGCCTGGAAGACCGTTGTTTATGTACCTTACTGTTCTTGAGAAGTCTATGGGTTGTGTGCTTGGACAACATGATGAGACTGGAAAAAAGGAACATGCGATTTATTACCTGAGCAAAAAGTTTACCGATTGCGAAAACAGATACTCACCATTGGAGAAAACTTGTTGTGCATTGGCATGGGCCGCTAGGCGCCTTCGGCAATATATGGTCTGTCATACCACATTGTTGATTTCTAAAATGGATCCGATCAAGTATATTTTTGAAAAACCTGCTCAAACCGGGAGGCTAGCCCGTTGGCACATGTTGTTATCCGAGTATGACATCCAGTATGTACCCCAGAAGGCGATTAAGGGTAGTATTTTATCTGATTATCTTGCAGACCAGCCAGTTGAAGATTACGAACCTCTTAAGTTTGATTTTCCTGATGAGGATATTTTGTTGATTAAAAGAGATTGTGAAGAGCCAGATCCGAGCGAAGGTCCAGAACCAGGTCTTTGGTGGAGGATGATGTTTGATGGTTCCTCGGATTTCAATGGGCATGGTATAGGCGCCGTTTTGATGAACCCAAAGGGTGGATTCACTCCATTTACAGCAAGGTTGGACTTTGAGTGTACTAATAACGTCGCAGAATATGAAGCATGTATTCTTGGCCTCGAAGCAGCAATTCACCTCCGAATCAAACTTCTTAAAGTAAGTGGTGACTCAGCCTTGGTTATTTACCAGGTACAAGGCAAATGGGAAACGAAGAATGAGAAGTTAATCCCTTATAAGGACTACGTTGTTGAGCTGATCAAGTATTTCGACGAGATAGAGTTCGAGCATGTTCCTAGATCCGAGAATCACGTTGCTGATGCTTTAGCCATGTTAGCATCCATGTGGAAAGTTAAATTCGTTAATGAAGCACCTCTTATCCATATTGAGCGCAAAGTTGAGCCCGCTTATTGTCAGGTGGTCGAAGAAGTTGAGGTGGATGAAAAGCCTTGGTTTCATGATATCAAGAACTATCTCGTCAAGCAAGAGTATCCCGATGGTGCTACTGGCCTGGACAAGAAAACATTGAGAAGACTGGCGTCCAAATTCTTTATCAGTAATGGTGTGTTATACAAGAGAAATCACGACATGGTTCTGCTCAGATGTGTTGATAAACGGGAAGCGGACATGTTACTACAGGAAATTCATGAGGGGACCTTCGGAACTCATGCCAATGGTTATGCTATGTCCAAGAAGATGTTAAGGGCTGGGTATTGTTGGTTAACCATGGAAGCTGACTGCATCCAATACGCTAGAAGATGCCATAAGTGCCAAATTTATGCTGATAAAATGCATGTACCTCCATCACCGTTGAATGTTTTGTCTTCACCATGGCCGTTCTCTATGTGGGGCATTGACATGATTGGGGCAATCGAGCCGAAGGCTTCTAATGGTCATCGTTTTATCCTCGTTGCTATAGATTATTTCACCAAGTGGGTAGAGGCTGCCTCCTACACCAACGTGACCAAGCAAGTGGTTGCTCGCTTCATCAGGAAAGAAATCATCTGTCGTTATGGAATTCCAAACCGGATAATAACTGACAATGGCACCAATCTGAATAACAAGACTATGAAAGAGCTGTGTGACAGTTTCAAGATCACTCATCACAATTCTTCTCCGTATCGTCCTAAGATGAATGGGGCCGTTGAAGCTGCGAATAAGAATATCAAGAAGATCCTGCAAAAGATGGTTGTGACTTACAAAGACTGGCATGAGATGTTACCGTTTGCTTTGCATGGATACAGAACCTCAGTGAGAACTTCGACAGGGGCAACACCTTTCTCATTGGTGTATGGAATGGACGTCGTGCTCCCCATCGAAGTAGAGATACCTTCTTTAAGAGTGTTGATGGAAGCTGAACTTGAGGAAGCTGAGTGGGTTCAGGACAGATTGGATCAGTTGAATCTCATTGACGAGAAGCGCTTCACAGCCATGTGCCATGGGCAATTATATCAGAAACGGATGAAAAGAGCGTTTGATAAGAAGATTCGTATCCGTGAGTTCCGTCAAGGAGAGCTCGTACTCAAAAAGATCTTGCCAGTACACAAAGATATGCGTGGAAAGTGGATGCCCAATTATGAAGGCCCATTTGTTGTAAAAACCGTTTTCTCCGGAGGGTCTCTGATACTTACAACAATGGACGGTGAAGAACTAGCACATCCCGTGAATTCTGATGCAGTCCGAAAATATTATGCCTAAAAACCCGCTAAGTCGAAAACCTGCAAAAGGCGACTTAGGCAAAAGTAAGGGTTGAAAAAAAAGAAATAATAATAAAAAGCTCGCTAAGTTGAAAACCCGAAAGGGCGGCTTAGGCAAAAAGGAGCGTCCCGGTGGATTGAAAACCCGAGAGGGCGGTCCAGGCAAAAGTTAGGGACAAAGGCATTTCATTGCATCAGAGGACACTGATCATCTCGAACACACTTTCCGCATGAGAGCCATGTTTCAGTTCTTTCATCCTTGCCCAAAGCAAGATTTTGGATTAGTCTTAGTTATTAGTGTCAGTAGGTGTCATTGGATTCAATGTAACCTTTTCCCATGTTGCCAATTTCAAAACATAATCATCTGTGGAGCTATGCCTTCAGCGAGCTACCGCCCTTTAAATAAAAGATACCATCTTGTTACTTACATTCCTTGGTGCATTTCTCTTTGTTTTCTATTGTTATGCAAAATGCGTTTGTTCTTAAAATTTGAAAATGAAAGGTGCATTGTAGATTTTTCAAAACTGTTTTTCAAAAACAACAAATTTGAAATGTAATAAATTACTTTGACTAGTGGAAATTTCGGAAGGATCTTTTCACTCCCCGGAAATATCATTATTGCAGAAACACTTTCAAACCATTGCTCTAACACAGTCCCCAGCGAGACTATAAGCTGACAACCTTTTCTTGGGTAACTCGAAAGTGTCTTTCAGGTTTTCCTCTCCCCATGTGAAGACATGATACTGTGCACTCAAGCAGATTACTTTCTCCCCAGAGAATTCAGAACTTTAAAACCAGATTTGGTTCTACCATTGATCTTTCTTACCCATGATTGACGTATTGGTTGCAGAGAACGCAGAGTAGCTCCGTCGAGATGTTTATTTCATCTCTCGTCCCGTCTCTAGTCTGTTTCGTCAGCATACACAAGGGCATAAGCATCACATGCCTATTTCATTACATATTCATTACATATTCATTACATATTCATTACATACTCATTACATACTCATTTCATAACATCTTGCATATCTAACTACATAGACGTTGACGTATATTCACATTAACATATGCGTTAGCATTCACAGGTTCATTGTGTCTCTTCATCGTTGAGCGTTACCGCCGAGTAACTGGGTTCGTCCATTCTCTTCAAATAGATTGTCAGCCCTAAGCATAAAATACATAAGTGTTTCCAGTTTCCCCACAGAGCTCGATCCTCGTGGATGACGGTTACTTCAGCTATCTTTCCTCACTAGGATAAGATATCTACCCTTCGAGATCATTCCCTCGACGGAGTCTTGATTACCAGTCTTCTTTCTAGCTCGATCCTAGATTGAATCTCAATATTGTCGGTCGTCGAGCCCAACCGGACGTGCATTTATTTTGCACCATCTGAAGATTTTCACCATACCATGGCAGACACGCGACTGTTTTCGCCCGAGAAGTTTATCACTGTACCCGGACGTGCATTTATTTTGCACTATATTTCAACAATCCTTTACAGATACATGCCAGTTCACGCCTGGAAAATCTATCAATACAATACTTTACAATCCTACAGGTTACAATACTTCACAACACTTTACATCTTACAACATCGACATACAACATTTCTCACCTAAGAAGCCGATCCTATCTTCGTTATGACTCGCAGCAAATGGCCATCTCCATGGAGCAGTTGGGCTTCCATTTACCTGTCGTCTTGAAGTATAGGGGGTTTTGAACCAAATCGTATTCAAGAGAGCACGATCTTGAAATACAGGGAGGTTTGAGCGGAATCATATTCAGGAGAGCACGATTCTGAATTATGAAGAAGTTCATTTATCCTTTAGTAAAAGAAGGAGCGGAATCATATTCAGGAGAGCATGATTCTGAGTTATGAGGAAGTTCAATTAGCCATTTTCGTATTCAGGAGAGCACGATTCTGAAGTATGAAGAGTTTCATTTATAAGAAAAAGCCGAATCATATTCAGGAGAGCACGATTCTGAAGTATGACGAAGTTCAGTTAGCCCTTTTCATATTCAGGAGAGCACGATTCTGAAGTATGAAGAATTTCATTTACAAGAAAGAGCCGAATCGTATTCAGGAGAGCACGATTCTGAAGTATGAGGAAGTTCAGTTCACCCTTTTCATATTCAAGAGAGCACGATTCTGAAGTATGAAGAATTTCATTTACAAGAAAGAACCGAATCATATTCAGGAGAGCACGATTCTGAAGTATGAGGAAGTTCAGTTCACCCTTTTCATATTCAGGAGAGCACGATTCTGAAGTATGAAGAATTTCATTTACCCGAAAAAGCCAAATCATATTCAGGAGAGCACGATTCTGAAGTATGAGGAAGCTCAGTTTACCCTTTTCATGTTCAGGAGAGCACGATCTTGAAGCATGGAGAAGTTTATTTATCCTTCAGTAAGAGAAGAATCAAAATCGTATTCCAGGCGCCGACCTTAAATGCGAGAAGATTTATTTATCAGATAAGCAGCAGCCTCTTTATTTGAGTGCTTATCCATTTTGGCACATAAGTCCCTTCCAACGATAAGTGACAATTCTCCCGCGAGAAGCTTATCAGGGCATTTCCCATCAAAGTCCATTTGTTTTGGCATACAGTCGGTCTTTACCCTGTATATTTGCTACGGATTCCCGAAAAGTCCGTTTGATCCTGTCGCGAGGGATAGTTTACAGAAGCTTGGATGTTATTCTTTGCTCAATGCTCCAGCATTCTGTAATCGATCTTGCAATCGTACGTGATCCAGTTTTATCTTTTAGATTCCCCAGTGGAGGCCGTCTTATAGGTACCATCTCCATTTGAGAATCTCGTTCCTTTTCTAAAAATGACAATTGGTCGTGTTCGCACCAGTTGACCATCATTTTAGGATCCCCCAGTGTTGTACTGTGTCTCAGCATGTCGTTTTCCCCAGTGTGTTCTTCTCGTAGCGCCTGTGTCGTAGTATTCGTCATCATTTCCGCATTCATCATCCCAGCATACGCATCATATCATATTCATGGCATCATCTGCATTAAGTGGTCCTCGCTTTGTCCATAGCATTGCATACCGTCGCATATAAGGGCAAAATTTTCGGTTATCTATATTTAAATCTCTCCACCACGATTCCTCGAGTCTCTGTCACTCAAATCATCCGGTGTAGCTATTTAAATAGGGGCAACTGTAATACCCCAAATTTTACCCTTATATTTAGTCAGTCATTTCGCATATCATCCCCATATGTACATTCACTAACCACTAACAAGTTATGGAGGTGTTTGTTTTGCAGATTTGGTTCCAGGGGTATTTTGGTCATTTTACGTAAATTCTGCTAATTTCTTGAAAACGGGTTGTTATTATGTTCTGAGGCATTTATTTGCCATTTGGGTCAAGGTGCCAGTATGTTTTGTCAGAAATATGATTGGACTCGGGGCCGTGCTTTGTTTGATTTTGGAAACATTTCTAAATAGTTTTGTTTCTTCTTAATAAGATGAAGTTGGGTTGAAAAGGAAGTGGATACTGTTAAGTTTATGTGATCAACGAGGTTTTAATTTGAATTTGTTTGGATATAATCATATGGCGGGATATCATTTATAAAAGGCAAAGGAGAAGTAAGTTTAAATATTTTTGAACTTTGTGTTCATAAGTACTTATAAGTTACTACTCAAAAGGGAATTTAAATGATTCTGAATTATTATTCATGGATGCTTGGAATTTACAATTGAGAAAGTAAATATGAATATTTGTTGAATTTCATAAATATTTATAGTTTACAAATGGAAAAGAGAATTTAAACTTGGTTTACAAGAAGTTTTCATTTACAGTAAGTATCTATCCTAGATCCTAAAGTTCCTAAGTGCCTTCATATTGTCTTTAAGCTTCTCCTCAGAATCTCTAAATTCACCTGCACGTCAAAACAAAACCAGCAATATAGAAAAAGGTTAGAAGTTTTTTTTGACACTCTCAGAACAGTGTCATCACCGAGTGCCGGGAGTGGCACAATCGAAGCTGCGTCCTGCCCCCCGTTACCGATCCGCGCCGTGGGCGTCAGATCAGGTAACACCTGTTCTTATCGTTACGGGACATCCGAGAGATAGAAGTAATAAAAGAAGCAGGACTGATTCGTTTTGCCGCGATTGGATTTCTGAACTGATACGAGAATAAGGCAACATAGACAAAATTGAACTCAGACCCGGATGCCGGCAGGTCTGAGTCACTTTGGTTCCGAAACTTCCACACCTGCAAATCCACAAACACATCAATACCAGGTTCAGCATTCAAAACCCAAAACGATTCATAAGTTGCCATAGGCATCAGACTGCAACAATTCAGAACAGAACAAGAGAATTGGAATGCAAGCCAAAATTGCAAACAGAACACCAGATGCAAACTGAACTGCATCAAAACAATGCATCAGAAGGCAGATTTATGCGCAAGAAGCCATAGGAAAATACCTCATAGGTCTGTCATAACAGAAATGCCCAACAAGATCCAAAGAAAAGGTCACAGCAGATAATACAAAGAAAGCCAGAAGAATAAAGTATCCAAACAAAGTTGTATCAAGCTGCATAAAGTGTACCAAAAGGCTGTCAGTCAGGGGCAAGCTTCGACCGATACAGATGGCAAGTCACAAAAATGGACACCAAGTTGCAGCACAGAATGGGGGCTCAGTCATGGGCATCATTGCCCCAACAACCGAGTCACCGAAACAAGTTATCAAACCATACTTAGTTCATGAAACAAACAAATGCACAAGCACATGGCTCGGTTAATCAAACACCATAGCCCAAATCATCATCGCCCAAACTCACTATCGCGTAAATGTATCGAGGCAACATTAAGCGACATTTGAATTCATAGTTAGACACAATCGCCCAGAATATCAGCTCTGAAACACAAGAATCAAATATCATCAGCAGTTAAAACAACTCAAATGGAATAAGTAATAAACCACAAGCGAAGATCATCAGAGGCAATCGCATCATCATCAAAGAGTATCAGTTGTCACGGCTCAGATGAACATCATCGCCGTAGACCTTTCCCGGCAATTTTGACTCAACCAAAGCTTCAATATCAAGCCCTCTCTGAAAGAAGAAGAGGAAAAGAATCTGAGCTGCATCAAAGAAACGAACCAATCAAAAAACGAATCAGTTCGAGATCGAAAATATCAAATAGAGATACGAATCCATCAAGGAGTTATGTGAATCAATATCAGATACCAATCAATCCAATCTGAAGGCAAACCATATCAGAAAAATAATAGAGAGATTTTGATTTGATAATCAATCCCAAAGCAGATCAAAACAAATCAGTTCAGGTGCAGAAAAATCGTATCAGCTGGGAATCAGAAAGACCAATCAAATCCTAAAAGAGGAAACAGGATTCAATCATGTATCAGATAGATCCAAATCGGAACCCAAACAAAATCAATCAAACGAGTCAGTATCATATTGTTACGGTGGAAACAGGATCACAAACTATTAATTAGTTTGAATCGCAATTCAATTCACAACCGCTCTTTGATTTATCCGAAGGAAAAGGTCAAAAGAGGGAAAACCTATTTTGCATCGTAAACACAATGCGGGGAAAGATCTAGGGTTCGGGGGTTGGTTAAATTTAGGGAAGGTATTAGCACCCTAAACTTCTGTAATACTCTACAGGAACCTTTTGTTCAATGCTTACTATTTGCTTTATTTATTTGCTTAAGGTATATGTACAAAGGATTAAAAGTGAGAAAAAGAGACCTAAGGGGGTTAATTCTAAGTTTACTCGGCAAGACATCGCATCTTGTGCCTACGTATCCTTACGGGAGTGGAATCAGAGTAATCGTAGTTCCCCTCAAAAGGGAGGTTAGAGACTTCTTGACTGTGGTCAAGGTCTCAAGGGGAATAAACGTATCTTAAGGACACGCTTACGTGGAATGTAGAAACTCCAAATCTCTACGTTGAAATGTTAAGTTGGAATTAGGGTTAAATTAGGTTAGGTTAGGGATTCCACGGCGGGAAACCCTAAAATGAGCGCGGCGGCTCTTTGACCTAATGCTAGGGGTAAAGTTGTAATCTTGCCTGCGGCGAGGCATTTGTGAAAATTAGGGTTTGTAAAGGTTTGAAGTTGTGAGGACTATTGACGCGGCGACCAAAAGCTAGACCTAATTCCTTCGGAGGTGTGTGCAATGTGACAGAAATATTAATGAAGGTGTGAGATGATTGAGGTATGCAAGCAGAAAATAAAGACAGCAGTTAAAGCCATACAAACAGAAATTAAAAGGCAGAAATTTAGAGCGCGATTATTGGTTCGCGAGGTTACAACCGGGAAGCAGTTACAAAAAAATGAAACTTAAATAAAACACCACGCAAGAGTAGAGTTGCAAAAGATGAACACCATTAGTAAACAAAGCTAGCCAGTAATTGGGCAAGAATACAATATTGAAGGTTTTTATTGTTCTTAAAGGAAAGATGTTAATTAAAATTATAAAAGAAAGGGCAATGTTTAACTTTTAAAATATTTTAAACTTAGTCTAAAAACTTTAACTTATATATTTAAAAATGATTTTTAAATTATTTATTTTGAAAAAGGTTTTTTTTATTATATATATAAAAAAATTTATTTGCGTGATTTATTTTAAAAGAGCTTTTTAACTTTATTATAAAAAGAAGTTTTTCTTTAATTTATTTAAAAAAGGTTTTTTTTTTTATCATTTTTTATCATAAAATAATATGGGTTTTTTAAAAAACAACTTAAAAACAAATTAAAGGTTAAAAACAGATTTTTAAAAAAACAAAAAAACAAAAATAAAAAAGAGGGTTGGGCCGGTCATCACCCCGGACCCAACCCAGGTGGTGTAAAATAAGATTTAGCAGAATTAGGGTTTCAGACCCTAATTCCCTTTCGCGGCGCCGCTTGCATCTTCTTCCTCTCTCTCGCTTCTCTTCTTCATCGATTCTCCATTCTCTCTCGCTATTTCGCTCTTCCGCTTTGCTTCATGGCCTCGATTTCTTCTTCCTACATGAACAAAACAACAAAAAATATATGAAATAGTAATCTCTCTACCCAGATTCTGACGATGATTTTGACGGCGATGAAGATGATATAATCTGAGCCTTTGAAGGGGTTTGTCCGCTGTTGTTTGAAACGGCGCCGGTGAACCTTCTTCTCTCTCTCGCGATCGCTTAGGGTTTGCGATGATGGTTTCTCTCTCGTTCGTTCGTTAGGGTTTCTTTCTCTGAGGTGAAATCATCCCTTTTTTATATACTTTTTTCAATCATTCTTTTGGGCCTTTGATCTGATTTGCTGCTCTTTTTCTGAGATATGATTTCGATTTGATTTTTGATGATTCAATTTGATTTTGTTAGCATCCGTTTCTGATACGATCTGATACTGATTCGAAACTTTCCATTTTGTTGACAGATATGATTTCGATTTCATTGGTTATGATTCTGATATCTGATTGAACTTTGTTAGGATCTGATTGGATTCGTGATTGGATTTGCTTCGAAACATTTTTCCTCTGATTTGGAATTGATATCAAATCAAAATCTCTCTCTATTATTTATCTGATATGGTTTGCCTTGATTTTCTTTCGGTTACAGATTGAATTATGGACTCGTTTTGGATATCCATATGGTTCTGATCTTCACGACTTTTCTTCTTCTTTTTTCAGAATCGGTACATGCGCTCTGGTTGAGTTAAATGCCGCTGAGAATGGTATACGGCGATGATGATGGTGTTCTGAGCCGCGACGACTGCTATGGACTACTATGGTTTTGTGCGCTCGTTTTGTTTCCGATAATGGCTTTTCACGATGGACTGAATGTTTAATTTTTTCTGTGATGTTTTCAGGTTCGAACTATCATCGGTTGAACTGAAAGCGGAGTGCTTTAGAGGCATCTTGCTTCCTTGGTTTTCTGTTGGACTGTTGTGATGTCTTATTTGGCTTCGATTAACTGGGTTATTTGTTTTGCTTCCATTCGAATTGCCTTGTGATAAACTGATTCACTTTTTCTCTGATACAGATTCACTTGTGAACTTGGGCTACAGATTTGGCTGTGATATGTAAATTGAGCCCTGAGGCTTTGTGTTTTGGTTCCACGATAGTTGAACTGTCCCCTACTGATATCACTTTCATGTGTTAGCGACTTTCAGCTTTATTGGGTGCCCTTGAGTTTACACCTTGTGAATTATTTGGCTGAAATTTCTTCTCATCGATTGCCTCTCTAATGCACTCTTGTCCTTGATAAGCCGCGAACTTAGGGCTATGATGCTATGACTGAGCCCTTACCTTGCTGTATTCGATTTTTCTTGTGTACCTCGAGCTTGGTTATGACTGGTTTTTCTGAACTGATACGCAGGGTTCAACATCGTCTTTGATGCCCAATTTAGTTGGTGTTTCGGATCTCAAGTGAGGGACTTATTGAATGCCCTGCTGCTATGGTTTGGTCTTTCGAACTTCCTTTTCTGATGTTTACTCATGGATTCAATTCTTAACACTTGTTGGTTTGATTTTCAGAATTTGGCCCATCAGGATTTGTTCGAGGCAAGTTTTAATTGACCTGTTTTGTACTTTACTTTTTGATGCAGTCGAATTGAATCCTCTGTTACTCAGAGGTGTCTGCTATTGACTTGTCCAGCTTGTGGTTTCTATTTTCGATTTGGTTCAATGGCTTGTGAATTTGCTTATTTTTGAACTGAAATGAATGGGTTCCTATCTTTCTGAACATAAGCTTGGTTCCTCAATTCTCTGAGTTTAACTGATCTTTCTACTCTCTGATTTGGAACCGATAGGTGGCTGCGACTTTTAGGCTATGATGTTCACACTGAGCCTTGGATTCTGTACTTGAATTTTCAATGTGACTTGCTCATTCGGTTTATCACACTGCTGCTGATTGTGATTTGATGCTGAAACCGAGTTTATGTTGATGCGAATTCTGTCGTGGCTTATTTCCGTTCAGATTTGGTATTTGATTTTCACGGGCTCGCTTGTGTGGTTCAGAGTTGATACAGCTGTGCAATTTGGTTTACTTGATAGTGTCCCGAAAATTATTTACTTGATGGAATGGTGTTTTTTTTATTTGTTTTTGAGCCGAATCCAATTATGGCAAATCAAATCAATCCCACTTCTTTTACTCTTCATCTTTCGACAGTCCCTTATGATAAGAACAATAACTACCTGATCTGACGCCGATGGCTCAGATTGGTAACGGGAGTAGGATGCGGCTTTAGTCGTGCCCTCCCGACACTCGATGATGATAATGTTCTGAGAGTGTCAAACCACTTCTAACCTCTTTTCCTGTTGTGTTCTTGTTTATCTGTTCTTTTTCAGGTAACCGGGAGCTTCGCGACATGATTCAAAGGAAGGCCAATGAAGAACACTTAGAGTTTTTCTTTTTAGGACTTTGGGGCCTAGAATAGATATTCATTGTAACATGTGATCCTTTTGTAAATGAATGATTATCCATGAATAAAAAATGTTCTTCCGATTCCATTGTGTTTTAATATTTATGAAATAAAATTCCAATAAATACTCATATTTACTTTCTCAACTGTAGATTGAAATCTCCATGAATAATAAATCACAAGTTATTTAGATTCACTTTTAAGTCGTAACTCATGAGTACTTGTGGATAAAAAATTCCAAAATATCTAAAACTCACTTCTCCTTTGCCTAAACGATATCCCGTAACAAATCCAAACTAAAATCCTTTTGGTCACGTGATTTCTCAAACCATGTCTAACAACCTTCCTCTCATTTTCAATTCAATCTTAACTTGTTATGAGGGCCTAAGTTACTTGTCAAATATCCTGGACATAATCAATACATGCAAATAAATGTCTCAGGAATAATGTCTCATTTGTCCCCAAAATTATGACGTTTGCTTGAAATGACCAAAACGCCCTTGGAAATTCCAAATGCCAAGATCTTGATATGATCAGACCTGGTGGTAGATAAATGTATCAGACCAATACGTATCAAATGCCTCAGAATTTTAATAACAGCCCATCTTCAAGGAATTGGTAGAATTTGTGTAAAATGACCAAAATACCCCTGATACCCAATCTGCAAAAAAAAACCTTCATAACTTGTTAGTGGTTAGCAAATGTACATATGAGATGATATGCGAAATGACTGACTAAATATGAGGGTGAAATTTGGGGTATTACAGTTGCCCCTATTTAAATAGCTACACCGGACGATTTGAGTGACAGAGACTCGAGGAATCGTGGTGGAGAGATTTAAATATAGATAACCGAAAATTTTGCCCTTATATGCGACGATATGCAATGCTATGGACAAAACTGGAACGACTTAATGCAGATAATGCCATGACTATGATATGCTGCGTATGCTGGAATAATGAATGCGAAAATGCTGACGAACATGACGACACCGGAACAGACGCCACGAGAAGAACACACTGGGGACAGTGACGCGCTGAGACACAGTACAACACTGGGGAATTCTAAAAAATGATAGTCAACTGGTGCGAATGACCAATTGTCACTTTTTAGAAAAGGAACGAGATCCTCAAATGGAGATGGTACCTATGAGACGGCCTCCACTGGGGAATCTAAAGATAAAACTGGATCACGTACGATTGTAAGATCGATTACAGAATGCTGGAGCATTGAGCAAAGAATAACATCCAAGCTTCTGTAAACTATCCCTCGTGACACGATCAAACGGACTTTTCGGGAATCCGTAGCAAATATACAGGGTAAGGACCGACTGTATGCCCAAAATAAATGGACTTTAATGGGAAATGCCCTGACAAGCTTCTCGAGGGAGAATTGTCACTTATCGTTGGAAAGGACTTATGTGCAAAAATGGATAAGCACTCAAATAAAGAGGCTGCTGCTTATCTGATAAATAAATCTTCTCGCATTTTAAGGTCGGCGCCTGGAATACGATTCTGATTTTTCTCTTACTGAAGGATAAATAAACTGCTTCAAGATCGTGCTCTCCTGAACATGAAACGGGTAAACTGAACTTCTTCATACTTCAGAATCGTGCTCTCCTGAATATGATACTGGATGACTGAATTTCTTCATATTTCAGAATCGTGCTCTCCTGAATATGATACTGGATGACTGAATTTCTTCATATTTCAGAATCGTGCTCTCCTGAATATGAAACTGGATGACTGAATATGCTCATACTTCAGAATCGTGCTCTCCTGAATATGAAACTGGATGATCGAACTTCCTCATAACTCAGAATCGTGCTCTCGTGAATATGATTCGGCTCCTGAAATTTCTTCATTCTTCAGAATCGTGCTCTCCTGAAAAACGGCCAACTGAACTTCCTCATAACTCAGAATCGTGCTCTCCTGAATATGATTCCGCTCCTTCTTTTACTAAAGGATAAATGAACTTCTTCATAACTCAGAATCGTGCTCTCCTGAATATGAAACTGCTCAAACCTCCCCGTAACTCAAGATCGTGCTCTCCTGAATACGAATTGGTTCGTACCTCAAGACGGCAGATAAATGGAAGCCCAACTGCTACATGGAGATGGCCATTTGCTGTGAGTCGTAACGAGGATAGGATCGACTTCTCAGGCGAGAGATGTCGTATGTTGATGCTGTAAGAGGGTTGTAACATGTAGGATTGTAAAGTGTTGTACTGATATATTTTCCAGGCGTGAACTGGCGTGTATCTGTAAATGATTGTAGTTGATTTTCTTGAAAGATAGTGCAAAATAAATGCATGTCCGGGTACAGTGATAAACTTCTCAAGCGATATAGTCGCGTATCTGTCATGGTATGGTGAAAACCTTTAGATGGTGCAAAATAAATGCACGTCCGGTTGGGCTTGACTACCGACATGACTGAGATTCAATCTAGGATCGAGCTAGAAAGAAGACTGGTAATCAGAACTCCATCGAGGGAATGATCTCGGAGGGTAAATATCCTATCCTGGTGAGGAAAGATAGCTGAAGTAACCGTCATCCACGAGGATCGAACTCTGTGGGGAATCTTGGAAACACATATGTATTTTATGCTTAGGACTGACAATCTATTTGGAGAGAATGGACCAACCCAGTTACTCGGCGGTAACGACCAATGATAGAGACTCAATGAACCTGTGCATGCTAACGCATATGTTACCGCGTATGTTAATATGAATGTATGTTGATGTTTATGTATGCAAGATGTTATGAAATGAGTATGAAATGAGTATGTAATGAGTATGTAATGAATATGTAATGAAATAGGCATGTGATGCTTATGCCCTTGCGTAGGCTGATGAAACAGACTAGAGACGGGACGAGAGATGAAATAAACATCTCGACGGGGATACCCTGCGTTCTCTGCAACCAATACGTCAATCATGGGTAAGAAAGATCAATGGTAGAACCGGATCTGGTTTTAAAGTTCTGAATTCTCTGGGGAGAAGGTAATCTGCTTGGGTGTACGGTATCACGTCTTCATATGGGGAGAAGAAAACCTGAGGGACACTTTTAAGTTACCCCAAGAAGAAGTTGTCAGCTTATAGTCTCTCTGGGGACTATCACTGGGCAATGGTTTGAAAGTATTTCTGCAATAATGATATTTCCGGGGAATGAAGAGATCCTGTCGGAATTTCCACTAGTCAAAGTAATTTATTACATTTCAAATTTGTTGTTTTTGAAAAACAGTTTTTGAAAAATCTCCAATGCACCTTTCATTTTCAAATTTTAAGAATAAACGCATTTTGCATAACAATAAAAAATAAAGAGCAATGCACCAAGGAATGTAAGTAACGAGATGGTATCTTTTATTAAAGGGTGGCTGCTTGCTGAAGGCATAGCTCCACAGATGATTATGTTTTAAAATTGGCAACATGGGAAAAGTTACATCGAATCCAATGACACCTACTGACACTAATAACTAAGACTAATCCAGAATCTTGCTTTGGGCAAGGATGAAGGAACTGAAACATGGCTCTCATGCGGAAAGTGTGTTCGAGATGATCGGTGTCTTCTGATGCAATGAAATGCCTTTGTCCCTAACTTTTGCCTGGACCGCCCTTTCGGGTTTTCAATCCACCGGGACGCTCTTTTTTGCCTAAGCCGCCCTTTCGGGTTTTCAACTTAGCGAGCTTTTGTTATTATTTCTTTTTTTTTCCACCCTTACTTTTGCCTAAGTCGCCTTTTGCAGGTTTTCGACTTAGCGGGTTCTTAGGCATAATATTTTCGGACCGCATCAGAATTCACGGGATGTGCTAGTTCTTCACCGTCCATTGTCGTAAGTATTAGAGACCCTCCGGAGAAGACAGTCTTTACAACGAACGGGCCTTCATAATTGGGCATCCACTTTCCACGCATATCTTTATGTACTGGTAAGATCTTTTTGAGTACGAGCTCTCCTTGACGGAACTCACGGATACGAATCTTCTTATCAAACGCTCTTTTCATCCGTTTCTGATATAATTGCCCATGGCACATGGCTGTCAAACGCTTCTCGTCAATGAGATTCAACTGATCCAATCTGTCTTGAACCCACTCAGCTTCTTCAAGTTCAGCCTCCATTAACACTCTTAGCGAAGGTATCTCTACTTCGATGGGGAGCACGGCGTCCATTCCATACACCAATGAGAAGGGTGTTGCCCCTGTCGAAGTTCTCACCGAGGTTCTATATCCATGCAAAGCAAACGGTAACATCTCATGCCAATCTTTGTAAGTCACAACCATCTTTTGCAGGATCTTCTTGATATTCTTATTTGCAGCTTCAACGGCCCCATTCATCTTAGGACGGTACGGAGAAGAGTTATGGTGAGTGATCTTGAAACTATCACACAGCTCTTTCATAGTCTTATTATTCAGATTGGTGCCATTGTCAGTTATTATCCGGCTTGGGACTCCATAACGGCAGATGATTTCTTTCCTGATGAAGCGGGCAACTACTTGCTTGGTCACGTTGGTGTAGGAGGCAGCTTCTACCCACTTAGTGAAATAATCTATAGCAACGAGGATAAAACGATGTCCATTAGAAGCTTTCGGCTCGATGGCCCCAATCATGTCTATGCCCCACATAGAGAACGGCCATGGTGAGGACAAAACATTCAACGGTGACGGAGGTACATGCGTTTTATCCGCATAAATTTGGCACTTATGGCATTTCCTAGCGTATCGGATGCAGTCGGCTTCCATGGTTAACCAGTAATACCCAGCCCTTAACATCTTCTTGGACATAGCATAACCATTGGCATGAGTTCCGAAGGTCCCCTCATGAATTTCCTGCAGTAACATGTCCGCTTCCCGTTTATCAACACATCTGAGCAGGACCATGTCGTGATTTCTCTTGTATAACACGCCATTACTGATAAAGAATTTGGACGCCAGTCTTCTCAATGTCTTTTTGTCCAGACCAGTAGCACCATCGGGATACTCTTGCTTGACGAGGTAGTTCTTGATGTCATGAAACCAAGGCTTTTCATCCACCTCAACTTCTTCGACCAACTGACAATAAGCGGGCTCAACTTTGCGCTCAATATGGATAAGAGGTGCTTCATTAACGAATTTAACTTTCCACATGGATGCTAACATGGCTAAAGCATCAGCTACGTGGTTCTCGGATCTAGGAACATGCTCGAATTCTATCTCGTCGAAATGCTTGATCAGCTCAATAATGTAGTCCTTATAAGGGATTAACTTCTCATTCTTCGTTTCCCATTTGCCTTGTACTTGGTAAATAACCAAAGCTGAGTCACCACTTACTTTAAGAAGTTTGATTCGGAGGTGAATCGCCGCTTCGAGGCCGAGGATACATGCTTCATATTCTGCGACGTTGTTAGTACACTCAAAGTCCAACCTTGCTGTAAATGGAGTAAATCCACCCTTTGGGTTCATCAAAACGGCGCCTATACCATGCCCATTGAAATTTGAGGAACCATCAAACATCATCTTCCACCAAAGACCTGGTTCTGGACCTTCGCTCGGATCTGGCTCTTCACAATCCCTTTTAATCAACAAAATATCCTCATCAGGAAAATCGAGCTTAAGAGGTTCATAATCTTCAACTGGCTGGTCTGCAAGATAATCAGATAAAATACTACCCTTAATCGCCTTCTGGGATACATACTGGATGTCATATTCGGATAACAACATGTGCCAACGGGCTAGCCTCCCGGTTTGAGCAGGTTTTTCAAAAATATACTTGATCGGATCCATTTTAGAAATCAATAACGTGGTATGACAGACCATATACTGCCGAAGGCGCTTAGCGGCCCATGCCAAGGCACAACAAGTTTTCTCTAATGGTGAGTATCTGTTTTCGCAATCGGTAAACTTCTTGCTCAGGTAATAAATTGCATGTTCCTTTTTCCCAGTCTCATCATGTTGTCCAAGCACACAAACCATAGACTCCTCGAGAACAGTAAGGTACATAAACAACGGTCTTCCAGGTACGGGCGGGATCAGAATAGGGGGATCTTGCAAATAACCCTTAATCTTCTCGAACGCTTTCTGACAATCAGGGTTCCACTTAACTGTCTGCCCCTTGCAAAGCAACTTGAATATCGGCTCACAAGTAGCGGTCATATTAAAGATAAACCTGGAAATGTAATTCAGACGTCCCAGAAAACCCCTAACTTGCGTCTCGGTTCGCGGAGCCGGCATATCTTGAATGGCTCGGACTTTGTCAGGATCCACCTCAATCCCTCGCTGGCTAACAATGAAACCAAGCAGTTTTCCAGATCTAACACCGAAGGTACATTTTGCAGGATTCAATTTCAACTGATACTTCCTGAGTCGTTCAAACAGCTTCACCAAGTGGTCTAAATGCTCCTCTTCACTCTGAGATTTGGCTATCATATCGTCCACATACACCTCAATTTCTTTGTGCATCATATCATGAAAAAGAGTGGTCATAGCACGTTGGTAAGTTGCCCCTGCATTCTTTAAACCAAAGGGCATGACTTTGTAGCAGAAGGTCCCCCAAGGAGTAATGAAAGTAGTCTTCTCTCGATCGTCGGGATCCATCTTGATCTGATTATAGCCAGAGAAACCATCCATAAATGAAAACAACGCAAAACTGGCTGTATTGTCTACAAGTGTATCAATATGTGGCAGAGGGAAGTCGTCTTTCGGACTTGCTTTGTTCAGGTCCCTGTAGTCTACACACATCCTAACCTTACCGTCCTTCTTGGGCACTGGCACAATGTTGGCAACCCAATCTGGATATTTCGCGACTGCCAAGAAACCTGCATCCAACTGCTTTTTAACCTCATCTCGAATCTTCAAAGACATGTCGGGTCTCGTTCTCCGGAGTTTCTGCTTGATAGGTGGACAATCTGGCTTAAGTGGCAACTTGTGAACAACAATATCTGTGTTCAGGCCCGGCATATCTTGATACGACCATGCAAACACATCAATATACTCTTTTAACAACTCAATCAACCTCGGCCTAATCTCCGTCCCAAGCATTGCACCAATCTTGACCTCTTTCTTGCTCTCATCCGTACCGAGATTAATTAGGTCCACCTGCTCTTTATGCGGTTGAAGCTCTGTGTACTCGTACTCCATCAATCTTGTCAGTTCCGCGGGTACTTCAAAATCTTCTTCACCCTCGTCCTCAGCTTGATTGATGGGTGCATCCCAGTCAGGAGTGTCAACAAAGTCATTGGATCCAACAAGGTTTACGATATCTCTGCATGATGGAAGGCTTACTTAATTAAAATGCTCGAAGATATGTAAGAATGAAATGCTGTGTTTTTTTTATTATTATTTGGAAGAAAAGGTTGCCAATTTCATTTTTAAAGGTGAAAACGAAAAACGCAAATGAACCAAAGTGGAATTGAACAAAATGCTTTTATTAATATCTTTTTAGAAATGAAAGGTGGCCCGACAAAACGACCCTATAGCCTTGGGCAGAGCTACAGATTTTTATTTGAAAATGTAAATGAAACTTAAAAAAATACAATTACTTTGACAAGGGGAAAATAACAGGGATCTCTATGGCCTCCCAGTTGTTCAAAACTGCATCACCCTTAAACACCAGGTTGCTCAGCTCTTCATTTTCCTCACAGTCACTGATGGCATTGACTTGGAAACCTCCGCTGACAAATACCTCTTGGATAACCTTCGGACGCCCTTCGACGGTCGTGGCAGCTCCATTCTGAGTTGGTTTGTAACCCAACCCAGAGCGATCAGTCTTGGTTTTGACATCGATTACCTCTCCCCAACCTTCAGGAATGCCCCTGTCAATTGTTGCTTTGGTACTCTTCAGAGATGCAAAAGATGGATTACCCTGACCCACTGTTTCTTCGACTTCCAGCAGAACAGCATTGGCGATCTCAAGTGCTTGAAAGGAGATGTCTAAAGCATTCTCATCGGCCTCGATGTAACGGAAAGAAGATAGGTTACTGACCATCAGATCCTCCTCACCGTGTATAATAACCAACTTTCCATCGATCACGAATTTCATCCTTTGATGTAACGTTGAGGTCACTGCCCCAGCGGCATGAATCCACGGCCTTCCGAGTAAACAACTGTAGTTGGGATTAATGTCCATGACTTGAAACGTGATATTAAAAATTTGCGGACCTATCAGGATAGGAAGCTCAACCTCCCCCATTACCGATCGACGAGAGCCATCGAAAGCCTTGACAACCAAAGGAGTAGGTTTCAACACAGTCTCTTTACAAGCCAACTTATCAAGAACCCTCTTGGGTAGAACGTTCAGAGAAGACCCGGTGTCCACTAGCACTCTTGCTAAATTGTCCTCCTGACATTTCACCGATATATGTAAAGCACGATTATGGTTCGGACCCTCCTTCGGTAACTCTTCATTGCTGAAACTGAGGGTGTTACAGGCGGTCAAATTGGCAATCACACTATCAAACCGACTGGTGCTGATATCCTGATCCACATGTGCTTGAGTCAAAACCTTCTGCAAGGCCATCCTATGAGCGGGTGAATTCATCAACAGAGATAAAATCGAAATCTTGGAAGGAGTCTGATGAAGTTGGTCAATAACTTTATAGTCACTTTTCTTGATGATCCTTAAAAATTCAGCATCTTCATCATTCGTAACGGCTCCCTTACCTTTGTCTTTGGCAGGCACTGGGATACTAGCTGTTTCCTTAGGTGGGACCTCATTAGAATGGGGAGTATACACACGGCCACTGCGGGTCATCCTGCTTACCTCTGCGATATTGGTCACAGTATCCTTACCCTCCTCCTTTGGAATAACCTTCCCAGACTCCTTGTCAATCATCGTCACGTCATATTTCCAAGGCACAGCTTTAGGATCACTGAAAGGAAACGGACTCGGTCTTCGAATAACTATAGGCTTAGGCTGATTCACTTCAGGGATATACGACCTTGGTATATCGAACACGAGGTTGGCGGAGCCGGCCCCTGATAAATTAAACACTGGTACCTTACCCTTTGATTCAGGCTGATGGAAGACAGGCTCAACCACAGCGACTACATCCTTCTTGGCTTGGCTTGTCACTTGTAAAACACCCTCATTAATCAACTTCTGAACATCATTCTGAACCAACGTGCAACCTTTAATACTGGCTTCACAACTTGCGCATGCAACGTGGGAAGTATCTACCAAACCGGCTTCAAACAGTTTCGAATGGAACATCTTAAGAGGAGTCTTAATCTGTTCAACATTAAGGGCATAACCTTCTCCCGAATCAGCACTAATGGCATTGACACTCTCATGGTTAGGAAAAGGGTTCTTCTTAACATTTGGTTGAGGATCCTCAAATGATAAAATCTTCTTTTCCAATAAATCTCTAACAATATTCTTGAGAGCATAACAATTTTCCAGATCGTGACCAGGCGCACCCTCATGAAATAAACAATGAGCAGCGGCGTTGTAATTGGCGGGTAATGGATTAGGAGGCGGACCCAAAGCCCGAGTGGTGATGAGACCTTGCTTGACCAAAGAGGGGTACAACTCGGTGAAAGTCATCGGAATGGGCGGACAAGGCTTATACGTTCTTCTATTCGGAACATTTCGGCGAGGAGCCGGACTCTCTGGCTGTTGAGGAGCAGGAGCGTTGGGTGCCTGTAGGTAGTTGACAGGAGGCGGATAAACAGGAGGTTGTTGCATAGGTTGATACATGGGAACCTGTTGATTGAAAGAAGGTGTAATAGCTGCCACATAGGGTTGTTGAGCATATTGGACTGGGTACCCTTGAGGTTGAGCATAACCTTGCAGATGTCGATAAAAGCGTTCTCTTGGTCTACCAGAGGATATAGCATTAGTCTCACCCTCTTTCTTTTTCTGGGAGCTATACGGAGGTTTCTTCGGCTGATCCTTTGAAGCGCCATGATTATTTGTCATTTTACCACTCTTCATACCCAATTCAATCTTGACACCCACAGCAACGATGTCGGAGAAATTTGAAGTCACACTACCTACCATTCTCTCGTAAAATTCTGGACGGACTGTGTCGACAAACCAATCAGCTAACTCTTTCTCGGTCAAAGGAGGTTCCACCTGCGAAGCAGTCTCTCTCCACCTTTGAGCATACTCTTTGAATGACTCAGAATTCTTTTGTGACATACTCAGCAACTGTCTTCTGTCAGGATCCAGATCCATATTGTACTTGTAGTGTTTGATGAAAGCGTCAGATAAATCTTGGAAACTCTTAACGCGAGACTGGTCTAAAGTTAAATACCACTTGGAAGAAGCACCCTTCAAACTGTCTTGGAAGCAATGAATCATCAGTTTATCATTCTCAACATGGGCAGCCATTTTGCGATAATACATGATCAAATGACTCTTAGGACAGGTGGCACCTTCATAACGATCGAAGTTCGGAGTTTTGAACTTCGGGGGAATAACCAAACCTGAGACCAAACAAACATCCCTTGCAGCAGTCCCAAAAATTTGATCACCCTCTACCTTTTTCAATCTCTGGACGATAGTGTTTACTTCCTCACGAAGCTTATCATGTTTCTCATAACCCTCAACGTTCTCATCAAGATTATCAAAAACTGTCTCATTGAAGTACGGTTGCGCACGAGTGTGTACAACAGGTGGTGCAAAGATAGGAGCCCCCCTAGAAACTTCAGAAAACAAGGGCACGGCTTGCTGAACAGGCTGATTAATCGGAACAGTGGCTTGAGGAGGCACAAAACCGGGAGCAAGACCATAAGGTGGGTCCCTTGCTACGGTCACACTTGGTGGAGGGTCCACAGTAACGCCGGTAATCTCAGAAACAACAGTGGGCTGGGTATCCATCTTAGCATTCATGACATGTAACAATTCCATCATACGCCCCATACCCCCTCGAAGGTCTTCAAGTTCATTGCTAAGGCGATCAATCTCTTTTTCCTGATCCTCCATTCTTTTCCGAGTTTGAGCTCTGGTGTTGTATTGGTGCCGAGAACTCAGGGTGACGAAACTGGAAAGTGGGAGAACCGAGTGTGAGAAATCGGGAGACACATGCAATGCAAAAGTATGATGCTAAAATGTGAATGTAAATGAAGATTTCATGGAATTCAAAACATTTACTAATGTCGTGGGGTACCAAGGAAATCTTTTTTCTTGTTTTTTCCTTTTATATTTTTTTTTATTTATGGTATCCCACGATATCCATAAATGATGTTTGAACTCCATGAAATACGATGCGATGAGATGCTTTATGGATGCAATGCATGAAAACATACAAAGTCCTAGGTTAAAGGCTTGCATGAGGTTCAAAGGCAAGTACCCTCCCCTGAAGTTAGATGGTTCATCCTGTCCTACAAAAGTAACCAGGTTCTAAGGGATCTCAATATCATTGATCCTTCACAAGGGTGGTTGTTCAGAAGGCAACTTACTTACCAACCAAAACCCTCCAAGTTTAAGATCTCAATGAGCGTAGTATCGAGTGTCAACCAACTTCAGTCTGCACCAAAGCCGGTTACCTCACTACTTTCTAAAGGCCAAGATGAGTTAACTAGGGTTCTAAAAGTCAGTTAGTGCATTGACAACATATGGCAGCCTCAATATTATCCTCAACTTGACTTAAGGAATATAAGCACCAACCAAGAAGTCGCACTAACTATGGCCACCAGATCAACCGTATCGATATACGTCGTACAGTTTCCTTGGTCTATTGCCATTTACCTAAGGTACACTAGATCCGGGTGTAGGACTCATCTCACAGCACAAGGAACAGTCCCACAATCAAAGCACAAATATATACATGCAAATGAATAATAACACAGATAGTAATAAATATGAACAAGTTAGGGATAACCCTCAAAAGTTAGGAGTCCCCAGTGAAGTCGCCATTTTCTGTTGCGGTGGAAACAGGATCACAAACTATTAATTAGTTTGAATCGCAATTCAATTCACAACCGCTCTTTGATTTATCCGAAGGAAAATGTCAAAAGAGGGAAAACCTATTTTGCATCGTAAACACAATGCGGGGAAAGATCTAGGGTTCGGGGGTTGGTTAAATTTAGGGAAGGTATTAGCACCCTAAACTTCTGTAGTACTCTACAGGAACCTTTTGTTCAATGCTTACTATTTGCTTTATTTATTTGCTTAAGGTATATGTACAAAGGATTAAAAGTGAGAAAAAGAGACCTAAGGGGGTTAATTCTAAGTTTACTCGGCAAGACATCGCATCTTGTGCCTACGTATCCTTACGGGAGTGGAATCAGAGTAATCGTAGTTCCCCTCAAAAGGGAGGTTAGAGACTTCTTGACTGTGGTCAAGGTCTCAAGGGGAATAAACGCATCTTAAGGACACGCTTACGTGGAATGTAGAAACTCCAAATCTCTACGTTGAAATGTTAAGTTGGAATTAGGGTTAAATTAGGTTAGGTTAGGGATTCCACGGCGGGAAACCCTAAAATGAGCGCGGCGGCTCTTTGACCTAATGCTAGGGGTAAAGTTGTAATCTTGCCTGCGGCGAGGCATTTGTGAAAATTAGGGTTTGTAAAGGTTTGAAGTTGTGAGGACTATTGACGCGGCGACCAAAAGCTAGACCTAATTCCTTCGGAGGTGTGTGCAATGTGACAGAAATATTAATGAAGGTGTGAGATGATTGAGGTATGCAAGCAGAAAATAAAGACAGCAGTTAAAGCCATACAAACAGAAATTAAAAGGCAGAAATTTAGAGCGCGATTATTGGTTCGCGAGGTTACAACCGGGAAGCAGTTACAAAAAAATGAAACTTAAATAAAACACCACGCAAGAGTAGAGTTGCAAAAGATGAACACCATTAGTAAACAAAGCTAGCCAGTAATTGGGCAAGAATACAATATTGAAGGTTTTTATTGTTCTTAAAGGAAAGATGTTAATTAAAATTATAAAAGAAAGGGCAATGTTTAACTTTTAAAATATTTTAAACTTAGTCTAAAAACTTTAACTTATATATTTAAAAATGATTTTTAAATTATTTATTTTGAAAAAGGTTTTTTTTATTATATATATAAAAAAATTTATTTGCGTGATTTATTTTAAAAGAGCTTTTTAACTTTATTATAAAAAGAAGTTTTTCTTTAATTTATTTAAAAAAGGTTTTTTTTTTATCATTTTTTATCATAAAATAATATGGGTTTTTTAAAAAACAACTTAAAAACAAATTAAAGGTTAAAAACAGATTTTTAAAAAAACAAAAAAACAAAAATAAAAAAGAGGGTTGGGCCGGTCATCACCCCGGACCCAACCCAGGTGGTGTAAAATAAGATTTAGCAGAATTAGGGTTTCAGACCCTAATTCCCTTTCGCGGCGCCGCTTGCATCTTCTTCCTCTCTCTCGCTTCTCTTCTTCATCGATTCTCCATTCTCTCTCGCTATTTCGCTCTTCCGCTTTGCTTCATGGCCTCGATTTCTTCTTCCTACATGAACAAAACAACAAAAAATATATGAAATAGTAATCTCTCTACCCAGATTCTGACGATGATTTTGACGGCGATGAAGATGATATAATCTGAGCCTTTGAAGGGGTTTGTCCGCTGTTGTTTGAAACGGCGCCGGTGAACCTTCTTCTCTCTCTCGCGATCGCTTAGGGTTTGCGATGATGGTTTCTCTCTCGTTCGTTCGTTAGGGTTTCTTTCTCTGAGGTGAAATCATCCCTTTTTTATATACTTTTTTCAATCATTCTTTTGGGCCTTTGATCTGATTTGCTGCTCTTTTTCTGAGATATGATTTCGATTTGATTTTTGATGATTCAATTTGATTTTGTTAGCATCCGTTTCTGATACGATCTGATACTGATTCGAAACTTTCCATTTTGTTGACAGATATGATTTCGATTTCATTGGTTATGATTCTGATATCTGATTGAACTTTGTTAGGATCTGATTGGATTCGTGATTGGATTTGCTTCGAAACATTTTTCCTCTGATTTGGAATTGATATCAAATCAAAATCTCTCTCTATTATTTATCTGATATGGTTTGCCTTGATTTTCTTTCGGTTACAGATTGAATTATGGACTCGTTTTGGATATCCATATGGTTCTGATCTTCACGACTTTTCTTCTTCTTTTTTCAGAATCGGTACATGCGCTCTGGTTGAGTTAAATGCCGCTGAGAATGGTATACGGCGATGATGATGGTGTTCTGAGCCGCGACGACTGCTATGGACTACTATGGTTTTGTGCGCTCGTTTTGTTTCCGATAATGGCTTTTCACGATGGACTGAATGTTTAATTTTTTCTGTGATGTTTTCAGGTTCGAACTATCATCGGTTGAACTGAAAGCGGAGTGCTTTAGAGTCATCTTGCTTCCTTGGTTTTCTGTTGGACTGTTGTGATGTCTTATTTGGCTTCGATTAACTGGGTTATTTGTTTTGCTTCCATTCGAATTGCCTTGTGATAAACTGATTCACTTTTTCTCTGATACAGATTCACTTGTGAACTTGGGCTACAGATTTGGCTGTGATATGTAAATTGAGCCCTGAGGCTTTGTGTTTTGGTTCCACGATAGTTGAACTGTCCCCTACTGATATCACTTTCATGTGTTAGCGACTTTCAGCTTTATTGGGTGCCCTTGAGTTTACACCTTGTGAATTATTTGGCTGAAATTTCTTCTCATCGATTGCCTCTCTAATGCACTCTTGTCCTTGATAAGCCGCGAACTTAGGGCTATGATGCTATGACTGAGCCCTTACCTTGCTGTATTCGATTTTTCTTGTGTACCTCGAGCTTGGTTATGACTGGTTTTTCTGAACTGATACGCAGGGTTCAACATCGTCTTTGATGCCCAATTTAGTTGGTGTTTCGGATCTCAAGTGAGGGACTTATTGAATGCCCTGCTGCTATGGTTTGGTCTTTCGAACTTCCTTTTCTGATGTTTACTCATGGATTCAATTCTTAACACTTGTTGGTTTGATTTTCAGAATTTGGCCCATCAGGATTTGTTCGAGGCAAGTTTTAATTGACCTGTTTTGTACTTTACTTTTTGATGCAGTCGAATTGAATCCTCTGTTACTCAGAGGTGTCTGCTATTGACTTGTCCAGCTTGTGGTTTCTATTTTCGATTTGGTTCGATGGCTTGTGAATTTGCTTATTTTTGAACTGAAATGAATGGGTTCCTATCTTTCTGAACATAAGCTTGGTTCCTCAATTCTCTGAGTTTAACTGATCTTTCTACTCTCTGATTTGGAACCGATAGGTGGCTGCGACTTTTAGGCTATGATGTTCACACTGAGCCTTGGATTCTGTACTTGAATTTTCAATGTGACTTGCTCATTCGGTTTATCACACTGCTGCTGATTGTGATTTGATGCTGAAACCGAGTTTATGTTGATGCGAATTCTGTCGTGGCTTATTTCCGTTCAGATTTGGTATTTGATTTTCACGGGCTCGCTTGTGTGGTTCAGAGTTGATACAGCTGTGCAATTTGGTTTACTTGATAGTGTCCCGAAAATTATTTACTTGATGGAATGGTGTTTTTTTAATTTGTTTTTGAGCCGAATCCAATTATGGCAAATCAAATCAATCCCACTTCTTTTACTCTTCATCTTTCGACAGTCCCTTATGATAAGAACAATAACTACCTGATCTGACGCCGATGGCTCAGATTGGTAACGGGAGTAGGATGCGGCTTTAGTCGTGCCCTCCCGACACTCGATGATGATAATGTTCTGAGAGTGTCAAACCACTTCTAACCTCTTTTCCTGTTGTGTTCTTGTTTATCTGTTCTTTTTCAGGTAACCGGGAGCTTCGCGACATGATTCAAAGGAAGGCCAATGAAGAACACTTAGAGTTTTTCTTTTTAGGACTTTGGGGCCTAGAATAGATATTCATTGTAACATGTGATCCTTTTGTAAATGAATGATTATCCATGAATAAAAAATGTTCTTCCGATTCCATTGTGTTTTAATATTTATGAAATAAAATTCCAATAAATACTCATATTTACTTTCTCAACTGTAGATTGAAATCTCCATGAATAATAAATCACAAGTTATTTAGATTCACTTTTAAGTCGTAACTCATGAGTACTTGTGGATAAAAAATTCCAAAATATCTAAAACTCACTTCTCCTTTGCCTAAACGATATCCCGTAACAAATCCAAACTAAAATCCTTTTGGTCACGTGATTTCTCAAACCATGTCTAACAACCTTCCTCTCATTTTCAATTCAATCTTAACTTGTTATGAGGGCCTAAGTTACTTGTCAAATATCCTGGACATAATCAATACATGCAAATAAATGTCTCAGGAATAATGTCTCATTTGTCCCCAAAATTATGACGTTTGCTTGAAATGACCAAAACGCCCTTGGAAATTCCAAATGCCAAGATCTTGATATGATCAGACCTGGTGGTAGATAAATGTATCAGACCAATACGTATCAAATGCCTCAGAATTTTAATAACAGCCCATCTTCAAGGAATTGGTAGAATTTGTGTAAAATGACCAAAATACCCCTGATACCCAATCTGCAAAAAAAAACCTTCATAACTTGTTAGTGGTTAGCAAATGTACATATGAGATGATATGCGAAATGACTGACTAAATATGAGGGTGAAATTTGGGGTATTACACATATTCATACCAGAAAAATAAAATCCAATCTCACCAAAATCCCAATCAGGTTCTAAAAGAGGGAACATGTTCAATCAGCATCTGGAAAAACCAAACAAAATCAAATCAAATCGAATCATCAAATTCATATCTCAGAAAAATAATGCAAGTCCAAGGCCCAAAAAGAGAGATAAAGAGAAATTATAAAAAGGGAACGATCACCTCGTTGAAACCCTAGACGGAGAGTACAAGAAGCGGCGAAAAGCCACATGCAAAAGCCTAAACGGCACGAACTCAGACGAAGCGATCGTCATCATCGCTCAAGGAATCGCCCAACGCCGATCGAAGCTCATCACCAAACGCGATCAACAATACTCAGAGAGATCACCATCACCGTTCCATTTAAACGGCGGACAATCAACCCTCAGGCCTCAGCTCACGCCATCATCGGCCGATCTTCACTTTAAACGTAAGAAAGGGGACTTTTTTTTATGTTGTGTTTCAGGAACTAAAGGCACGGCCGCGAAGGAGATGCATGGCGATCGCAAGAAAGACGAGAGAGGAGAAGAAGAATGAAGCGGCGCCGTGTAACATTAGGGTTCCCAGAACCCTAAATGTTTTGTTTAACTAACATTTGGGTTGGGTCCGGGTGTGATGACCGGCCCAACCTCTCTTTTTTTTTTATTATTATTTTCTCTTATTATTATTTATTTTGTTTTTAAAAATTATGCTTTTTATTTGTTTTAAAGTGCTTTAAAAACCTTTTTGTGAAGATATTATAAATAAATAAAACTCTTTTTTTAATATAATAAAAAACCCTTTTTTTAAAATAAAAATTAAAACTTTTTTTTTAAATATAAAATTAAAACTTTTGTAAATATAAAAATGAAAAAACTTTTTTTTTAAATAAAATAAGGAAAACTTTTTTAAAAATATAAAAATAAAACCTTTTTTTAAAATTCTTTTGTAAGCTAACATTAAATCATTAAATATTAAATAAAACAATAATAGATCTCGAGTTTGCATCTCGTTCTCTTCATTGTCTCGTAATTCATCTGATAGCCGTTTGACTCTGCCTACTAACGGGTGTTCATTTTTTGCAGTTCGTACTTATTACTATTGTGTTGAGTTTTCATTTAAGTTTCCTTTATATTTGTATCTGTTTCTCAATTGTAACCTTGCGAACCTAATAATCGCGTTTACTTTTCGCATTTAAATTTCTGTTGATGTATGCTTTAATTTTCTCACACTGTCATTGCTATTATTCTGTCACATTGCACGCACTGCCGAAGGAATTAGGTCTAGCGTTTGACCGCCGTGTCAATAGTCCTCAACTCCAAAACCTTACAAACCCTAATTTTCACAAATGCCTCGCCGCAGGCAAGATTACAATTTTACCCCTAGCATTAGGTCAAAGAGCCGCCGCGCTCATTTTAGGGTTTCCCGCCGTGGAATCCCTAACCTAACCTAATTTAACCCTAATTACAACTTAACAATTCAACGTAGAAATTTGGAGTTCCTACACTCCACGTAAGCGTGTCCTTAAGATGCGTTTATTCCCCTTGAGACCTTAACCACAGTCAAGAAGTCTCTAACCTCCCTTTTGAGGGGAACTACGATTACTCTGATTTCACTCCCGTAAGGATACGTAGGCACAAGATGCGATGTCTTGCCGAGTAAACTTAGAATTAACCCCTTAGGTCTTCTTTCTCACTTTTAATCCTTTGTACATATATCTTAAGCAAATAAATAAAGCAAATAGTAAGCATTGAACAAAAGGTTCCTGTAGAGTACTACAGAAGTTTAGGGTGCTAATACCTTCCCTAAATTTAACCAACTCCCGAACCCTAGATCTTTCCCCGCATTGTGTTTACGATGCAAAATAGGTTTTCCCTCTTTTGACCTTTTCCTTCGGATAAATCAAAGAGCGGTTGTGAATTGAATTGCGATTCAAACTCATTAATAGTTTGTGATCCTATTTCCACCGCAACAGACCTTCTACAACGTCGATCTTCTCCACCATGAGTCTCTCCAGTGAAACGAATATTTATTTTATCCATGGTTTTCTCCAGTTGAGTTTGATCCACCCTTGTAGATCTTTATTCGCATCTTCAACAAGACAATTCTTCAAGCAATATCAAGATGCTACATCCCCAAGTGGAATAATCTCTTTTCCCCAAGAGAAATTTTGAAGCCTTGAAGCAAGATTGTGATCCTGTATTTAGTTCTCCGCCTATCCCCAGTGGTACTTCTATCTTTAAAGATTGGTCAGATGTTTGCTCCGAGATGCTTCGTCTCTGATTGCCTCTTTCCGTTTGTTTTGTCAGCATAGCATACGCATAGCATATAGATAGATAGCATCACATATGCATTTCGCACCTTTGTGTTCGTTTGTTTTGTCGCTTTGGTCGTGTTTATCCTCAAGTGGTTGGGCGCGTCTTCTCCTTCCAATTAGAGTTGTCAGCCCTAGGCAGAAAAAGCATAATACTTCTGTTTCCCCACGAAGCTTGATCCTCATGGAGGACAGTTGTTTTAGTACGTTCCCATTTGAGTTTATCCCTCGATGGTCGAGTCTTGCTTGATAGTTCCTCTTCGGCTACTTCCCGAATTGAACTTCGGTCCTTGGCAATCACATTGTGGACATCTCCAACTTTTGAGTTTGGATTAAGTGTACATTTATTTTGCATTCGGTTCCCCAGGAAGAATCTTTATAAAGATGCATTTCTCCAATAGTGTTATCAGAACTTCTCAACAATTTACATCTGAATTGCAAGCAGCTCTTTACTTGAGCAACTCATTTCAATCAGGTTTTTATCAAGATGACAGATGACAGTCTCCACAAGATAGTTTGTCCATCCCCAGTGATTATCGACTTGGTAAATGGAAAACGTTACAAATATTTCTCTTTATTTGAGAATTTACACATTTTTACAACTACAACAAGGATACTCCTCAGGAATGTATTCCCCAGCGAGTTAATCACACAAGTTTACTTCCATCAGGTGACACCTCCCCAGAGAAGTCGAGGAAATTTATCACATTAGTCCCTCTTTATTTGAGAAGACATAGTTTATAATTCAACCGGCTCGCATCCCTCCTGAAGATCCCCGGTGAAGTTTTACAATCTCCAATACACTACAAATTACAATCTACAAAATTCTACAATTTACAACACATTATGGCTCACAGCCAAGAAGTTCTACAATATCTACAACAACATCTACAATCTACAATGATTCTACAATCTACAAATTTGCAACCCCTGTGAAGATGCTCGCACGAGTTTTCGTCATTTCAGGCAGAAACTGAGACCAGCTCATGGCAAACGCACCATGACGCTCGGGGAGGTTTTATTTCAAAGACATCATTTCTTTTCCTGGTTAATCTCGGCAGTAGATTCCCAAAAGACCTCGGCAGTAGGTATTGCTATTTATTTTCCTGGTTAATCTCGGCAGTAGATTCCCATAAGACCTCGGCAGTAGGTATTGACATCTCTTTTCCTGGATAATCTCGATAGTAGATTACCAGTAGACCTCGGCAGTAGGTAGTTCTATTTTTTATTTCCTGGAAAATCTCGGCAGAAGATTTCCAGAAGACGTCGTCAGAAGTATATCTCCAACAAACTTCAACATAGAATCTCGACAGTAGATTCCTTACAAATTTTAACAGCAGGTACTATAGCAAAAGTATTCTCACTATTAAGTTACAAGTCTTAACAGTAGACTTCTCCAGATGATATCTTGAATCAATTACATTTGACATATATGGTAGATTCCTCAAGAGGATTTCTCTTCCAAATTCTCCACAACATATTTACAGACACTTTATGATTGTCAATCTTCCCCCGCGGAGTCTCGCATGGTTGAGCCTGTTCTTCCCGTGTGTTGTGTCCAGTTATTCCCCTGTGGCATCATATCTCCATAGGATGTTCTGTCTTGCATTTTCATATCATTGCATATCATTTGCATTCGGCGGCTTCTTAGGGCCAAAAATTCGTGCAGTGTTTATATTTAAGTCCCTCCTATCTCGTCGAGACGAAGAATTCAATCTCCATATATCCGGATAGGAGTAACTTAAATAGGGGCATCTGTCACACCCTAATTTTTGACCTCAAGATCCCGCTTCCTTGTGCATTTTTTGGCATACCACCTAGGTTAATCATCTCTGCGGAACTAACTGTTTTGCCTAGCTTTGTTTACTTTGCAGATAGTTAAAAGATATTTTAAAGTCATGAAAGCGTTGTGTATGTCCTGAAGAATTCTAATGCTCTGCAAGTCATGTAGAAGTGACTGCCTCAGGCCGAATGGAAGGCGCATCATAAGCCATTACAAAGTTTCAAGGATGTTATTTTGGATTCTATTCAAAATAAAATGAGAGGCCCACCCTTGAATTCATTGAATATTGACAAGAGCTTATTTGGATTTGTACTGAAGACTTTTATATGATTGGTCTTAATTTCGAAGTTCAAGATTGTTTTTAAAGCTACATCTCGCTGTATGTGGTATTACTAAAGTGAAAGAAAATGGAGATTGCCTCCCAAGACTAGCTCACAAGGACGGATGCTATAACTCCCAATCAAATTTTCCCGAGAAAATATACATACACAGTGGAGATTACATAATTAAAGCCATGACAAAGCTACAAGAGCTAAGTATATTTCAAGCTTATCACAAGAAGTGCAACCCGTTTAAAGTCATAAAATCAAGTGTTTACAAATTAAATTTATTTATAAGTCACTCAAAGGTTACAACTTAAAGGACCAATTAAACTTTACAAGTATTGCACCCACTACCACATCTTGAAGTTCTGAGCCACGACTACTATAAAATGGACAAATCCAAATTGGCAGAACAGGGACCAACAATTGGCGTCGTCATCAATATCTGAACCTGCATTTACAATGAATGGGCATTAGACGGGGAAATTACGACACCAAGTTAATGAGAAACCACTAATCCTTTTCTTTCTAAAGTCGAATATGCAGAATTCTTCTAAATTTGTAAACACAAGCAGGCAATGGCACATACATCGCAAAAGGCCATCCAGCCTGTTTTTGGGACTCACACCAAAACGAATCCTTCAAAGAAGGTGTTTTTATGAGCTCTCCCGATAATATCCTTAGCATAACAATTACGAAGGGTTTTGTTGATCATAAAGGAATACATGGATATTAAGAGTTCATGGTTATTGGAAATTAGTCGAAATAACCTGCAAAGACACAAATCACAATAGAAGATTGTTTCAAGTGGAAACGCTTTCATAACCTGTTTGGGACAAGATCAACATTTCATCATTAGGTATCACGAGGGGATATCCAATGAATTCGGCATAACGGTTTTCCTAATAAATACACAACTTATGAAGAGAATGCAACGCATCATAACCTGAAATCCATTCGCGCAATGAGAGATAACCAAGAGGCAGGGCAGGTTCACTCTTTGCCACTAGATCACAGGTTTTTGTCAGCATTAATAACAGCTTTCGCTCAAGCTCCCAGAGGTATTGATCAACGGCATATGCAGTCCATGACCGCAGGACATGTTAACACTCGACACTGCATTTCCAAAGCAAATATCAATGGTCAAGAAGAAAAATAGCAGGCTATGAGATTTAGCAAGCGAAAAGCTCGTGTTACCAAGTATCTAAAACCTCAGACCAAAGCATCGATCATACCTAAACGGATTTTTTCAACCGCCTCTAACTTCAACCATGTCGTTTCATTAGCTTCTCATTTCCCATTTAAGCACCTGCAATTCAACTTGCAGAAGCCGTTAAGGCCAGCGAACACCATAAAACGGAAATTAGTAAAGTGATCTATTTTGAAATAATACGGAGGACAACAAGTTTTGTTCAGGTATCGTTCAAACGAGCAGACAGTTGAGGAGGTCATTCGCAAAAGAATCAACTTCAAACATACTTTGTTTACCTGCGGAAGGACTTAATGCACCGTTTGTGGCAAAATAAAACCGCCCGTGGACCTACTCGCAACATCATGAACCTCCAGGAACTATCATCAGAACTGCTTCGGTTTTTCGAGCAAGCAGGAAGCACGCACACAGAGATTGTTGCTCATCCCTTTTGAGCTGATGTGATTAGGAAGGAAAGGCTCACCGTCAGCTTCGTGATCAGCCTGCACAAATTAATAAAAGCAAAAGATGGAGAGTTAATAGCTTCCAATTGTGAACAATTTGAACAAGGAAAATTCCCAAGCAATAGCTATCATGGAATCAAAACAACTGAAGTGCTCAACAATGCCATGTTTCTTACAAATTGTGCTACAATAAAACTAAGCAACAAGCTAAGTACCGTAAAGATATAGACGTCACACGGAGGAAGCAAAGTAGGCTGTTGCAGATGATCTTAACTCAGCTCATTCATCACCTTGTGGATGGTTCATCTGCAATAACAACCAGAGTGAGTGTTAGCTCCTAAATTCGACGCCTCAGCTAGAAAGAAAGTTTCCAAAGAAAAGGGTGGAGAATACCTTGAATACAGGAAAATGGTCGAAAGGAGGAAGAAGCTAAGTCAAAAGGTCCACCCCGAGGCCAAGGGTTCGACCGCCTGCCAATAACGAATGGTGCGTCGAAGTATTTGAAATTTGAATGTTGGAGGGAACGGTTTTGCTTGTGGAAAATGGAAGGAGACACATGTCACCTTATGAATGATGGATCCATGCATTTAAGATAAGTGGTGAAAGGAGATTATGTTGGAAGTTATTAGAGGTTATTTTTTGTTACTATAAATAGAATGTCTTAGACACATCCAAAGGGTGTTGTAATTTACTATTTGTGCAAGTCACTCCTAAATTTACTTAAAGTATCCGAGTGTAGAGAAAAGAGTATCAAGGAGAATGTACGTGATGTAAACACACCATCTTTTAAACTTAATGCAATTTATTTGTTTTTACTTTAAGTTTTACAAAGTCTTTTACTGCCTTTATTGTCCTTACCCTTTTTTACTCTTTACCTTACTTCTTTTCCCCTTACGCAATTCTTTTCTCTTCGCCCTCAAACTAAATTCACCTTTACCAACAAACTTTCTTCTTTTTTATTAGAAGCCTTATTTTACCTGCAAATCAACCCATGGTCGAATAGATGTTCTTTTAGGATTCTGTTTATCCCAACCTTATTCGAGTGTGGAACTTGGATAAAGTCTTAAAACCAAAAAATAAATCTTTTAGCACATGTCATAGGATCAATGATCGATCCTGTGAGTCACCAAAGTTAGATTTGGAAGATCAGTGGTTGTTTTCCGATTTTCAAGGGAAACAAAATGGCACGCCTAGTGGGACAGTGCTAGGAAATCTATTTTATAAAACTAAACTTATAAAAGATTCTGCAGTCTTACTGGTCCTTTTTTTCGTAAGAGGGTACACTTTTATGTTACTGAGAAGTGGTAAAATTACGATGTAAACGAAGAGACGCGATCAAGACGAAGCAGTAAGAACATGGCTACGGATACAAACCAGCCAGATAACTCCAATAAGAGACGAGGGAGTTCCCCCTCCGATACCGTCAACCGGAGAACAAACGATGCTTCCTGTGAGGCCAGTGCCGACGCCTTCAGCGCTTGGAGTGGGATCAACAGTGATAAGGCCTTATACTCAACCAGTGTTGGAATACATTGGTCACCTGACGTAGAATCCTCAGATTGTGTTAGGAGGGAGTTCGACGTCCAGGAAGTTTGTGCCTCCTGGCTTTTCACAGTCACCTAGAAACCCTTTATATGGGATGCCCACTGCTATGATGCAAGGGCTCCAAAGTGCACCCCCTATATTTTCAGATCAGGCGATGGCTTCGCCACTGCAAGGGTCGGGGTCAGGTGTGAACATAAGTCGAAACCCCCAGAGTTTAGGGTATTCGACACAAGGCCCCAATTTGACCAACACATCAGTTGCGTGTTTGAGACAACAGATAGATGAAAGTAACTTACAGATGGTTCATACTTTGTCACAAACCATGGGTAAAATATTTCAGCCATTAATCCAAAATACAACCTAGACCAACCAACAATTGGCGGTACAATTAACAAGATTGGCTGAATTCATGGGGGTGCCTCCCTTAGCCAGAAATCAAGCCGCAATAGCGAACACCCCGCGAGATAACCTGGCGAATGTGACAGAAGTCGACGTAGGAAACCAAGGAAGGGTAGTCCCTCCGATAGTCGAAGAGCTTAGGGAAGAGCTGTTGCAGAACCAACCCCGTGGCTTGGGAGAAAGAAATCCAGGGGTGGTGGTTGTGAATCGAAACCAAGACGCAGAAAATGTAGTCCAGCATGTTCGTCGAAACAACATAGCCGTAGACAATAATCTAGCGGCCATGGTCGAGAGAATTATGGCCAGAAATGGGTTAAACACCGGTTTTACTAGGCCAAATTACACTTCACCTATAATAGACTATATCCTTCAGGCAGAGTTACCTCCTAGGACGAAAGTACCTAAGTTCACTAAGTTCTCACGAGATACGACGGAATCCACCGTCGAACATGTGGTTGGTTACTTAATTGAGGCTGGAGAGATAACGAACAACAAAAGCCTTAGGATAAAATACTTTCTAAGTTCTCTTACTAAGAACGCCTTCACCTGGTTCACGACGATTCCCCCTAACATGATATGTAACTGGACCCAAATAGAGCATTTGTTTCATGAACAGTTCTATATGGGTCAGACTAAAATTAGTTTGAAGGAGCTAGCTAGCGTGAAGCGTAAATTCTCTGAACCAATAAAGGAGTACCTTAATAGGTTCCGCTTGCTTAAGGCCAGATGCTTCACGCAGGTCCCTGAACATGAGTTGGTCGAAATGGCCGCTGGCGGTCTCGACTACTCTATTAGGAAAAAATTGGACACCCAGTACCTAAGGGACATGGCCCAATTAGCCGATCGGGTTCGGCAACTCGAAATACTCAAAGACGAAAAGGCTAAATTCAATAAAAATAAAAAGATAGCTTTTGTCGAATTCAATGATAACGTCAAAGGTATGGGTGATGAGTTCATGAGTTTCGACGATGGCGAAGTGGATCTTGCTGAACTCAAGCAAGGGCCACCTTACTTATGCAAAGTATTTGCTCCTCCACAAGGGAAGAGTTATGTTGAATCTGAAAAGAATGATAGGTTCCCAAAGAAAACATATACCTTTAACATCACAAAATATGATGAAATCTTCGATTTGTTAGTTAAGGATGGACAAATGATAGTGCCTCCTGGCGCCAAAATGTCATCCATAGAGCAAAGGAAGAAAAGATGGTTTTGTAAATATCATAGTTTCTTGGGTCATAAAACATCTCAATGTTTTCTTTTCACGGACCTCGTTCAGAATGCGATCCAAGAGGGACGTCTAAAGTTCGGGGAGAAAGCTGGTGGCCAAATGAGGGTCGACTCAGATCCTCTACAGACGGCAGACGCAAACTACACGGAGCCAGTCGAGGCTAATATGATCGAAGTTGTCAGCAGTTACGACTTCTCAATCAAAGTAACAGAGGCTGCTGGCAATCCCATAGACGAAGCGGTGATGGCGAAGGTTACCATCAATTTCGGACAGGAGAACTATGTCAAAATGGAAGTTGATAGCTGTGACCAGGGGGTGAAACCAAAGGCCCAAGCAACATGAACAATCTGGGTTGGGAGATAGTGACCAAGGAAACAACTGATGACTTCGTTAAGATCGATGAAGCTACCAAAGGCGTGGAGTTAAGTTTGAAAAAGCTTAACTTGGCCAAAGAAATTGAGATTAATATGGTTCAAATCACTTAGCATGAGGAGGTAGCGGATAGTGAGTCAAACTACCAGGAAAAACACACAAGGGAAGCCTACCCAGAACAAGAGGAATCCATCATTTCTTTCCTTCACCGTTGCCAGCAAAAGGGTTCTAGTGTAATGCTCTGTCCCCGACGCAGCGCCATATTCGACAAGAAGGCTGCACAAAAATTGGAGGGGACACGAAGGTTGAAGCAAGAAAGCGAAAGGCCAAGATTCGACCCTCGACGAGGCCTCCAGCAGAGATCTAACCCTCACATAAGGCCTCCAATGAACAAGTCCACTAGCTTCAAACCCAACACTGAGGCCACTGATGGAAAATGGACGAAGCCTAATAAGAACAAGCAGCAAGGACAGAAGAGATGGAAGAATTTCGAAGTACAAAGGGGATCCTCGTTAAGCTATCGAAAAGAATTTCAGTCTTCGAAGGCTGCTCATATATCAGAAAATTACAAAAGGAAAAATCCCATGTCTCGATCCCAATGGAGACGTGAGCAGAGAAGAAGGAAGGCACATAGAGAAGGTACACACAAAGACCAACCACTGTCCAACACCAATAATCCTACAAAGCAGGAAGGTCGAATGGAAGCTCTTGGGAAGACACCTGCAGGAAGAAAGTTGTTTCCAACACGGATGGAAGAACAAATAAAGTCGGTCGACGATGAAATGACCGATAACTTTGATGAAGATTCTGATTATACGCTGGATATTCTAGTCAACGTAGTATCAGTGATGCCCAGGAAGTTCAACAGGGTTTCAGTAGTCGAGAACTCAGACGCCTATATGGACTGGGAAATAACGGCTCATAAGCCGGTGTGCTATTATGTAATGAACAATGGTTGCGTCGAGGAGCAAAATGCTTTCTTTGAACGGCCAACGGAGGCGATGAAAAACCATCTGAAGCCTCTTTATATCACAACACAAATAGAGAAGGTCCCAGTCAACAAAATATTGGTGGATTGCAGCGCTACGGTGAACTTGATGCCGCATTTCTTGCTGAATAAAATTAGGAAAAGTGAGACAGACATCAAGCCACTCAACATGGTGTTATCAAATTATGAAGGGAAGATAGGTTCGACTATGGGGGTCATTTAGGTAAATGTCACGGTCGGAACCATCACCCGTCCGACTATCTTCATGGTGGTAGAGACCACCGCCAATTATAATCTATTACTTGGAAGAGAATGGATCCACGGAGTGGGGGCAGTGTTATCATCCATGCATCAGAGGATTGCTATCTGGCGACCAGATGGTATTGTCGAAAACATCGAAGCGGGTCATAGATACTTTAAAGCACCTGTAAATCAAATTAATAGAGGACAATTTGACAAACATTTGGCCAGTATAGGGCCATGCGAACCTGCAGACTTCGACTTTACACCTAATGACAAAGTGTATTGTTTATTGTATCTGCATCCCGTCAAAGGATCCCGATGGGACAAGGAGGTTCCAGGCGAAAGGTTACCATACCTTGGCGAACTTCCCGTAGACCCCACTGGCTAGGGAAGTGAGTTCGATGATGATGACTGAAGCTGCAGTGCTTCAAAAGATTTCGGCCTACGTGGCCGAGACTAAACTACAAACGGACTTGGAGGCCGCTAATAATAAAATGGCTGGAGAAGCCAATGAAAAATCCAACCAAGCAGGTCCAGTTGGGTATTTTGACCCTAAGATTCAATACGAGGGGCAAAGACTCGACGCCATATACGACGATGAGCCTTTGGGTTTCGAAAAGGACCCCCTGGCCAGCGATGTCAAAATGTTGGCGCAAGATCCACTGGAGGAAGTTGACTTGGGAGATGGAGCAATCATAAGGCCAACTTATATTAACGCCATCCTCGACCCCCAACTTAGGGTCGAAATCATTCAGTTACTACGAGAGTACAGGGATTGTTTTGCTTGGGACTACGACGAAATGCCAGGTCTAAAAAAAGATATAGTCGAGCATAGGCTACCAATCAAGCCTGGTAAAAAACCATTCAAGCAGAATCCAAGACGCTTCGCCCCTGAGATCCTCTCAAAAATAAAGGAGGAAATCGAAAGACTCCTCCGATGCAAATTCATCCGTACAACCAGGTATGTCGAATGGCTAGCAAATATTGTGCCAGTCATAAAGAAAAACGGATCGTTGAGGGTCTGTATAGACTTTAGGGATCTCAATTCAGCAACCCCTAAAGATGAGTATTCGATGTCAGTGGCAGAAATGTTAGTCGATTCAGCTGCTGGCCATGAATACCTTAGCATGCTGGATGGATATTCTGGTTATAACCAGATTTTCATAGCTGAGGATGATGTTCCTAAAACAGCGTTCCCTTGCCCATGGGCCTTAGGCACTTACGAATGGGTAGTGATGCCTTTTGGCCTAAAGAATGCTGGGGCAACGTACCAGTGGGCAATGAATTTGATTTTTCATGACTACATTGAGTCCTTTATGCAAATTTACATTGATGACATTGTGATAAAATATGTGTCAGGAAAGGCTCGTGTGGAACACCTGCGCAAATCCTTCATGAGAATGAGGAAATTTGGGCTCAAGATGAATCCCCTCAAGTGCGCATTTTGTGTGCAAGCAGGAGATTTTTTGGGTTTCGTAGTCCACAAGAAGGGGATCGAAATCAACCAAAACAAAACGAAGGCCATCATGGAAGCGAAAGCGCCATCTAAAAAGAAGGAACTCCAGTCCTTGTTGGGCAAAATAAATTTCTTAGAATCTCAGCGGAAAAACACAAGCTTTTTCGCCATTACTTCGAGCTACCAAGGAGAAGTTCGAATGGACGAAAGATCAGCAAGAGGCCTTCGACAAGATCAAAGAATACCTGACTCATCCTCCAGTCCTTACACCTCCGTGTCGAACCAAAAACATGAGATTGTACATATCAGCATCAGACAAAAATCTAGGGAGCATGCTTGCTCAAGAGGATGAGAGTGGCGTCGAAAGGGCCATTTACTACCTTAGTAGAGTTCTAAATGATGCAGAAACTAGGTATAGTGAAATAGAGAAATTATGTTTATGTTTGTATTTCTCGTGTATGAAGCTGAAGCAATATATAAAACCAGTTGATGTTTATGTGTCTTCACATTTTGATGTTATTAAGCACATGTTGTCCAAACCTATTTTGCATAGTCGAATCGGTAAATGGGAACTAGCATTAACTGAGTATTCATTGACTTATAAACCGTTGAAAGCGGTCAAAGGAAAAATAGTGGAAGACTTTATTGTCGACCATTCTATAAACGAAAATACCCTGAACTTTGTTGAACTAGAGCCTTGGAAGCTATATTTCGATTGGTCTAGTCACAAGAATGGGACAGGCATAGGTCTATTGATCATTTCGCCTGACAAAATTCCAACAAAATTCAAGTATAGGGTCGAGGGCTTATGTTCTAATAATGAGGCTGAATACGAAGCTTTAATCGCCGGACTTGAAATTTTGTTAGAATTGGGGGCAACCCGAGTCGAAATAATGGGAGATTCAGAGTTAGTTGTAAAATAGCTAACAAAGGAATATAAATGCGTCAAAGAAAATCTCATCATGTACTTCGTAATAGCTAACAGACTGCTCAAAAAATTTGAATTATATACCATTTGACACATACCACGAATACACAATCAGATAGCCAATGACCTGGCGCAAGTTGCCTCAGGATACAGGGTCTCGAAGGAGAACTTACAGGAGGCAATTGAGGCCAGAGGCAAGGTGGTGTCCGTGGGCTTAAGACCATCAGACCTAGAGATCACGAAATTTGGCTACGCCGACGAGGAAACCTTTGAGATTTTTACAGTCGAGGGTCTGTCAGACAAAGACTGGAGGAGACCTCTGGTCGAATACCTTCAGAACCCTTCATCGACTATAAAGCGAAAGTTAAGATACCAAGCATTAAGCTACGTCCTGTTGGGGAACGAGTTGTTTAAGAAAACTTTTGAGGGAGTTTTACTCAAATGCCTCAGTGAATCTGAAGCATACTTAGCATTATCCTTAGTCCATGGTGGAACATGCAGAGCGCACCAAGTGGGCCATAAGATGAAATGGCTGTTATTTCGCCAGGGGATGTACTGGCCTCCGATGCTGAAAGATTGCATTGAGTTCGCCAAAGGTTGTCAGGAATGCCAAATTCATGCTGGCATACAGCATGTCCCAGCAAGTGAGTTGAATTCCATAGTCAATCCATGGCCATTTAGAGGTTGGGCTTTAGACCTTATAGGAGAGATTCGACCAGCATCTTCCAAAAATTAGAAATACATTCTGGTAGGGATAGACTACTTTACCAAGTGGATCGAGGCTATACCTCTGCCAAAGGTAGACCAAGAAGATGTTATCGAATTCATCCAGAAGTATATCATCTACAGGTTTGGCCTACCAGAGACAATAACGACAGATCAAGGGTCAGTATTTACAGGTAGGAAGATGCAGGAGTTTGCTAAAGAAATGGGATTTAAACTCCTTACCTCATCACCTTACTATGCCCAGGCCAATGGCCAGGTCGAAGCGGCAAACAAAGTAATAATTGGCATGATAAAGAAACAGATTGGAAGCAAGCCTAGGAATTGGCATAAGACATTAGATCAAGTCCTATGGGCATGTCGAACATCCCCGAAGGAAGCAACCAACACTTCCCCTTATCGACTTACTTTCGGACACGACGCAGTGTTGCCAGTCGAGATACACATACAATCAGTAAGAATTCAAAGACATCATGAAATCCCTCTAGAGGTTTACTGGGACATGATGCTTGATGAGTTAGTTGACTTAGACGAAGAGAGAATAAAAGCTCTAGAACTCTTGAGAAGACAAAAGAGGAGAGTGGAAAAATCATATAACAAGAAGGTCAAAGCGAAGACTTTCCTGGTTGGATATTTGGTATGGAGGGTAATCCTGCCTATGGATCGAAAGGCGAAATCCCTAGGTAAATGGTCCCCGAAGTGGGAAGGACCATTCCAGGTATTGAAGGTATTCTTCAATGGGGCATATGAAGTGACAGAGCTGAGCAAGGATGAGAGAGTATTAAAAGTGAATGGCAAATATCTAAAGAATTATAAGCCTGCACTTCGAGAGGTGAAAATATCAACAGAGTAATTATAAAAGATAAAACAAAGCCATAAATGGTAATTTAAACATGCCAAAATGGTCCAATGTCTTACAAACAGGAGAAATGGCTCGTAAAGGCCAGTATAATCTACTCTATTACAAAAGCCCAACAAATCAAAAAGGAAGATTCGCCTTCATCTTAAGGTAAGTCGACTTTTGAAGTTCGAGGCGGCTGTGGCATTGAGCTTTATCTGCCCTTAGTTGGGCAACTTCAGATTCTAAACGACGGGCTTCCTCAGCATAGGTGACGGCGTGTTCAAGCTCAGCTGTTAAGGAGGCATCATCGAGAGAAGATAACTCAGTATTCCTTTTCTTAGCCTTCGCTATCTTACTACAGAGCTTTTTAATTTTCCGTTCCCAACAGGCGATGTTCGCTTCGTTAGTCAGAACCTCCTGTTTATTCTTTTCCTTGGTTTCTTCCAACTCATTAATTTTCCCCTCAGAATCTACAACAGTGCTCCAAGCGGCAGCTTCGCTGCCAGCCTTCGTTTCAATATCATCCTCAATCTGGGGCAACAGTCGATAGTCTTTGTAAACTTGGTCGATTAGGATATCAACCTATCGAATAACGCTTGCAGCCTCAGGAGTAAGGGATTTGATGTCCACTTTCTGAAGGAGAGCTTTAAGGGGAAGATGGCTGGAAGGGCCCATCTGCAGGAGGGTAAAGAGATCCCCTTTGAAGATTTTTTGTTTGACCTTGTCGAGGGCACTGTCAGTTGGGGGCTTCAAGGTTTGCCCTTCAGAAGTCGAAGTGCTGAGCTTACGCCTGGAAGAACGGCTTCTCCTACTCAACGAGATCCTGATATATTGTCGAGGGTTGGAAACCTTCAGCGCATCTAGTTCAGCGGGAGTCAGTTGAGTTTCGTCTGGGAAAGAGCTTGTTGGGATTTCTTTTGGGATAGGAGGAACAGGAGTCCTTGTTGCTTCAACAGTTTCAGGTTCTTTGACAGAAGTATCCACAATTGGCGATTCTTTATTTTTGCTGTCTTTGATCTCATCAACATCTTTCTCCATGGCATCCCCGCTGCCTTTGTCATTAGATTCATGCAATTCAGACTGGGGCTTAGCCTGATCCTCAATGGCTTGACTACCTTCGACAGCTGTTTCATCCATAGCTATTGTCTCACCCAAAGGGGAGTTGGTCGTATCAGCTGGAGTTGTTTTCTCCTCTAAAGCATCGACATCATCGTCCACTGTGATAGGATCAGCCTGAGGATGGTCATCTTCATGATCAGACCCGTCAGTCTGAGACTGTTGGGTAGTAGTCTTTGCAGGAGATGGAGGGGCTGTAAAAGAATCACGTTTATTAATTTCGCCAAGTGAACTCACACCAGAACCCAAATCAGAAGTGGGATGATAGGTAGGCTCACCTTGGCTATTCAAGGAGTATAGCGAGAGAGGAATCGCGGTGGGGTTATATCTTGAAGTGCCAGCATCATCCTAGAAAAAGTAGACATTAGACAAAGATTCAACGCAAAGACCCAAGGAAAGGTGGATGAGTGACACACCTTGACAGTTTCGTCAGCAGGGCTTGAATTGTCACTTTCCATAGGGATAGCCTCTTAAAGCGAAGCATCCCCTACAGGAGCAGGAGTAGGTTCTGGAGGAGGATTGGTAGGTTGAGGTGTGTTAGTCACAACAGGAGCAGTAGGAGCAGGTGGAGCATCTGGAGTATCTACATCATGAATAAGCTTTCTTTTTCATTTTCACCTAAAGACTCTCACGAGGAGACTCTTCTTCGTCATCAGAATCAAGAATAATTTGGGGAGAAGCCCTTTTCAATCTCCTTTGAGGAGTAGGTGGTTTTCGACTAGCCTGAAAAACAACATGAAATTGAAGAGAAACAAAACACAGAAGAGAAACAAAAAACATTCACATAACAGATTAGTCCAGTAATCAGAACAGAAAAATAAAATCTGTCATGTTCGCTGCAAGCTTTGTTGTGCAAAGACCTAGCGAATACTCGCTCCAGGTTCACACTGCGAAGGTGCCAGTGAAGCCTACGAGTTTTTGAAATTCCCCACTGTTTTCAACCTGAAATCCAGACAATCCAATTTTAACAACAACAATTCAAGAACTACAACATTTGTCATGCTTGGGATATTTATAAACACGCATGCAACCCTAAATTCAACAGTTCTGCTACTCACCCTATACAACTCAAATGGTTTGTTCTCATGCAAATAAAGCAACCTAATAAAAGAAGAATTGAGATAGAGAACATACCTGATTGAGGAGATTGATTGAGTTGTTTGAGGTTGTGAGAAGCAAAACTAGGGTTTGTGATCACACTAAAATTCACCGTATTTCTGACTCCGATTTCGCATGCATTCTTAGCTTTTATTGTTGTTTTGCTTTGTTATTGCTTTGTTTTCTTACGTTTTCAGGTTTTTATAATAATCGGAGCTTGAATCGGGAAAAGGAGCGAAAAAGGAGTGAAAACGGACGAAAACCTAGAAATTCAGCATTTTACACTTGCGGCACCCGCCGTGGCGGGCGCCATGGGGTTAGCCATGACGTGGCCACGTCTCAAGACCACTCCTCAACCTCCAAGACCCACGATCCCCACTCCATCATCCCCTGTAGGGACCATGGCGGGCGCCATGACCTTGTGGCGGGCGCCACAAGGCAAAATTTCATAACCTCCACTTTTTAGTGGAGGGGCGTCCCGATCATTTCATGCTTTCAGTTTTTACTATAAATAGGACCTTAGATTTTCGTTTTTCTTCATCCAGAATTAGAATTCTCTAGGCATATATCAGTTATAAAGCAGTTGCCATTCCACATCGGGGTGCCTCTGCAATCGAGTGATCGAGTCTGTAATCTGTCTGTGGTTCGAGTTTTGGAGCACTCTGGAGGAAGTTAATCCTGCCGCCATTTTAATTCCAGTTAGTATTTTATTTTTCCGCATTGCTTTGCTTTTATTTATTTTCTCGCACTTTACTTTGTTTATTTCCCGCACTCGCACATTTACTTTGTTTATTTCCCGCACTCGCACATTTACTTTGTTTACTTCCCGCACTCGCACATTTACTTTGTTTACTTCCCGCACTCGCTTTAAATTACTCATATGAAAAACTATAAAAAAGAATATTTACTTTATCATGTCTAACTAATCCCATAAAGGTTAGAATGTAAGGATCGTAATTAAACCAGTAATCAGTATAATTGTTCGTGGAAACACCTAAGGGCTATTTTATCTTTCAATTCAAGTAATTGTTTTTAACTATTTCAAAAACAGCCAAAAGCGCTTTGTATAGTTCATTAGGAGTTTTTAAATTAAAAAGAAAAGAGATTTTAAAACGATTTTCGGACGCGTTATGAGATTTAGAGTCTGGTTCATAAGAACCTCTTTTTGCTAAGAAGTCCAGGTTAAAATACTTTTCAACTTTGTTAAGAAACTATATTTCTTAAAAATAGGTTTACTACTCTAACGCAGTACGCACCTTTTTATCCGTGACAATAGGAGGGGTTGATTAGAGAGTACAACTCGGTTCTGAATACGCGAAAGCGACAGTTCCTGTTAAATTAGTTCTTTTCAAAGGAGAAAACATTGCCCATAAGTAGTTCCATTAACAAGTACTGGATTATCATTGATTACGTGAATTACATTCGAGCCTGTCTTTTATTTATTATTTAAAATTATAATTTTATTTACCATTGCACCCTTACTAAAACCCTTAAAAATAGTTGCCTTAGATAAACACCATAACAACAGGTACGATAGATTGACACTTGGTCTCTGTGGATTCGATAATCTTTTATATTACTTTGACGTGATTCGTACACTTGCGAAAAACACGCATCAAGTTTTTGGCGCCGTTGCCGGGGACTAATATCGTCAAATTTCATTACCCTGTAGTTATACCGTTTAGACTAAGGTTGTTACCCACCGGTCAATGCGAAAGACTCGCAGTGCCGGAAGTTTAGTAGACCCTCTAGCTGAACCTGAACGTTACGCTCGCGCACGTTTATTTTTCCATAGGAATAGGAGAGCTATGGCCGAAGATCAAAATCGAAGACCTCTTAAGGACTTCGCCCAACCATCAAACGAGGAACCTAGTTCCAGTATAGTAAACCCCGCTATCCCAGCCAATAATTTTGAACTTAAGCCATCCCTGCTGCAATTAGTGCAACAGAGACAATTCGCAGGTCTCGCTACTGATAACCCGAACCAACATTTAAAAAACTTTCTTCAATTAGCAGACACCTTTAAAACCAATGGAGCTTCTCCTGAGGCAATACGCTTAAGATTATTTCCCTTTTCCCTCAGAGATAAAGCTCTATCATGGTTAGATTCCCTTCCACCCAATTCAATAACAACTTGGGATGACCTTAGAAAAGTTTTCCTTGCTAGATATTTTCCCCCAAGTAAGACCGCTCTTCTTCGAAACCTAATAACTAGATTTACCCAACACCAAGGAGAGTCGTTGTTCGAAGCCTGGGAGAGATATAAAGAACTATTAAGAGCATGCCCACACCATGGCCTAGAGAATTGGCTAATCATCCAAACCTTCTATAATGGACTTCTTTATAACAGTAAAATGACCATCGACGCTGCCGCTGGTGGCGCACTGATGAACAAACCTTACCTTGAAGCTAGTGCCCTTATCGAGGATATGGCCCAAAACCATCAATCATGGGGAGTAGAACGAGCGACAGTGGAAAAGAAGGAAGCCCAAGGAGGAATACATGAGCTAAGCTCTATAGACATGATGCAGGCTAAAATGGACGCGTTGGCCCTTAGAGTCGAACATATGTGTACAACTCCGAATACTGTTGCCGCAGTTTCGCCGAATTGTGAGATATGTGGAACGCAAGGACACCAATCCGCCGAATGCAATCTGTTGAATGAAACCAACACTGAGCAAGTGAACTATACCCAAGGGAACCCATTTTCAAACACATATAACCCTGGATGGAGGAATCACCCAAACTTCTCCTACAAAAATAATAACCCTATCCAAAATACTGCACCTCCGAGACAACAAGGTTACCAAGCCCCTAGAACAAATCAACCTATGCAACCTGTACCACCTAGCCCGAGCTTTGAGGAAGTTGTAAAAGATTTTATCGTTGCTCAAAAACAACAAAACAAAGAGTTCATGAACCATAACGTCCATGTTAACGAACTAATTACCAAGTTAGGAACCAAGGTTGATCAAATTATTACTCATAATAAGATGCTTGAAACCCAGATCTCTCAGGTAGCGTTAAACCAAGCCCCACAGACTACACCTGGAGGACAGTTCCCTGGACAACCTCAACAAAACCCGAAAGGGCAAGCTAATGCCATTACTCTACGAAGTGGAACCGCTTATAAGGAACCTTTAAACCCTAGATTAAGTGAGCCCGAAACTTCTGAGAGGAATGAGGAAAAGGAACCAGAGAAGCCTGAAACCCCGGAAAGTCAAGAAAAAGGAGAAGAACCTAAAAATAAAACCTATGTACCGCCACCGCCATACAAACCACCAATACCTTACCCTCAAAGATTAAAGAAAACCCAAATCGATAATCAATATCAAAAATTCGTTAAGGTTATAGAAAAACTTCACGTAGAAATTCCCTTTACAGAAGCCATCACCCAAATACCTTCTTATGCTAAGTTTCTCAAAGACATACTTACAAATAAACGTAGACTCGAAGATCCGAAACCCGTGGAATGTAATTCTATTTCCGAAAATAGGTTAGCAAAGAAAGATAAAGATCCCGGAAATTTTTCCATTCCTTGTGTTTTGGGGAATCATGTCATCGAAAAAGCTTTTCTAGACTTAGGAGCTAGTGTGAGCTTAATGCCTTTAGCAGTTTGTGAGAGATTAAACTTAGGAGAATTACAACCTACTAAGATGTCACTTCAATTAGCCGATAGATCCGTTAAATACCCTATAGGCATACTTGAAGACGTCCCTGTTAGGATAGGTCAGCTGTTTATACCTACTGATTTTGTTGTCATGGACATTAAAGAAGATGACGACATACCAATCCTCCTAGGTAGACCGTTCTTATCGACTGCTGGAGCCGTAATAGATGTTAAAAAGGGAAAACTAACTTTTGAGGTAGGTGGCCAGAAGATAGAATTTATATTGTCAAAATTTCTTATGGCACCTGTGATAGGAGATTCTTGTTATGCCTTAGATATCATCGAAGAATGTATTAGGGAATTAGAACAAGAAGAAGAAACTGAATCTATAAAATTGCCATCAACCCTTATTTTGGAAGATGACAATTATAAAACACCCTACATTGATGATAACCTTCACGAATGTTTATCTCTTACCCCAGATCCTATGCCTTGCCCTATAAAACCGACCGTAAAACTTAAGGAACTGCCTAAAAACCTGAGATATGAATTTCTTGATGAAGATATGAACCGTCCAGTTATAGTCAGTGCTACCTTAAACCAAGAAGAAACCGATCAATTATTAGAAGTTTTACGTAGGTACCCCTCAGCCTTAGGATATAAGATCTCTGATCTAAAAGGAATAAGCCCATCCGTATGCATGCATCGGATTTTGCTTGAAGAAGATTCAAAACCTTCTAGAGAACACCAACGTAGAATAAATCCTATAATGAGTACTGTAGTTAAGACTGAAGTTCTTAAGTTACTAGAGGCAGGTATAATATATCAGATCTCGGACAGTAAATGGGTGAGTCCTGTGCATGTAGTACCTAAAAAGGGAGGCATCACAGTCGTGCAAAACGAGAAGGGCGAACCTGTAGCAAAAAGAACTGATGGAGGTTGGCGTATGTGCATAGATTATAGAAAATTAAATAAAGCAACTAGGAAGGACCATTTCCCATTACCATTCATAGACCAAATGTTGGAGCGCCTAGCCAGACACTCTTACTTTTGTTATTTAGATGGATATTCAGGATTCTTCCAAATACCTATTCACCCCGAAGATCAAGAAAAAACTACCTTTACATGCCCAGTTGGAACCTTTGCCTATAGAAGAATGCCTTTTGGACTTTGTAATGCTCCTGCAACTTTCCAACGCTGCATGATGTCTATCTTTGCTGATTATTTGGATGGAATCATGGAAGTATTTATGGACGATTTCTCAGTTTGTGGGTCAGATTTCAAAAATTGTCTTGTCAACCTTGAGAAAATCCTGGAGAGATGTGTGGAGGTAAACCTTGTGCTAAATTGGGAAAAATGTCATTTCATGGTCACCGAAGGGATTGTTTTAGGACATATAGTTTCCGAAAAAGGTATAGAGGTAGATAAAGCAAAAATAGAAGTCATAGAGAATCTAAAACCGCCGAAGACTATCAGGGAGATAAGAAGTTTTCTTGGACATGCCGGATTTTACCGACGTTTTATCAAGGATTTCTCCAAAATAACAAAGCCCTTAACTGGTCTTTTAATGAAAGATGCTGAGTTCATCTTCGATGAAAAATGTACTGAAGCATTTAATCTTCTGAAGCAAGCTCTGATTTCAGCACCTATAATGAAACCCTCTGATTGGTCGGAACCGTTTGAGATAATGTGTGACGCCAGTGATTATGCTGTTGGAGCCGTTCTAGGTCAGAGAAAAGATAAGAAGTTACATGTGATTTATTATGCCAGTAGAACCCTAGACGCTGCACAGCTCAACTACGCAACAACCGAAAAAGAGCTCCTAGCTGTAGTTTTTGCAATAGACAAATTTAGATCTTATCTAGTAGGAGCCAAGATTATAGTTTACACCGACCATGCTGCCATTCGTTACTTACTAAGCAAAAAGGATGCCAAGCCTAGGTTACTTCGATGGATTCTATTATTACAAGAGTTTGATTTGGATATCCGTGACAAGAAAGGCACTGATAATGTGGTAGCTGATCACCTATCTAGGCTAGAATACCTGAAACCTGATCCAGTACCCATAAATGACGATTTTGCCTACGATAGACTGATAGCCCAACTAGAAACCATTGAAGATGATAACCCAGACCCTCATGAGCAATTTCATAAATCCTTAGCTATAAGCAATGTACCTTGGTATGCAGATTTTGTTAATTACCTAGCCGCTGACATCATACCCCCTGATCTAAACTACCACCAGAAGAAGAAGTTCTATAGTGATGTGAGAAACTTCTATTGGGACGATCCATTTCTTTTCAAGAGAGGTAAAGATGGCATTTTCCGCCGTTGTGTTCCAGAAGAAGAGGTAAATAATATAATTGAGCATTGTCACTCTGCACCCTATGGTGGACATGCAAGCACATCTAAGACCTACGCCAAGATTCTTCAAGCTGGCCTATTCTGGCCTACTATGTGGCGTGATGTCCATGCTTTCATTGTCAAGTGTGACAGATGCCAACGCACAGGAAATATTTCAAGACGTAATGAAATGCCGTTAAGAAATATCCAAGAAGTAGAACTCTTCGACGTATGGGGTATGGACTTTATGGGACCGTTCCCACCATCTTTTGGAAATCAGTACATATTAGTAGCTGTTGACTACGTGTCTAAATGGATTGAAGCTATCGCCGCACCCACAAACGACACCAGAGTAGTCATCAAATTATTCAAGAATTATATATTTCCCAGGTTTGGAACACCCCGTTTAGTCATAAGTGATGGAGGATCACACTTCATATCGAGAATATTTGATAAACTTTTAAGCAAGTATGGAGTTAAGCATAGAGTAGCAACACCATACCACCCACAGACCAATGGACAAGTGGAAGTATCTAATAGGGAGATAAAACAAATCCTCGAGAAGACTGTCTCTATATCTAGAAAAGATTGGTCGCAGAAACTTCAAGAAGCATTATGGGCCTATAGAACCGCTTTCAAAACTCCTATAGGAACAACCCCTTATCAACTGGTCTATGGAAAATCATGTCACTTACCATTTGAGTTGGAGCATAAGGCCTATTGGGCCATCAAAACTTTGAATTTGGATTACTTGACAGCTGGTGAGAAACGTATCCTTGATATCCACAAATTAGAAGAGCTCAGACAATCTGCCTACGAAAATGCCATCATATACAAAGAAAGAACAAAAGCTTGGCATGACAAAAGAATCATAAGAAGAGACTTCAAAATAGGCGATCCTGTTCTCCTGTTCGATTCTAGGTTACGACTATTTCCAGGTAAACTCCGTTCGAGATGGACTGGCCCTTTCGAAGTATCTAAGATCCTGAGATCCGGTGCTATTGAAATCAAGAACCAAACATGTAAACCGTTCATAGTCAATGGACAGAGGTTGAAGCCCTACGAAGGAGGTGACATTCCAACAACATACACCTGTCATACTCTGAGTGATCCACCATATCCTTCCAATGATGTTTAAATATCGGTCGTCGAGCTAATGACGTTAAACAAGCGCTGCCTGGGAGGCAACCCATGGTTTTTCTTATTTTTGTACTTTTTATTTTTATTTTTACTTTATTTTAATTTGTTTATTTTATTATTATGTCAGGACTCACGATTGAATGTTTTATGTGCTTTCAGGACTTGTTTGCTAACCTTGTACAGAATGCAGAACCCTGATGACATGCACGTGGCCTTTAGAGATGATGCACAGAGAGAGCGTTACTATGTTCACATGAGACGCCCTATGGCTCCTACCAGGTACCCTGACCATGACTGCATGGATGCCTTGGGGATAGAGCCAAGCGTCAGATTTTTATGCCATCAACTCCAGTGGGACCAGTTTGACGACAGGAACAACACTTATAGGAACTTGACTCTTGAGTTCCTCAGCTCGTTTCATCATGACCCTTGGGCTGGACCCGATGGACTCGCTGTTTTCAGGTTGTTCGGGATTGACTACTCATTCTCTCACAAAGAGTTTGGTGATTTACTAGGTTTCCAGACTACTCCTGATGCTATTCCAGAGACTCCGATGGGGTATTTTATGAGCAGAGAAGTGGAAAAGTTTTGGACTAAAATATCAGGCGGAGGGAGCCAAGATCCTTCTACCCAGTTTTCTCAGGTAATCCACAACCCTGCATTGAGGTACTTCCAGATGATTCTAGCACATTCTTTCCTAGGTTTTCCAGATACAGAGACACTGCTAAGTGAAGAGGAGATTTTCCTACTGTTTTGTGCGACTCAGTCTCGCCCTGTTGCTTGTGGCAACTTTCTACTGAAGGGCCTTGCTAGTGTTGCCAGATCATCAGTAGGAATCATCCATGTCGGTGGGATTGTTACACAGATTGATACTGCATTGGGTTTGTCTCGCAAGCTATTGCACCTCAGGACCTTCTGCTGCTACACCACCCTGGATATTGATTTTTGTCTTGATAGAGGACTGATGAGGAGGGCTTCTTTTGAGCCCAACATGTTTAGATTGCTGATCGACGGTGAAGCGATACACTACTTTACATTACCAGATCCGCTGATGACCAGTGTCCATGATCCTGCCAATTGGAGTTATGCTCTAGAGGGTTATGGAGAGACTGTCGAAGAGCCGAAATCGCCTCCCGCCGCTGAGTACACTCCTACACCTCTTACTCCCCGAATCACTGTTATGTCTAACAATATGTCTCTGCAACCACCTGACCTACAAACACAGATTTATGAGCTCCGCAAGGAGACTGCCCTGCTCAAGCAGGAAGTGGCAGACTTAGAGTTACAGATGCAGGTTTCTGATCTCACTCATGCCTCAGAGACCGATGCTCTACATCAGGCGATCGACGAGCTTCGGAGGGAGATAGCTGAGATTCGTGGATCAAGCCAGGATAAGAAACCTACCACATGACTCATTCCACCCTGACAGCACTACCCTAGTATTTAACTTCCTTTTATTTATCGCATTTCCACTTTTATATTTTCATGCACTTTGAATTCCTTATATATATACATATTATGCACTAATTTTTATTTTTCTTTTTCTTTTTTGATTTTTAATTATTTTATTTTTGTCGTGCAAAGAAAAAATATATAAGACAAAAATATGCAAGCCAATGCCTTGAAAAGAAGAAGAAAACGCTATTCAGACCCCCCGGAAGACAAAGGTGCAAGGAAGGCCCAAAGGAGGATCCAAAACCACAAGGCCCAGGAATTGGCCTTGTGGCGGGCGCCATAGGCCCTGTGGCGGGCGCCACACCGTACCATCAACAAATACGGGATTCAATCCCCATTTCCACCATTTTCATCCCTTTCTTCACCAAAAACCCATTTTTCCAACCTTCCAAATCCTCCTTGAACCCCATTAAAGCTCCCCCATTTCCAAAATACCCTCCATCCATAAAACATATCCAACATCCATTTCCATTTTCATCCATCAAAAACCAAAAAAATCAAAACTTTATCATTCCCCTCATAAACCACTTTTCTACTATTTTCACTACCTAAGGAGCTTTTCAACAATGGAGTTCAACGGATTTATTCTTCGTGATGGAAGACTGGGCGAAAGGCAACGGAAAATTATTCAGAGGCTTCAAAGTCGAGAAATCCTCTCGACTAGGTACGTCGACGATAACTGTCTGTATGCTTTGGGTATTTATCATAGTGTTTTTAATTTATTAGAATTTCTAGGCTTGCATAATATTTTCATTAATCAGGAACCTACCTATGAGAGGCTGACAACTGAGTTTTTGAGTTCTTTGATATACACTGTCAGTCCTAACACTGCTAGCACTGTCGGTACTGTTATTTTTAGACTGTTTGGAATTGAATATGAATTCAGTACCAATGAGCTAGCAGATTTGTTAGGAATCCCTCATAGGGAAGGTTCGATTTGTGAGGCACCTTTGGATGCTGAATGGTCGGCCGAGGTATTTACCTTCTGGCTAAGGCTTTCAAGTACTTCAATTAATTCTTTTGAAGGGATACTTGCGTCGACCATTCACAACCCGGCCATAAGAGTTTTTAGACTTCTTTTGGCATGTACTATTTTTGGCCGGGAAAGTCCAAACAAGGTTAATGCTCGTGAACTCCTATTTTTGCAAGGATGCCTCACTAGAACCCACATCAATCCGGTCCCGTTTATGCTTGCCCACATGACTTTATTTACTAATAAAACAGGACCGATTGTTTTTGGAGGGCTTGTTACGTCTATTGCTCGGGCTCTTGGCCTGAATGATGAGATAGCTACACTTGAACCACTACCTCCTCGCACAATTAATTTAAAATTTCTGAAAGACATGAAATTATGCCGAACAAGGAGAGAAGGTGGTTATGAGTTGATGGTTTATGGGGTAGCTATCCCATCTGTTGCTTTACCATGCAGTAGACGTACTGATGTACGTGATGAAAGGAACTGGACCTATGATCTTAATGCTCCACGTGTTTTGGGTCCACTTCCTCCTAATATTCCCGATGGGGAGGCACATGACACTGATGATGAGTATGATCGGAGAGAGCAGTCTCCCATCCCTCACATGTCCCCCCATCGTCCTTCACAGTCACACACTGCACCATCTTCCTCTAACCCTGTTGCAGGTACTGCTCCTGGATTCTTTGTCACCGAGGAGATGTGGCGTGATATGACAGCTAGAGAAGAAAGGCGTGATGGCCTTCTCTCTACTATTTCACAGCAGCTGACGAACAATATGAGCTTCATGCAACAATCGCGATTGGTTTCGGATCGTGCTTATAGCAACGTTTGTCGTACCTTGAACGATATTTCATTAGAGCAGAACCGTCAGAGAGAGTTCAACAGCCGACACTACCAGCTTGTAGAGGCTACTCAGGGTTCCATCTTGGGTAACCTTCGAGAGGTCCGGAGTGCTCAGGCTGCTTTATCAGCACGACTCGACCGGAGGGACCAGCATCGTAGTAGATCCCGTCGTTCCAGACCATCACATCAGGACGGCGAAGGCACCAGTGCCCCTCCTCAGTAGTCTTTTTCCAGGTTACCCCCCTTATCTTATTTCGAAACATTGGGGACAATGTTCGATTTAAGTGTGGGAGGGGATTTTATTGCTTTCTGTTATTTCCCTTTTTAGTTAATTTCCTTTCAGTTATTTCCCTTTTCAGTAATTTATTTTTCTTAGATAATGCATGAGTCTGACGAGTCACCAGTATAGTGTCTTTTTAGTTCATCTTCATTTTTTCCCATTTCCTTAGCCTTACCAGAAAATTTTTAAAAAAGAAAACAATGTTGTTTCACATGTTTTTTGGGCTTTGAGACAGGTTTAGATTAGGATGTGGTGACTTAGGTCAACTTTTTGAAACATCAGAACCATTTTAGCACCATAGACCTCTTGAATATAGGAATCACTCCTAAACCCCACCACCATGGCCTTTACTATCATTCAAAAAATTGTCCTAAGTAGTTTATTTTAGCAGTCAGCTCCGGCCTAAGCATACTCTACGTAGGGGGCCGATGAATATAAGTGAATGATCCAGTGCTAATAAAAAAAAAAAAAAGAAAAAAAGAAAAAAAGGCAAACTCTGGTATAGGTGACCCTCACAAAGTCATTTAAACCGAAAAAAGAGAAGAAAAAAATTTTTTGCCACAAAAAGAAAAAAATTGCAAGTCACCTATTGTTAGTTGGTTCAGAGGTATCTGGCACTGAACTTGGTAGGGCGGATTACGATCCGATCCCCCGCAGCTACATTTAGGCGAAATAAAAACAGGTTTACACATGCTTATGTGCCAGAAACCTTATGTTATGGATCAGAATCACTAACCGGTCACTCTACTATGAAGCATGTACGGATAACGGGCTTAATGTGATTGCGCCTGAATGAAAAGGACACAAAAAGATGAGAAGATAGGCCTAGGTATCGTGGGATGACATGGAGTGGTTAATATAGGATTGAAGTTTGTGTTTGTGTTACTATGGTACCCTTGGTTCACTTAGTTAGTATCTGTCACTGCATCCTGACTTGAACTTAGAATCCCTTTAGCCCAAAGACAAATGTTGACACCATATTTTCTTAAGCTTTAATGTTTGCTTGAGGACAAGCAAAGGTTTAAGTGTGGGAGAATTTGATCACACTAAAATTCACCGTATTTCTGACTCCGATTTCGCATGCATTCTTAGCTTTTATTGTTGTTTTGCTTTGTTATTGCTTTGTTTTCTTACGTTTTCAGGTTTTTATAATAATCGGAGCCTGAATCGGGAAAAGGAGCGAAAAAGGAGTGAAAACGGACGAAAACCTAGAAATTCAGCATTTTGCACTTGCGGCACCCACCGTGGCGGGCGCCATGGGGTTAGCCATGACGTGGCCACGTCTCAAGACCACTCCTCAACCTCCAAGACCCACGATCCCCACTCCATCATCCCCTGTAGGGACCATGGCGGGCGCCATGACCTTGTGGCGGGCGCCACAAGGCAAAATTTCATAACCTCCACTTTTTAGTGGAGGGGCGTCCCGGTCATTTCATGCTTTCAGTTTTTACTATAAATAGGACCTTAGATTTTCGTTTTTCTTCATCCAGAATTAGAATTCTCTAGGCATATATCAGTTATAAAGCAGTTGCCATTCCACATCGGGGTGCCTCTGCAATCGAGTGATCGAGTCTGTAATCTGTCTGTGGTTCGAGTTTTGGAGCACTCTGGAGGAAGTTAATCCTGCCGCCATTTTAATTCCAGTTAGTATTTTATTTTTCCGCATTGCTTTGCTTTTATTTATTTTCTCGCACTTTACTTTGTTTATTTCCCGCACTCGCACATTTACTTTGTTTATTTCCCGCACTCGCACATTTACTTTGTTTATTTCCCGCACTCGCACATTTACTTTGTTTACTTCCCGCACTCGCACATTTACTTTGTTTACTTCCCGCACTCGCTTTAAATTACTCATATGAAAAACTATAAAAAGAATATTTACTTTATCATGTCTAACTAATCCCATAAAGGTTAGAATGTAAGGATCGTAATTAAACCAGTAATCAGTATAATTGTTCGTGGAAACACCTAAGGGCTATTTTATCTTTCAATTCAAGTAATTGTTTTTAACTATTTCAAAAACAGCCAAAAGCGCTTTGTATAGTTCATTAGGAGTTTTTAGATTAAAAAGAAAAGAGATTTTAAAACGATTTTCGGACGCGTTATGAGATTTAGAGTCTGGTTCATAAGAACCTCTTTTTGCTAAGAAGTCCAGGTTAAAATACTTTTCAACTTTGTTAAGAAACTATATTTCTTAAAAATAGGTTTACTACTCTAACGCAGTACGCACCTTTTTATCCGTGACAATAGGAGGGGTTGATTAGAGAGTACAACTCGGTTCTGAATACGCGAAAGCGACAGTTCCTGTTAAATTAGTTCTTTTCAAAGGAGAAAACATTGCCCATAAGTAGTTCCATTAACAAGTACTGGATTATCATTGATTACGTGAATTACATTCGAGCCTGTCTTTTATTTATTATTTAAAATTATAATTTTATTTACCATTGCACCCTTACTAAAACCCTTAAAAATAGTTGCCTTAGATAAACACCATAACAATAGGTACGATAGATTGACACTTGGTCTCTGTGGATTCGATAATATTTTATATTACTTTGACGTGATTCGTACACTTGCGAAAAACACGCATCAGTTTGCAAGAGAGACACAATTGATATGAGTGAGAGTGAAGTGTGGTGAAAGTGAGAGTGAAGTGTATAGACCCTAAAGACTGCAGAAACACACACAAAAATGGTTTTGGGCCCAATTGAGTGGCCCACTGAAATTAAAATACCCAACCTATTTTGCTCTGTTCGCATTGCGAACGTCCTAGCGAACATGTTCGCTGAGAGCTTCGCCTAGCGAACATGACAGGTTTTGGTTTTTCACATGTCACTCCAAATCATTTTCAACAAAGTCCATACAACAAGCACAATATTTACACAACAAAAAGTAATAAATACTTACAATATTGGGATGCCTCCCAACAAGCACTTTGTTTAACGTCGTTGGAGCTCGACGGTCTGGTGCGATCACATATCACAGAAAGGCACATAGGTGGTGTCTCGCTCGAAATCACCACCTAGGTAAATCTTCAACCGTTGGTCGTTGACAGTCCAATTCTTGTTGGTTTTGATGTCTTCAATAGTAATTGCCCCGTAACTCAAAATGTTGCGAATCCGAAACGGGCCCGACCACTTGGACTTTAACTTTCCGGGAAACAATCTCAACCTAGAATTGAATAACAACACCATTTGCCCTACCTCAAATTTCTTGGTCACAATTTTTTTGTCATGATACCCCTTCACTCGGTCTTTGTAGATTTTGTTCGACTCAAAATCTTGAAGGCGTATTTCTTCCAACTCATGAAGTTGGCTTTTTCTTTTGTCGCCACTCAAGTTATGATCAAAATTTAGCAACTTCAATGCCCAAAAGGCTTTGTGCTCCAATTCAACCGGAAGGTGACAGTTTTTACTGTAGACCATTTTAAACGGTGTGAGACTAATCGGAGCTTTAAAAGCTGTCTGATAGGCCCACAAGGCATCATCAAGCTTGCTTGACCAATCCTTCCTCGAGGTAGACACAGTTTTTTCCAAAATCTTTTTAATTTCTCAGTTTGATACCTCCGCCTGTCTGTTAGCTTGCAGATGATATGGTGTAGCAACTTTGTGCCGCACACCATATTGTTCCAAAACTTTTGCTAACTGAGTGTTACAAAAGTGCGAACCTCTGTCACTTATTAACAATCTCGGAGTACCAAAGCGAGAAGATATGTTTTTTTTCAAAAAATTTATTACGGTTTTCCCGTCTGCCTTAGCGCTAGCTATGGCTTCCACCCATTTTGAGACGTAGTCCACTGCAACAAGAATGTACTCATTTCCAAACAAAGTTAGGAATGGACCAACAAAATCAATGCCCTAACAATCGAAAACCTCGACTTCTATCATGCTTTGCAGTGGCATTTCATTTTGTTGTGATATTCCACCAATCCTATGACATTTGTCATAAATTTTTGTGTGCGCATGCGCATCTTTGTACAAGGACGGCCAATAAAATCCCGATTTGAGGACTTTAGCGGTCGTTCTTATGTTGTTAAAATGACCTCCATACGGAGAGTTGTGACAATGCCACAAGATACACATCTCCTTAAAACGTTGTCGACACCAAGTTTGAACATATGTGGTTCATCCCATACAAAGTACTTGGCGTCAGATAATTTTTTTTTCTCTGGTGACTAGTTAGACCTTCTGGCATTAATCCGGTGGCTTTGTGGTTAGCCATGTAAGCGAATCAAGGTCTAACCTTCACTATATACAATGTTTCATCAGGGAACTCTTCCCTCACCTCTTTATCATGTTTTGTGACTTCATCATTCACAAGTCGGGAGAAGTGATCTGCTACCAAATTCTCAGACCCTTTTTTATCACGAATTTCAAGATCAAATTCTTGAAGTAAAAGAGTCCAACAAATTAACTATTGTTTGGAATCCGGTTTGGTAAGCAGATACTTGATCGCCGCATGATCGGTGTACACCACAACTTTGGATCCAATCAAATAAGACCTAAATTTTTCTAACGCGTATACTATAGCAAGCAATTCCTTTTCAGTTGTGGCATAATTAATTTGAGCATCGTTAGGAACCTTGCTTGCATAATATATTGCATGGAAAATTTTGGTTTTTCTTTGGCCTAACACTGCGCCAACCGCATAATCCCTTGCATCGCACATAAATTCAAAATCATTTTTCCAGTTCAGTGCGACGATTATGGGTGCAGTTATTAGGCTTTATTTCAAAGAATCAAAAGTTGTCATGCAAGAATCATCAAAAAGAAAAGATTGATCTTTATTGAGCAGGTTGCTCAACGGTTTTGCTATCTTTACAAAGTCTTTGATGAATCTTCGGTAGAATTTTGCATGACCCAGAAAACTTCGAACTCCCTTCACATTCAGAGGTGGCGGTAACTTTTCAATCACTTCCACTTTAGCCTTATCAACTTCAAGTCCCTTTGAAGAAACCTTGTGCCCGAGCACAATGCCTTTCGTAACCATGAAGTTGCATTTCTCCCAATTAAGCACCAAATTATTATCCACACACCTCTCCAAGACAACATCAAGATTTTTCAAACAAAGATCAAATGACGGTCCAAAAACTGAGAAATCATCCATAAACACCTTGATCATCTTTTCAATCAAGTCTGAGAATATAGCTTGCATACACCTTTGAAAAGTCGTTGGTGCATTACACAAACCAAATGACATCCTCATATAAGCAAAGATTCCGAAAGGACAAGTGAAAGCTATTTTTTCATGATCCTCCGGGTTGACAGTGATTTGATTATACCCGGAGTATCCATCCAAAAAGCAATAATATTCTTGATTGGATAGTCTCTCGAGCATTTGATCCATGAAAGGAAGAGAAAAGTAATCTTTTCTTGTAGCTTGATTAAGCCTACGGTAGTCGATACACATTCTCCATCTCATTAAAGTTTTTGTTGGAATCAACTCATTCTTCTCATTACAGACAACCTTCATTCCACCTTTCTTCGGCACCACTTGAACTGGACTAACCCACGGACTATCGGAAATAGGATAAATCATGCCGACATCCAACATTTTGACAACTTCTTTCCTCACCACTTCTTTCATAGTAGAATTCAATCTTCTTTGTGGTTGAGCTACCGACTTGAAATCTTCCTCCATGAATATTCGATGCATACAATAGGAAGGACTTATACCTTTCAAGTCGGAAAGATTCCAACCCATTGCCTCTTGAGTTTTCTCCAAAATAACAATTAATTTCCTTTCTTCATCCATGGTTAAATCCGAACTTATGATCATCGACTTGTTTTTCTTTTCATCAAGGAAAACATACTTAAGATGAGATGGTAACAACTTCAACTCAAGTTTGACTTCCTAATTGTTCTCTTTTCTCAAGATTTCCACCCTTTCTTTCAAAGGTGGAATTTCCTATAATTCTTCAAGCTCCCGCAAACACTTTTCAATTTCTCGTTCTTCTTCTTCATTGACTTTTGAAAGAGCATTGGTAAGAACTTGTTGTAATAGTATGGGAACTTGCAATAACTCCTTGACTTCTTATATTTCCACTTCCGTTGCATCAATTCTAAAACAATTGGTTTTGTTCAAGAATCAAGGGAGAGTCTTCATTTTCTTCCATATCAATTACCACAAAGTCAATTGGGAACAAATATTTGTCAACCTTTACCAACACATCTTCGGCTACACCATGAAGGCGAGTGGTAGACTTGTCGGCAAGTTGCAATGTCATTTGAGTAGACTTCAACTCCATGTATCCCAACCGCTTCACAATAGATAAGGGTATCAAATTGATACTAGAACCCAAATCGATCAATCACTTGCCAACGTAAGTATTTCCAATTGTGATAGGCAAAGTGACTCGTCCCGGATCACTTTCGTTCCTCGGGAGAGTCCGTTGAATGATTGCGCTATAACTAGCATCTACCATGATAGTTTCTTGATCCGTATACCGCTTCTTCTTCCTAAGGATATCCTTCATGAATTTCACATACTTGGGCATTTGCTCAAATGCTTCGGAAAATGGAATATTGATTTGCAATTGATTGAATATATCCATAAACCGAGCATAGTGTCTCGCATTGTCTTTCCGTGTCGGAGCATGTGGATAAGGCAAATTTTGAATTGAAATAGCGCTCATTTGCTCTTTTCCTTTCCTAGACTTTTTCACTCTTTCTTCTTTCTTATTTTTCTCTTATTCCTCACTCTTTTTCACTCTCTCATTTTCAACTAAATCTCCCTCAACATCTTTTTCTACTTCTTTCTCAACATTTTCATTTTCTTTTTCAACTACAACTTCTTCCGCCACTATCTCCTTACCTACGCCCATGTCAATTTCTCTACCACTTCTTCTAAGAATCGCCTTGCAATGCTCCTTAGGATATGGAAGAGCGGTAGCCGTGAAAGACCCTTTTTGTTGATCGGACAATTGTTTTGATAATTGGCCCACTTGTGTCTCCAAATTCTTTATAGCCATATCAATGTTCTTTTGATTTGACATTGACATTTGCATGAATTGAGTAAGAGTTTCCTCCATCTTTGATGGTGCATTTTGAGTTTGTGGAGGTTGAGTGTAATTTTGATATTGTTGACGGTTTGAAGTTCCGGCTTCTTGCGGCCTCCAAGGTTGTTGGTACCCTTGATTAGATCTTTGATAACCTTAATTTGCTTGTTGATAAGGTGGTCTTTGTTGGTATCCCTGATTTTGATTTCTGGCATAGTTGACTTCTTCCAATATCGGAGGACAATACCCGATAGGATGGTCACCTTTACACAATTCACAACTTGCCACTTGAACTTTGGTCGGAACTTCTTGCATCTCTTTGATTTGTTGTGGAAGCTTTGACATTTGTTGAGTTAAAAGCTCCACTTGTTGTGAAAGAAGTTTATTTTGAGCAAGAATAGCATCATTAGTACCTAACTCTAGCACTATTGGTTTTCATTGAGCTACTCCACGGTTATGATTCCCTTGGTGATCATTAAGTGCCATCTTGTTAATAATTGCTATTGCATCTTCAACACTTTTAGACATCAAAGAACTCCCTGTCGTAGCATCCAATAAGGTATTGTGAACTGAAAGGAGACCATTGCGGAAAATATGAACTTGAGTAAGTTCGTCAAGACCGTGTCCTTTGCATTTCCTCAACATAGACTTGAATCTCTCCCAAGCTTCGTTGAGTGATTCATTTCCTCCTTTTGAAAACATAACTATCACAGTTTTTGCTTCCAAGAAACGATTATGTGGAAAGAACCGTTCAATAAACTTCTTTTTCAATAAATTCCAATCTGTCATAACTGTCGTAGATTGATCAAGATATCATTCCTTCGCTTTCCCTATCAAAGAATGAGGAAATAGCCTCCTGAACAATGGCTCTTCATCAGCTTCTGTTGCTCCCATTGCACCCGCAATCTCATAGAATTTTGTAAGATGTGTAAATGGATCTTCATGATCTAACCCCATGAAAGGATTTTGATAAATGATTACAAGGATTCCTGTTTTCATCTCGACTTTTCTTCCATTTTGGAGATTACGCGCAAACTGAGTGGTGTGTCTTGGACTGTTTGTACATGGAACCAAAACTGGAGGTGGAGGTGATGGTGGTGCTGCCATAATTGGTGAATTAGGTGGAGTGGATGAAGAAGAATCTTTGTGATCTTGTCTCTCAATAACTTATTGTCATCTTTGCCTTGTGTTACTATTGGTGCGGCGAGCAGTTCTCTCAATCTCAGGATCGAAAAGAAGGTTTTCAGGCCGAACATGTCCTCGCATAAACGAATTCTGCACACGAACTAAACAGATTAAAAAGCATAAAGAATTACAAAGATAAGAGATTCACAATACAAAAAATCTTAAAATCACTAAACTATTGCAATGCTTGCAATATTCTACTAACAATCTCCGGCAATGGCGCCAATTTGTTAGAAATTATTTTGGGGTAGTGTTTTATCGTCTCCACAGGGATTGATGAGAATATAGATGCTTGTCGTTCAACGATTAAATTATTTAATAAAGGGGGTTTTTAGAATGGTTTCCATTTTGTAACAAAAGTTTGCAAGAAATAAAGCAGAATAAAATTCGGTTTAAGTTTGATAAAAACATGTCAAGATTAGGGTTCGCTAGTCCGTCCTAAACGTATCCAACCGATCAAATATGTGAACTAAGTTTTAACCAACATAACCGCGTATCCTCGCAAAAACGTTCATCTCTAAAGCGATTTTGTGAATGTTATTGTTTCGACCGTTAAATGATCTCTCTAAATAAAACTCGAAACAATAATCATTAAGATCAATACAAAGCAGATATCAACTTTCAAATCTATGTCTAGAATTTGTATAGTTGAATGATGAAGAAATTAGGTCAAGACTTGCAAAGTTCATGTCTAAAGCAATCCAAATCATAAATGTACAATGAGTAGCAAATAACTTCATCTATATTAATCACAACATTTGTTCACATACAAAAGATCAAGAGGAATACATAAAATTTGAACTAACTACTTCTAACCTTGACAAGAGAGGGATTTAGCCAGCCATTTCCATGATAGCTTGAGCAACAAGTTTCAAAAGAAGGTTGATCAACATCCGAGTCGAATAATCGAGATTGGATGGGAATTCACCTTCTTTTTGTGAAATATTGCTAAGAGATGATGAGAAATGGAGGAATGAGTTTTTTGGTCTGAAAAATCCTCTCAAATGCAATTACAAAAAATTAGATATTTTCTCAAAAAAGTAGCTCATACTACTTACAGAAGGGGCTGCTGAGCTGTCAGGTTCGCAGTGTGAACAAATTGTTTGCCTAGCAAACACCCAAAATGGCAGCTGAAGTGCCTATGTCCTGTGAAAGCTCCCCAAAAAGAAATCCAAATGTTTGTTGTGCGAAGAAATGTTCGCAGTGCGAAGTCTTCGCTGCAAACTTCGCACAACGTATTCTTGTCCAAATACCTACTGCCTCAAGTCTGAGAGTGTTCGCTACCTTTTCGCCTAGCGAGATCTTCACTGCCTCCTTCGCCTAGCGAGTTTATGGCCCTTTTCTTACTGTTTTGGATTCCTGACCTTCGCTACATAGTTCGCCTAGTGAACTTTGTGAAGTTTTGGTGGCAGCTTCGCTAGCAAGTTCGCCCAGCGAACTTTCTGTTGTTTGCATGCTGACTTGGTTTCTTTGTCCTCTTTCTTGTGTCTTAATCTTCACTTTTTCATGCCTAATTCCTGCACAATAACACACAAATCAAAGGAACCAAGATACTTTCACATAATGTTGCAAACCAACCAAAGCAAGAGTGACTCTAACACTTTCTTTACAAAAAGGAGTGAAAGATACCCACATTTAATAGATCAAATAAGCAAAGTTGGGCATCTAACAATGGTGTAGTTTCTTGGTGTGGTGCCAAGAAAACCCTTATAGCTTCATCCACAACAGCAACATGATTTATAACCTATTTTGAGACATCCACCCATGGGATTTGGTTGAGGAACCTTGTCATTGGCCTGTGAATTATGGAAGGATATGAAAGACGACTTAAGTTATAATGTGACAATAAATCAACTGTCATATACTCTAACAAAATGAGGCCGACCAAGTCAAAAAATATTGACATCAAGTTCCTAGTTATTAAGGAAATGGAACAAAGTGGACAAATTTCCATAGAGCATTTAAGGACAAACTCCATAGTAGAATATCCTCTTACGAAAGGTCTTCTACCCAAGATCATTCATAAGCACACTGCTCACATGGATGTTTTACAGTTAGAGGAATCTTTAGTTTATTAGGAGTTATTCATTTATGAATTTTATGTTCTATGTTTGCTATTATGTATGCATACTCTAATTTTGAATATTTTGGTTTATAAAGTTTGACATTCATCTATTTATACTTTGTATAATCAAGTTATTGAATGATCTCACTAAAGTAAAGTAAAACCAGTATTCATGTGATTTTCATGCTACACATTTCATGATGAATCTATGTCATTTAGTTGTATCACTATTAGTGATCATTGATGGACTTAGTTATGATTGATATAGCAAAAATAACATTGATTATGTATATTGGCATGACTAATTGACGAGATAATTTGGATATGCTTAAAGCATATAATGGCAAATTTTAAGCTCATAAAGTCTAACATGCGCGTAAAGTTGCATATGTGACTAGTGAGAGATTATAAAAATTTTGGGTCACAAATGTAATATTACATGTGTTAGGGCCATTATTTAATTAGTCAAAACTAAAGTGGTCTAATTGATATAAAGTCCACGGCTAGGAGCATATATGTCATGAAAGGTTAATGTGTAGATACATAAGTCAAAATCTGATGTGATGAGGGGTCAAATTAGAATACTGAAAACTAAGAAATAACCCTAGAGTTATTTATATGGGTTACAATCCCCATTTTTAGAATAAATTGAAATAAATGATTTATCATAATTCTCTCTTTATCTCCATCAAAAGAGATTCAAGAAACCCTAAGGAACTATATAAATCAGAATATCACATATCCACAAACCTTCAACGATCTCAATGGTAAACTCAGGTACGCTTTCCCTTTCATTATCTGATTGAATTCTGATACAGATTTAAGGGATATGAGTTGATGGATTATCGACTCGTAAGGATTAGTTTAAAGTTATGTTCTTGATTTCTATATCGATAGAAATCATAAGGTTATGAACATATCAAATAGAAACAAGCATATTGAGAAAAATAGTGTTGTTTCCTAAGAGATTAAGTGATCAAGAGTAAATTGGAAACTTTATATTGCAAGACAGAGTTAAAGTGTAACACCCCGATTTAATTTTAAATAGTGTTAATATTATTTTACTATTATTATTTATTTTTTTTAATTGGATGTTGGAGTATTTTAAATAATTAATTGAATGTTTTAATTGATTAGTTTATTGAGATGGTTGAGTTTATTAGAAAAATTTAAGATTTATTTTATTTTAATTAAAGTTGATTAAAATATGAATTAAAATAAAATGATAGAAAATAGAGTTTTAGAAGAAACAAAATAGAGAGAGTATGGGGTGTAAGGAGAGTTGAGGGGTGTGAGGAGATTTAAATTAAGTTATGGTAAATAATAGATAAGTTGAGGGGGACTTTAAAGAGATCGTGAAAATTGTGGGAAACAGGCAAGAGGTAAAAAACTTAGAGCGATCCTTTGGAAGGAATGAAGAGAGAATCCCCAAAGGCAAAAGCTTCATCGATATACAAATTTGAGGTAAGGGGAAAATTATTCATATATGGGTGGCTAAACAAAGGGATAGTGAGAGTTTTTTACCCTTTTGTCTTCTCCCTTTTCTTTTATTTGTAATTGATGTTTATGGCCAAAAAGAGTTTTTGCAAAACCCTTTTGGGGGGATGGATTGGTAATGTTTACTTTCATTCTTGAGTTATATCATATGAATTCTCATTTAATTTGTTGACTTTGATGTGATAACTTTGTTGATGCCTTTTGATAACGGAAGGGTGATTGAATAAACAGTGGAGGCTCCATAAGGAAAAAATAACAACATTGGAATAGTTGTACCCTATTTGTGTATGGAGATTTATTTGGGAGTTGTAGACATGTTCAATAAGGCGAAGTATAAAAGTTATGAATTAATAAAATATGTTATTGTTAATTCTAATTTTTGTGCCCTTTTAATGGCTATGTTTATCTGTATGTTTTTGGAGCGGTAAGAGAATTCAAATAGTCGAGTTTTGGATATGTTCAATAGAGAGAAAAATGAAAAAAAAAACTGCAGGTAGATATAGAAGGGGATTGATCATCTTATTTTATGTGTAACTCGAGTTTCGTAAGTTCGTTTGAGGTGTCGCCAATTGTGTTAGAAAGCCAACACAACAAAGTTTCTTTTAAAATGGGTAAGTCGGGTCTAGGAGCGTTACAACAACAACAATTCTCTAGTTTTATACCAGATGTGTGTCACTACGTGAAAAACATCAGATGAAGATACGAAGTCACCGTCAAAATTTATTTATCCCAACGGGGAAAGGAAAACATCGAGAAAACCTCAAAAGGGAGAGAACATGGTCTCATAACCAAATTCAGGGTTCGGAAGTTGATTACGCAAAAGGAAGGTATTAGCACCACTCGCGTCCATTGTACTCAACGGGATCCACTCTTGTTTATAACCAAAAGGTGTGTATATCTAAAACTTATTTGCTAAAGAAATGCATGAATGAAAAAGGGAAAACAAAAGGAGCTCTCCAGGATCTCGTAATCTCGTACCTACATATTCCCTCGTGTAATGGGAAAGTCAGAGTAATCGTAGCTTGGAGGACTACTGCAAAAAGGGAAGGTTCCTCCTCAAGGATTGGGGCCCTTGTGCATACGTATTCTCAACATGAATGAGAAATCAGAGCGTCTGTAGTTTGTGGAATTACAGGTTTTTGGGTGTTTTTTATAGATGATGCTAACATTCGCATTCTAGCAGTTAGGTTTTGCCACTTGCACACGAGGAGACTTACGCTTTAGCTTGTATTGTAGTAGTACAGAAATAACATGCCTTTTTTTGAAAAAAGGTTTGAAGATAAAATCCCGAAGGACAAAAGATTTGGATTTGTTGAAATTTTTTCTTAAGGGTTTTAAAAGGATTTGAGACGCGTATTGTACTAAAGTCTGTGAGAAGACTTAGTACATGAGGAGACTTACGCTTTAGCCTGTATTGTAGTAGTACGGAAATAACATGCCCTTTTTGAAAAAAAAAGGCTTGAAGATAAAATCCCGAAGGACAAAACATTTGGATTTGTTGAAATGTTTTCTTAAGGATTTGAAAAGGATTTGAGACGCGTATTGTACTAAAATCCCGAAGGACGGAAGATTTGAATTTGTTGAAATGTTTTCTTAAGGGTTTGAAAAGGATTTGAGATGCGTATTATACTAAAGTCTGTGACAATATGAGAAAGTATTTTGTACAAATGATTCAAATGTCTCACACGCAAAATACTCTAAAAAGAGGTAAGGAAAACTCTCACTCATATTTTCCCATGTACTTAAGGCTTGTGACATATTATACGCATCGTATTTATTAAGTATTTTTTGGATTTTGATGCAAGAAAAGATTTGGATGCAAAAAGAAATAAAATATAGGGGAATTGGACCCTAAATGTTATCATGTAAGGTAGACATATGGTTGAGATCAGAGAAAAATTCTATCCTAATGTGATCATGCAAAATGGACCTATAGTTAGGTTTAAAGGGAAACTTCACCTAGGGTTGTCATGCAAAAGATTAGGAACCTAAAATCTATCCCACCTCAATCTTAATAAACAATTAAGTTGAACTAGGAGATCCTAAGGGATCATACAAATTCAAATGCAAGCAAATAAACAAGGTATAACTCAAACGTCAAGATAAACTAACAAAGAAAACAAGAATAAAACATGGAAGCAACCAATCACAAAATATAATCAAACGAAAAGAGAAATATTATGACATAAAAAAAAATGCATGAGTTAGATGAATGATGATGATCACAAGATAATGAGCAATGGCACAATCGAGATAAGAATCAAGATTATAAGATAAAAATCAATATAGTCTAGTCTCCAAACAAAAAGATCCATGCGACAAGTCACTAAGTTAGAAGTTAAATCGATAAAGAAATTAATTAAATAAAATCTAAGTGATCCTAAATAATTAAATTCTAAACACGTATCAAAATTGAAAAGATTAATTCAAAGACTAACTAATAAAATATTTTTGAGTTTTTTTTATTTATTTAATTGAAAGCAAATGAACTTATTAATTTAAGTAATTATAATTAATTCAAAGCAAAACATAATAAAAAAATATTTCGAATATTAGTTAAGAAAAGTTTTCTAAATTAATAACAAAAATGCAAAACAAATAATAATTAAAAAGTAGAAGATCAAAAGGGAGGTGTAAAGTGTAAAACGAGAGTGTGAATATCATTTAAGTGGGCTTGATTACGAAGCTAGGTCTAAAATTTAACAAGAAAATGGCAAGGGAGGTGTGAAAATCATATCTGATGGGCTTAGCCCAATCATGCACAAATGGGGATGATATGTAGGGTTCAAACCAACTTAACATTATAACCTGCAGGTTACGTTACATGATCTCTCCAATTTCAAATTCAGTTCATCATCTTTGCACCAAATAAATTTTCCATTCAACTCATTTCCCTTGTTTTCTACTTCATGACATACCTCGAAACCCCCAAAGCTTCTCCAACGATCTCGATATCACGTCTCACTTTCTCGGAGGCCCTAAAAATATTCCTACAACAACTTCAACGGTGTTGATTAGATCTTCGTCTTCATGGAAACACATCGAAATGAAATCGACCTTTGGTGACATTTCGGGACGACTCAGTTTCGGGAAAACGATGTTTCCAAAAACTCCTTCAGAAATCCATTGTTTGTTACTGGCATGGTTCAAAATATGTAGTGTTTGTAGATAGTGTTATGAAGGTTTGGATGAACTTTGCGCAAGGATGAAGTTTTTGGTGCCGCAGTGGTTGTTGTTGTTGTGCGTCGCGGTTGTTATTGTTGCATGAGTCGTGAACATAGCGAATCGAGGGTGATTGTTGGTTCACAGTTTTTGTTGTTTAGAAAAGAGTATTTGAATTTGTGTGTGTGTATGTCAGTTACAAGACGTGTTATGGTTGTTATTCGAAGGAGGAAGAAAGGTTATGAGCAAGGTGGTTGATGGAAGGAAGGAGAGGGAAATGGATGTACATGCGGTGGTTAGTGGTTGCCTAGAGTTGTCACATTGGTGTTATATCAAGGTGGAGTTGCGGATTGAGGTGGAAGTGATAGTGGTTTTGAGTGGTTAATGTTTATGGTTGAGAAAAATACAAGTATGTGTGGTTTGTTATGTGTTAAGGAAGAAAAACCAAAAGTTGAGTGATGTGTTTGGCTTGTGAGATCAAGGAAACGTTTCTTATTTCTTTCCTTTACATCCGATTTTTTTTAGAGAGAAAGGTGTTTGTCCATGAACTTGGTTGAAGTATAAGAAAAGGACAATGGTGGTTATGTGATTGTTGTAGTTAAGTGGAGACAACTTTTCTTTTGAAAAAAAGTATGTTATGAAGTTTGTGTATAGAAGAAATGGAAAAAATATTTTATGGTTATTTCAAGAGGAAAAGAAAAGTGACAAATGGAGGTGGGTGCAGTGGCTAGTTGTGAAGGTTAAAGTGTGGGTTTGTAAAAGAGTGGCGGTGATTGATGAGAGTGTGAAGGAGATAGCTAATAATAGGAAGAAAAGGTTTTTTATTGTTGCTCTCTTCCATTGTGGTAACTTTCAGCCATGCTATGTATATATGATAGGTTTTTTAGATGAGGCAAATAAAAAAGATACTTTTCAAAACTTAATAAACAAGTTTACAAAAAAGAGATAAAAGACAAATTTTTTTATATATAATAAAAATAAATATAAATGGTACAAATAAATTAAACTTAACCTAAACTAATTACCCAAATAACTAAATAAACTAAATAAATATTTAACTAAAAATTAAAAAAAACGAATAAAAAGTGGGGTACTAAAATGCTCAAAAAATAAAAAAAGGCTGCACCAAAATTATCAGCACAGAATAAACCACTTGGAAAAATATAATGTTTTATCAGATTTTAAAATGAATCTGGACCGGTAAAAATGCCCAGAATGGTCGAAACATGGTCGAAAAGTCATCAAAAATTAAAACGAGTACGTCAGGTTAAACTACACGAAACATAGATTAAAGTAAATGATGTATGCAAGCTCAATTTTAAAACTTTTCGTCCACTGATTTTACGCACAGTTGACTTTCAGTTTAACCGATCTGACTGTAAATCCAACAAGCTTGTTCTGGATGATATTTAAGCATTATGCATGATGAAAGACATGTTATACTATACATATGATGCAAAGTGAAAATTAAGTCAGATGAATGTAAGTTTAAAATGCATGGTCAAAATTTAGGGTATGACAACTGCCCCTATTTAATCTTTTTGGACCTGAAGGTATGAATAACAACGATTTTCAGGCATTCAAGGTAGAAAAGGATTAAATAAATAGAATACCCAGAAATTTGACCGATTGGAAAAGGGATAGATGTAATGATATGCTTGAGATGCAAATGGATGGTATGCTGGAGCTACAAAGTATTCTGTAGTAGAAATAGAGCAGTTATGATGATATGCAATGCTACAAATCCATGAAAGACTCTCTTATTTTCTGGTAAAAAGGTTAGGGTATAGTTAAACAATCGTAACTGGTAATGGGGTAATAGTAACAAGGAAAAAGAAGGAAGGCAAGATCAACAGATCTATGACCTAAAGGAAGATACATGGAGAGGTAAAATCAATGGATCCACGACTCAAGAAAACGGTGAACAAGAAGTATGATCAACGAATCTACAGTCCTAAGGAAGAAGAGAAGTAAGATCAATAGATTTATAACTCAGGAGATAAGATCAACAAATCTATGAATAGGGAGTAGGATTAATGGATATACAACCCAAAGATGGAGAGAAGTAACATCAATGAATTTATGACTCAAAGGAAGATTAAAATATCTATGGAAAGAAGGTAGGATCAACATATCTATGACCCAGAATATGGACAGAAGTAAGATCAATAGATCTACAACTCAAAAGCTGCAGAATAGGAAGTGAGATCAAATGATCTACTACCCTAGAAATGGAGAGAAGTAATATCAACGAATATACGACTCAAAATACAATATCAACAGATCTATGGAAAAGAAGTAGGATCAACGAATCTGCAACCCGATAAACTGTAAATAGAAAGATCAATTCACTGAGGAAACAAAAGGTAAACAAAGGGCAAGATCGACGGATCTACGACCTTGAGGATTTATTGAAATATTTGTTGGGGAATGGGCTCGACATGCTTTCTGAGGGTATGTTATTGCCATGATCGAGGATTGAATTTGGGCTTCGTGTAAGGTAACAAATCTGACTTATTATATACGCATATTTGAATTTTTCTATGGCATAATGCTCCATATCGAATGGAAATGCTACACATTTTGGTAGATGCAATGTAGTGATAATTACGTATACAAAATGTCAATGTAAGCTCGGGCTGCTGGGGATATAAGGATATGTGAACCATGGGTGATGATTGTGACAAGTTTGGTTAGGCTTTTAGTTTAGGGTGCCAAGTATGGTTGGGTTTCAGTTAGGCGTGGAACAAGATTGGTTGTGATTGAATTTTTAGGGGTTATTCTTTATTGCCAATGTAAGTGAACTACCATACGGTAACTGGTTTTTGAAGGGTAGGCTACCAGATGAGAACCGATGGCAAAAGGTTAAGTTGTTAGATGAGAACTGACTTCTAAAATGGGATACCTAATGGGAACTGGTTTTAAAAAGAAAACTAACTACCAGACGAGAACTGGCGTGAAAAATAAGCTAAAGAATAAGTGACCAGGAGGGAACTGGTTTAAAAGTTGTCTACTAGTCAGGGTCTGATATCTTGATATGATTTTCCTAATAGGAACTGGTTTTGAAGTGATTTAGGTTACAAGGCTTTTTGATGTTAGATTCAAGTTGTGGGGATTAAGCCCAGTGAATGAGATGATATGCATGGCTTTATGCATGAGCAAAGCAACACGACTAATGCATGAGGATGATTTATGCAATGATATGAAGATATCCATAAATTCCCCTGTGGTAGGTCTTTTATAGAGAAGGTCTTTTGTAGCAAGGCTTCTATTGACAGGAAAAAGTTATTTGATAAGGTGGTAGCATGATTCCCTAACACTCATCTTTAACTCAAAAGTTGTTAACGAAATATAATTCTCTTGAGTAGCTTGAAAGCATGGAGGACTTGCCTCACTGTAGCTAAACTTACCCAAGTATGGTGGGTATTTGAAGAACTTTTTCTTGAAAGGAAGTTTTGGAAGTAGTTGTACCATAATTTTTCTTAGAAATGGCTTGCCCCAGAATTTTGAGTTATGAAAGGATTCGTTATTGATTAACCGACTCTTAGAGTGGTTGGCTTCGATATTATCTTGAGGTAACAGTAACATGCCACAGAACGAGCGTTGAAGCAACTTAACTTATGTCGATTGGGCACCGGAGGGACTTTCCCTTAATCAAAAGAACCTCTGGGTGGCCTACCTGTGCTTAGTAAAGTCTTGAGATGAATTTCTTTGAACAACCGATACTTGAATGATTTTCCCCATAATCAACTGATGCTTTGGAACTTGCTTTAGACTGACTGGTTCAATAATCATTGGATGTCAATGCCTCTGTTCCATAGGATTACAAGGTATTATTGATTCTGACCCACTTTGATAAATGGTCAAGCCCTCCTCGATTTCTCCTTGTTGGAGTTTTTTTGATGTCAAGTACTGACTTGTAATTAAAAAAATTGTTCATTCACAATGGTAATTTTAATGTGATTCTCGTGAAAGTTTTGAAAAATCATTATTAGAATGACGTGATAGTGTGTGACAAATGGAACATTAGTTCAAACATAGTGTTGATTTAGCTAGCTAGGAGAGGATTAACAAATCTCTAGGAGTCAGTTTACGCAACCTTGCTGTAGTATGCTTTCAGAAAAAACCCTGCTTCAATTAGGTCTTTTAAGGGTCGTAATATGGTATGATTTGTGGTTATAGAAACAATAGATATAAGGCTCAAAGTTTGATTGGTACCCACCCCTTCGTCGTGATGTTCTCCAGTCCTACGTTTAGTTAGTTCGACACACGCATCTTGAGTTTGACGGTGTAAGAGTGAAGATAAGGATTCAAGATTTGATTGAAATGGCAGGCACCTTACTTTGTCTTTGTCATAGATGTCGGTGACCTTTTAATTTTTGACACGGTGGTCACTGAATCTTGTTTTCCTTTGCTCGAGGGTTTGAGGACCTCTTTTGCTTTTTTCTTTTGATCCCTAGTTTTGCCTAGACTGATTTTGTTTTTTAAGTCCATCGGGATTACCCTAATTTTTGCCTAAGTAGCTTCTTTGGGTGTTCGAATTAGAGAACTTTTTCTTTTTTCGATTTTTCTAATTGTTTTTGAAATGCTTGTGACAGCCAAGTCATTGGTCATTAAAAAACAACTGACATAACTCTTGAATTTTGCATGATTCTTTTGACACTTTGTGACGAAGAAAAACATGTGATTGATCACTAAATGAAATGTTTCATCTTGTGATTCGAATGCATAATCCAATTAACTGAACAACTACCCATACCTCAGGTTAAGCGTAAGGGTTTAGAAATCCGAAATAAATTCTACTTCTAGGCTCAAAGTGGTTATCTAGGGACTAACTCCTTATCTATCTAGTATTTGGGGATTTAAAATAATGCATGTACATTATCAGTAGGATTTTATCCGAAAGCATACCAGCACCAATTATGGGTATTCAATTTTCATCATCCTCCCTCTAATCTTTGCTAAAACAACAGTTAGATAAAGAAAGTGAAGTGGAGAAGTATGTGTATGTGCTCTGCAATAAATGAGAAAAAAGAGCAAATGCGACATGATTAATTCAAAAAAAGCATGATTACTTCATTAATATTACCATTCACAACAATAATGTTTTAAAACAAGTAGCATTCAACAGGAAAGGAAATACAAATGCGAATGATAAAAGTCGATCCAATGATTGACAGTTCTGAGGATGTCCTCATGTCTGAATCACTGGCTTGATGAGATGCCCCTTGAAGTCTCCGAGCTTAATCGGGCAAGAAATTGACCTGCACAACCAGGCTTCCTTTTGGAAAGGATGTGTACCTTTTGCCAATCAATTGTTGCACTATGAATTAGAAGGTCTTACAATCTTCAGTTGAGTGCCCCAATGATCTAACATGATATCCTCATTGCACATGAGGATTATACCCAAGCGGGTATGGATTTAGAATAGGCTTCAAAGACTTGGGCTCTACCAGCGAACTTTGAATCAGATGGGGCAAGAGCTGACTGTATGACATAAGAACTATATGAAGATGTGCATTCCTCCTTTCCAAGTTATTGTGAGGACTATGTTGACTTTAATGTTGATTCTGATATCCTCGGCCACATGCTCATTTATTTGCATGAGGAGCAATCTAAGTTTTCTGGTACGAAGCTCTAAGAATGGTTGGTTGCCCATAAGGATAGCATGACACTGGAAATGATGGCTGCTAAGAAGACGAGGGACCATAAGGTTTTGCTGGTGCATCATGAAAATACCCAATATTTGATATGACTACATTGGTTCCATCCTCCTCTTCCTCTTAGTAATTGTTGAAGGATTTAGTCTTGCTAACTTGGCCGCTTGAGGCGTCTTGAATTTGTCCTCTCTTGAGGTCGCTTTTGATGTGTTCTCTAACTTTCACCAAGTCAGATAAGTTAAATGATGTAACTCCAACCATCCTTTATAATTATGGGCTCTGCATGGTATCCATGAACATGTCAACTAACTCTCTGACTAAAAGTGGTGGTTGCACTCTGGATGCCAATTCTCTCTACCGCTGTGCATACTCCTTAAAGTTTCACTACTATTCTGAGATAGGCTTTGCAACTGCGTGCAACCGGGAGCCATGTCCAAATTGAACTAGTATTGCTTTAGGAAAGTGTTGGCTAAACCCCTCCACGAATGGATACGACCTCTTTCTAAATCCATGACTCAAAGATACTCCATCCAAACTCTCTTGAAAAGAGTGAATCATCAACTTATCGTCGTAGGTAAAGGAAGTTATTCTTCGACAGAACATCACCAAATGACACTTTGGGAAACTGAGACTTGTGTACTTCTCGAAGTTAGGTACCTTGAATTTCGGATGGATTACCAAATCTGGCACTAGGCACATATCAAAGGCATCAAGCTCAAGCGTGTCATGTGCATCCATAGTTTGTAATTTCTCCTCAAAGGCACAAAATCTTTCCTTCATAGGATTAGTCGATGGAATCCTCTAGGGTTGAGTAGGAATGTTTACTTGTGGAGGACCATCATCAAGCAGAAGATCATACAATGGGTTGGTCACCACAGTAAAGCCTGGTGGAGGATCAACATTATTTATCTCAACATGTTGAAGGTTGTTCCTTGACGTAGCTACCAACGACTTCCAACTTGGCTTTTTTAGGTGTCTACCTTGATCTACTTCAAACAACAACTACTTGTTCAGAACGACTACTGGGAAATCAGATGGCTGACCATGAACAAAAGGTGGAATGAATGTTTTTTTGGGAATGGTATGTAATGCTGATGGATGCAAATGTGATGGAATAGATACAATGAAATTCCATATTCAATTATTTTTAAGGAATCTACTTACTTTGATTCAAGTTTGAAACAAGAGAAGCGGTTCAATGGCAAGACTCAAAGACAAAATCCCTATAAATAAGAGGACATGTGTGTTACAAATATGATATGAAGCCATGAATGCAAGGACATGGGACCAAAGCCTCCACATATACTGGATAAATGTTGTATTAATGATGGACTAGGTTCAAGAGTTCTCCTATATAGGGAACACGAGAAACCCGGGTAGGATGGAAGTTAAAGTTTCCTGCAAAAAAACTTATTCCCTCTCACATGCGGGTTCTAGTCTTGAACAGAGGTTCCTAACAATCCTCAACTTCTCGAGTTCTTAGGTCGAGAAATAATAATATGTTCATAATTTCTTATATGGCATTATCACCTCTCAAGGAGGCCTCCATTGATTTCCAAAGAAAGGTCTCCAAAGTCGTAAGTTCTCTATGAAAATATTTCGTCTATTGCATAGGCATGCAAGACAAAGATATATCCAAAAAAACCTCGTCTGAATGCGAGTCTCATGCCGGCTATATGTATCAAGCATTACGTAAGCCAACACGAATATCCACTTTAATCCTATGTGTATCCTAAAGCCTGGGTAGTGGGTTTATCTCTCAACAACAACCCATCCTAACAGTATAACAATATCCAAGATAAATGAATGACATAGATACAATGAATGTAATGAATAAAGCAAATAAAGATAAAGATAAACACCCAAAGAAAAATAAAACAAACAAGAGTTAGGACTGACTTGCTTAGGGATATTCTTCAGCAGAGTCGCCAGTTGTTGATACGCGAAAAACAACCACCGAAGACACAGAGATGCCATTGAACTTTATTCATCACAACGGGGAAAGGAAAATATTAATAAAACCTCAAAAGGGAGAGAACATGGTCTCGCTACCAAATTCAGGGTTCGAAAGTCGATTACACAAGAGGAAGGTATTAGCACCCCTCGCGTTCATTGTACTCAATGAGATCCACTCTTGTTGTTCTAATTAAATGGTGTGTGTATATATAAAGCTTACTTGCTAAGGGAATGCATGAATGAAAAGGGTAAAAAAAAGGGCTCGCCAGGATCTTGCAATCTTGTGCATATGTATTCCCTCGTACAATGGGAAAGTCAGATCAATCGTAGTTCGGAGGACTACGGTGAAAAAGGGAAGGTTGCTCGCAAATTATTAGGGTCCTTGTGCCTACGTATTCTCAACAGAAATGAGAAATCAGAGTGTCTGTAATTCATGGGACTAAGGGTTGTTGGGTGTTTTTTTATGGACGATGTTAATGTCACATTCTAGCAGTTAGGTTTTGCCGCTCACACGTGAGGAGACTTAAGCTTTATCATGTATTGCGGTAGAATGGAAATAACACGCCTTTTATGAAAAAAGGATTGAAAAGAAAATCCCGAAGGATAAAAGATTTTAATTTGTTGAAATGTTTTATTATGGTTTTGAAAAGGGTTTGAGACACGTATTGTACTAAAGTTTATGACAATAGGAGCAAGTATTATGTACAAATGATCCAAACGTCTCACGTATAAAATACTCTAAAAAGAGGTAAGGAAAACTCTCGCTCATATTTTCTCATGTACTTAAGGCTCGTGATGTATTACATGCATCACATTTATTAAGTATTTTTGGATTTTGATGCAAGAAAAGATTTGGATGCAAAAAGAAATAAAATCTAGGGGAACTGGATCCTATATGTTATCATGCAAGGTAGATCTATGATCGAGATCAGAGGGAAATTATATCCTAATATGATTATGCAAGATGAACCTATGGTTAGGTTTAAAGGGAAACTACACCTAAAGTTGTCATGCAAAAGATTAGGAACCTAAAATCTATCTTACTTCAATCTTAATAAAAATATTAAGTTGAACTAGGAGATCCTAAGGGGATATATGAATTCAAAAGCAAGCAAATAAACAAGGTATAACTCAAACGTCAAGATGAGCTAACAAAAGAAAGCAAGCCTAAAACATGGAAGCAACCAATCACAAAATATAATTAAACGAAAAGAGAAATATTATGACATAACAAAAGAAACATGAGTTAGATGAATGACGATGATTACAAGATAATGAGCAATGGCACAATCAAGATAAGAATCAAGATTATAAGATCAAATCAATATAGCCTAGTCCCCAAACAAAAGTATCCATGCTACAAGTCATTAAGTTAGAAGTTAAATCAATAAAGAAACTAATAAAATAAAATCTACGTGATCCTAAACAGTTAAACTTTAAACACAAATCAAAATTGAAAAGATTAATTCAAAGACTAACCAAAAAAATATTTTTGAGTTATTTATTTATTTAATTGAAAGCAAATGAATTAATTAATTTGAATAATTATAATCAATTTAACCAAAACATAATTAAAATATATTTGAATATTAGTTAAGAAAAGTTTTCTAAATTAATAACAAAAATGCAAAACAAATAAAAATGAAATTAAAATAATAAAAAAAAGTAGAAAAGTAAAAGGGAGGTGTAAAGTGTAAAATCGAAGTGTGAATAATATTTGAGTGGGTCTGGTTATGAAGCTAGGTCCAAAATTTAACAAGGAAATGGCCAGGGAGGTGTGAAAATCAGATCTGATGGGCTTAGCCCAATCATGCACGTATGAAGATGATAGGTAGGGCTCAAACCAACTCAACATCACAAGCTGCATGTTACATCACGTGTTTTATGCAATTTCAAATTCAGTTCTTCATCTTTGCACAAAATAAATTCTCCATTCAATTCACTTCCCTTGTTTTCTGCTTCATGACATACCTCGAAACCCCCAAAGCTTCTTCGGCAATTTCGATATCACGTCTCACCTTCCCGGCGGCACCAAAAATATTCCTCTGGAAACTTCAACGACGTTGATTAGATCTTCGTCTTCGTGGAAACACATTGAAACAAAATCGACCTTGGGCGGCGTTTCGTGATGGCTCAGTTTCGGGAAAGCGATGTTTCCAAAAAATCCGTCAGAAATAGTTTTTCTGGAATTCATACAACCTGCATAATTAGAGTCGACAAATTCTTTGATTTTGACTTTCTTATCATCACCACTAGCTCCACTATGAATTAGGACTCTGCTCAAAGATCCATTGATGTACCTTAGAATCCACTTTAATGTTTTCCAGTGCACCTTCCTAAGATTGGCCATCTATTTGCTTATAAGGATCACTCAGTATGCTATGTATGGCCTCGTACGGACCATATCATACATTTAAAAACCTACTATGCTAGCATATGGAATGCTATTCATATAGGCTCTTTTGACTTCAGTCATAGGACTTTGAGTCGTACTAAGCTTGTATTGAGGATTGGTCGGTGTTAGAACATGTTTTGAATTCAACATACCAAACTTGTCGAGAATCTTCTTCATGTATGTCTTTTGAGATATGCATAATCTCGACTAATTTCTATCTATTTGGATGTTAATCCCAAGAATCATGGATGCAACTCCCAGATCCTTCATGTCAAACTTCTTATCGAGTTTAGCCTTCACCTTCATAATATTTTCGAAACTATTGCTTGCTATGAGGATGTCATCCACAAAAGCAACAAAATAACAAATGAATTTCCAGGTCAAACTCTGAAATAAACACAATGGTCAAATAGGCTCTTAGTGAAACCTATGTATGCCATGAACTTGTCGAATCTCCTATTCCATTATCAAGGATATTATTTCAGGCCATACAAAGACCTATTCAACTGGCACGCATAATCCTCATGTTGTAACACCCCGTTCCCAAAAATTGAATAAAACAATTAAAATAAACACACATCAGAGTTTTCCCCACGACGGGATGTCACAATTTTCAACATAATTCCACGAATCATCTAAAAACTAATTTCCAATAAAATCTCAGTGAAAAAAGAAGTTTGTCATAACACATAACGATATATATACACATCATCCATGTCATCAACATCGCTATATATAACAACCATCGACCATCTGCCCAAAAATATATAACATAATCATCAAACATCATCACATGTCTCGCAAAAGTCAGATATGCCACAGGGGCACACATATCAACAGTAAAACAATAAGACCCCCAAAAAGCCCCGGTGTTACATATCAGAGCAGTCCTACGACAATGCCACAATCCAAGCTAGCTAAACACCTGAATTATCTATACTTCCGAAGAAGCACATACCACAACAACAGCAAAGGGGTGAGAATCACAATCAAAATAATAATGGTATAATGGTACATGAAATAAAAGGCAGAAACAATAAATCATTATTTCACATGCAACATATCCGGACCTACTGTCCCATGCCAACCCACTATGCATACCACAAATGCAACACATCTGGACCTACTGTCCCACCATCAATATCTATAATTCACACAAACCACAATGCAACACATGCACTTGACTCAACGATATGCGGTACCGACTCACAACAATGATGGGCACCGGGCCATCAACCCTCCACACAGGAGCACACATCAACGATGGGCGCTTGGCCATCAACCCTTCACAAAGGAGCACATATCAACCATGGGCACTTGGCCGTTAACCCTCCACAAAGGAGCACACACACCGATGGACACCTGACCATCACCTTCCTCACAGGGAGCACATCTCCGATGGTCACTGGGCCATCACCCTCCTCACATGGAGCCTCACATCGATGGACACTGGGCCATCACCCTCCTCACAGGGAGCATATCATCAACGTCCCCCACTTGAGACACAGGTGGTCGCATACACTCCATCCGAGCAACGATCCAAATCCCGTCCACACTCCCCACTGGAGCACGTGAGTGTATCACACAACACTTCCACGCTCCCCACTTGGAGCACGTGAGTACATCATACCTCACGTCCATATGCTATGCAAGACACTATGCATAAACACACATCACACACAGTGCACATGACCCCACTGGTCAATCGCATCATAATATGCATACATACACAAGCACACAAAGTGCATCGATCCTACCGATCAAATCACCACGCAATATATCACACATCATGCACATAAGGCATATCGGTCCTACTAACCCAACCGTCACAACAACACATAAACACGACGCATGTAAAGCGTATCGATCCTACGGATCCTCTCATCACAACATATCACCACAACACACTCAAGGTGCAACGATCCTACTGATCCACATATCTCACGCAACACATTAATACCACGCGCACAAGGTGTAACGATCCTACTGATCCAATCCTCATACTACAGCGTGTAAACGCAATGCATAATAAGCGTATTGATCCTACGGATCCACATCCATCTCACAACATATCACCAGACATAGTGCATAGTGCATACATATCACATACACATCCATACTTATCTAAACTTAACACATAATCCACCGATTATTTCAAATGCGATAAACGCCGTCCACACAGCCCTTATAACCCTCAACACACTCTCAGCACCCAGCTATCATCACAGCACATCAATCCGATCGTACTCAGCGCCCTTATATCACCACATACCTGAATCAATACATACACCGATGCAATCACCCAAATTAAGGGAATATCAAGGAATTCACCTCCTACACCACACATACACTCACCACGACTCACGATCATGCCCAACATCAAACATGACCAACAAGGGTCAAAAGCCACAAGGGAAGCCAACAGAACAACAGTAGAAACACAAACTAATGTCGGGCTCGCTGGCACATTCGCCTGGCGAAGCCCCACAGCGAACACTCGCTGCCATTCGCCTGGCGAAGCCAGACAGAAGCTTCTGCCAGCACTCGCTGACTAGTTCGCCTGGCGAAGGCTCGCCCCTCATTCGCCCAGCGAATACCTGCGTACTCAGAAAAATCCCACTCAGCAGGAACAACAACCTTCCCCGATTTCACCCGATTAAATCGAACTCACAACCAACAACATATTACCACTTAGTACGGGGTCTATTCCCGATTCTATCCGACAAATTGTCAACTCTTCTCTAGTAACCAACTTCCGGCTCAACTTCGAAATTACCCGGAAGGCTCCCAATTCACTCAACCATCATTCTACAGCACATGCATACGAAATTAACATAATCTAACATACAATCTCAACAACAATAACATGCATTCAACATCAAACTAGCGATAATCTATGGGGATTAGGGATTTCCCCCTTTTATACCAATTCTCATGTAAAACCATTTAACCGTTAAATTCTCCCCCCCCCCCCCCCCATTACCTCGAATGTAGCCGGATGATGATCAGTTTCCCAAATCTTTAGCCTTGATGCCCTCTTTGCTCAAGCTCTCTTGATCGTTCACTCCTTCCTCCTCCGTGTTCGTACGTTCCTTCCTTTCTTCCACTTTTCCAAAATGCCAAACTTGCCCTCAATACCCCCAAAATTCCCTTATATTTCCAAATAAATAATTAATTCTCACTTTCTTTTAATCCAAAAATTCCAATAATAATATTCTCATTTCCCTTCATTCAAAAAAATCAAGTTTAATATTAATATCCCAAATAAGTATTATTTCCACAATTTCTTTAATTTCCAAACTCTTCCAATAATATTTTTAAATATGACAATAATAACAATAATATTAATAATAATAGTATCAACACTATTAATCATCATATTATTATTATTATTAATCATATTTTTCTAATATTATGGAACTCAATTCCTCAAACAATTTCCACACACAATGCACCGAAAAACAAATAATACGGAAAAACCAAATAATTAAAAATGGGTGTTACACATGTCCTTTTTCTGCATACCCTTTAGGATGTTTCATCAGAATTGTTTCATCTAGATAACCATACAGGAAAGCAGTATTCACATCCATCTGTTCAAGTTCTAGGTCGAACCTTTCCACCACGGCTAACAATATTTTAATGGATCTATGCTTTACAGTAGATGAGAATACATCATTGAAGTCGACACCTTCTTTTTGAGTAAGCCCCTAACAACCAACATTGCCTTAAATCTCGTCGACATCACTCATTCAATTCCTTCCTTAGCCTTGAAAACCCACTTACAACTGACTAACCTGGCCCCTGTAGGTTTTTTAATCATCTCCCAAGTGTTATTATCATGAATAAATTTTATCTCATCATCCATGGCTTTCAATCATTTAGTCTTATTTAGACTCCTCACAACTTCTTTGTAATCTCTAGGTTCTTCTCAAGAACCTAACTTGCATAGATTAATGCGAATGCTATGAGATATGCATAACCAAGTCTCCGAGGTAGCTTGATGACTTTTTCCACCTGTCTCTTGCAAGCAGGTAGTTATTATCAGTCTCTTCATCTTCATCAGTACCTTGTGCTTCTTCTTTGACTTCATTTGGGTTATGCACTTCAACATCACTATGCTCCACCTCAACATGAATCTCTTCCTGTTCCAACTCTTCTTAAGTTATCTTGGTACTTTGACCAACGTCATCAATTTTCTTGAACGCCATTTTTGTTTCATTGAAAACTACATCTCGACTTATGACACGCCTCTTGTGACCTAGCTCTAGGCACCACAACCTATAAGCTTTGACTCATTCAAGTTATCCAATGAATATACATCTCATATCTATATGTTCTACTTAGTCTTGCCTAATGTGAGCATAGGCTAAACAACCTGATACTATAAGTCTGTTGAAATTAGGTGGATGTCCCGATCATATTTCTTCAGGTGTCTTCATCCCTAAGGCAGTCAAGGGGCACCTATTTATCGTGTATGTTGCAATCACATCAATTTCTGCTCAAAACACCTTCCTTAATTCCGCACTAAGCAACATGCATATAACTCTTTCCAGAATGGTTCGACTAAACCTTTCAGCCAAACCATTTTGTCAGGGAGTACCTGTAATAGTTTTCTGCCTTGCAATACCAGACATAACAAAATAGTTGTCGAAAGCCTGATTGCAAAGTTCAAGACCATTATCGATCCTCAACCTCTTAAACTTTCTGCCAGTTTAGTATTTGACCAAAGTCTTCCAACTTTTGAAAATTTCAAAAGTTTCACCCTTAGTCTTCTGAATGAATACTCATAACTTTCTGGAATAATCATAAACTATGGCTAGAAAATATCTTGCACCTGAGTGTGAAGGATTCCTTGCAGCCCCCCGAAGATTAGTATGAATGTAATAAAAGGATCCATGTACTCTTTGTTTACACTGGTTAAACTTCATTATATAGGATTTACCAAATACACAAGGTTCACAAAACTCTAATTTTTTTTACCTTGTCACCATACAATAGATTTTGTTTCGATTTCGACAGTTGGACCAGGTCTTTTTTACTGACATGGCCAAGTCTCTTGTGCCATAGCTCAGTCTTTGACATAATATTTTTTTTTGCATGGATGCCACATCCGATGAACCAATTACAACCTTAGCCTCAATGACATACAAGCCTTGTTTCTTTATACCTCTCAAGACTTCCTTCGACCCCTTCATTACCCTTAGGATACTCTGCTCTCCTTTGAAGACATATACTTTCTTGTCAAATTCACAAAGAAAATCAAATTCCTCTTAAGACCAAGTACATGCATGACATTAGTCAATAGCCTTATTGACTCATCATGGAGCTTGAATCTGATAGATCTAATTTCTGTAATCTTGTAGGCTTTATTGTTTCCCAATAACACTGACCCACCATCTTGACCACATCATTCTTTAAACACGTCTTTGTTCGGAGTCATGTGCCAAGTTTTACCTGAATCCACAATCCATTCCTCGCTAGAGTCGCTGCTTGAAACCACAAGGACATCATATGGTTCATAATCATCTTGCACAATGGTTACATTACCATTATCCTTCCCACCATGATTATTTGGTCAATCAGGGAACACCTTTCTTGTATGACCCTCCTTCTTACAACGATAACACCTAATTGTATGAGCATTACCACCATAAGAATTATGTATAACTTTAACTTTCTTCTTCTCAAACCTACCATATTTCTTTAAGAATTTCCCCTTAACGGACAAACCTTCACCAACAAAAGATGGTTTATGCCCTTTTCGTTCACTCAAGTCCTTAAAGTACAAGACTGATTAAACTTCTTCAAAGGTCAATGAATCTCTTCCACACAATAGTGTTTATTTGAAGTGAGCATGAGACTTAGATAAAACACACAACAACATTAATGCTTGATCTTCATCATCAATCTTGACCTCGACATTTTCAAGATCAAGAATCAACTTGTTGGACATATCCAACTACTCAGCCAAGACTTTATCTTCACTCATCTTGAACGTATACAAAACTTGCTTCAGGTAGAGACAATTAATATCGAATTTCGTCATGTCAAACCTTCGAGTTTCGTCCACACACCAGCTGCAACTTTCTCCTTTAAAACCTGTTGGAAAACGTTATCACCAAGGCTCAAAATGATTGCACCGTGGGCTTTCTCGATCATCTTCGTCGTTTCCTTCTCCACTAGGGCAACATCCATCTTCTCTGATCCTTTCAACGCTTCTAACAAACCCCACTGAACCAGTAGGGCTTGCATCTTCAAGCGCCACAAATCGAAATCATTCACACTAGTGAATTTCTCAATCTAATACTTTGTTGATGACATCTTCTCATCTACGCACACCGCACCAGTTTGTTGTAAATTGATGTCATCAAGAACAAACCAAAATATGAGAAAAAAACTGAGTTTCTTGAAAAAACATAAGAAACCCTATTAGGTTTTACTAAAGAGAGAAGAAGGAAGAAGAAGAACCATAATTGATTAAAACTGTTTTACTATTCACTTACTCAATAAGAGTTCAAAGATTACAAGTGAATAACAACAATTAACCTCTCTCAACAACCTGAAAGAACTAGTATATTTATAGACTATTAAGCTGACTTAGGCTACAAGCTAACTTAACAATCATGCTTACAAGCAAGACCCAATTCCTTATGCTAACAATCATAACATTTCAACTACTGCATATTTGAGCATACTTCGATTACATCATGCAGAATCAACATATGAATAGACTTCAACTATATATTAAACCTTTGCCGAATCATAAAACTATCTCTATCAAAACTAAAATTCGATCTAAATACCACAAAACTAACTAAAAACAATCCACAACGAATTTGTCCTTTTAGTGAAACAACTAATGCCTCCAATATCCAACTAATTCCACTGCAATCAACTTCACCAAATAACATATCAACATCTATAGCATTTTTTATTTACAACTAAATTTTACTATATGATAAATTGATCATTAACACCCCCACCCCATCCACGACCAATGCCAAAATGAAAAATCTTCCCCATCACTAATCACGTTTTCAACATTTTTCGAAAATCAGTAAACTTTATCATATTGATACTTATTCTCCATGAATTTAATATCTCTATGCCACGCCGAATATTTGCCTAAACTCCCAACGAATCTACCATTTAACCATCCATACTTTTGTGCCAATATTTTAAACCACAAATCCTTGTGATATATCCAATATTCAACACCATTTTTCTAAATATCTCTCATAAAAAATCTATTATGGATTAATTTTTATAAATGATACGTGGAAAAGTTTTGAAAAAGGAAATAAAGTAAGCCACAAGTGTAACACATGACAACTAGAAACTCACATAAATAAATATTGTGATTTCCATCCATGCATGAAATCTTGTTTATAAATAAACTTTACAATTAATGACTAAAGCTCACTCCACTAACTAGGATAAATATATATTGATTTTCACATGCACACTTTAAAAAAAAACTTTACCTTCAAACTTGAAACCAACTCAAAATGTCATATGAACGTCACTAAGTTAAAAATCACTTCACTAACCACTATTTGCGATATGGGAGAAACACTCCGGAAATGCAATGGTGAAAACTTTTTCCCATGTGAAAAACACGTCACAAAATTGTGACATATAAACCACGTCGCAAATGACAAAAAAAGTAGAAAAGGTTCCCACGTGAAAACCAAGTCACTAATTAGTGACGTGAAAATCATGTGGGAACTTACCTTTACCAAATTGGTCTGCACGCTTGATTGACACCAGTTGAATTATTTTCCCATATGATTCTCACGTCACTAATTAGTGACATGAGATGCATTTTACTATAAAATTTAATAATAATAAAAAATAAATAATATTAACTGAAAACAATTATAAAATAAAAATAAATATTAAATATTAAATATTAAATTTAAAATAAAAATAATTTTTAATTAAAATAATATACATTAAAAATATATACATAATTAGTCACATGAAATTCACGTCACAAATACAAATAATAATAATAAAAGTTGTCACGTAATATTCACGTCACAAATATAGACAATAATAAAAAAAATTATTCCTCGTCACTAAATGATACATCTTCGTCTTCTTCATCGTCTTCGACAGAATAATTCGATTTCGAGGCAAAAATTTTTCGCATTTGTGCCTCCATGTCTGATTGCCGCTTCCTCATTTCCTCTATTTCAGCATTTTGTCTATTTCTCATATCATCCATTTCGGCCTTTAGGGCCGCCTCACGTGTCTCCGCCTCTCGTCTCGCCTCAGATAGAGCTAACTGTCTCACTGTTGCCAACATTTATGGTGTCAATTCTGCCGGACGCGATCCTCCTTCCCCATCATCGAGCCTTTGAAATAATGTCCGATCCCCTTTTCTATATTCGACAGCCAAAGACCCCAGACCAAAAAAACATCCATTGACTCTCTTCCCGCCTACTGTTAAATTCCAAATATAAAGATCAACGCGTGGATCAAGCGGTGCATCCCCAATCGGCGTATATTGAGGATTTTCAATTAGAAATTGGGCAAGAAAGGTCGGGTACAACTCCTACACACACATTAAAAAAAATTAAATTAAATATAATTTAAACAATTTAGTTATATAGTAATTTTGAAATTAAAAGAATTCAACTATAATTAACAAGTTACCAAGGTTGATTTGGAACGGCCGTCAACAAAGTCTCCCGATTTTTTGGTTCGGGTCTTCACAAATAGCTCATTAATTCGTGGCTCCCTCCCCAAGTCCTTTTTCTATTTAAAATAATGGAGCTTAAGTAAATAAATAATAATACAAAATAAAACTTAAAAAATAGTTATAATTACCATTCGTCGACGATGTTCGCCGATACTGATACTTCCAACTGTACTAAGACAGCCACCTGCTTCAGATGCCCTCATCTTTTTAGCATGTTCAGATCTTCTCTGAAAATCTTCTGTCTTCCACCACTCAACAAGTTCACCAAATATTTCCTCGCCTATCCAGTTAGGACGAGTTTGATCTCTTTCCCAATGTTGTCTAGCATTCCTGAGCATGTCAGATAATCTGCTAGATACCTTACTTTTTATTTTTTTTTTAATTTTGAACTCGTCAAATTTCTGCCAAGTACACATTTCCTGCAAGTTATATGACAATCAAATAAAATGTTAGACATATATAACAAAAAATCATTATAAAATAACATAACTATAATAAAAATACAATTTACCTTGAATTTATCAAACCATATATCTTTCTCAGTATCTGGGAGCTCTCCGAAAGACTTAATGAGTTTTGTATACATCAATTGAATGACCCAGTTTACAGCTTTAGCAGCAGGACGACACAGATCAAAACTAAACAACAATAATTTGAACGAGAATTAAACATAAAATGACAATATATAGCTAAATAAATATTATAAATTAAAAACATACCCAGATCCCTCAGGCCTAATCAGATGTCGTCCTTCAACCACCAAATGCTCCTCTGCAACAGGATTTGTCTGCTCCTCATGAACATCGTCATCCCCCTGAACATTGTGGTCATCCTGCTGCTGACGAGCAGGTATATGTGTGGGGTGTGGAATGCGGGAACCAGATCCCTCTGGCTGGTGCGTGGAGGGTGTCGGCTGAGGAAAACTAGATCCTGAAGGATGCGGCGTGAAGGAATACTGCTGAGGAAAAACAGATCCCCCAGGCTGTGCGAAGTGAGTCTGCTGAGGAAAACTAGATCCCCCAGGCTGCGGCGTGAAGGAATACTGCTGAGGAAGAAAACTAGCTCCCCCAGGAAAACTAGATCCCCCAGACTGCTGTGTAAACGTAGATGGTACCCCAAGCGGATGCATGAAGGATCCCCCAAACGGACTAATAAACGATGGATTCCCAAATGGAACCGTTTGGGAGGAGGAGAGTAATGTCGTAAATGGCTGTGAAGTGTCTACGGACATTAGATCTGCCTGAGACTGTGGGCGAGAAACATACATGGGCGAGGGCGGTACCTCACGTACTCGGGCTCTCGAACGAGGCTGGGTCTCCTTAGCCTTACCCTTGTCAGTTCGGGGTGGCATTGTATCTATTTTGAAATAGTTTTCAATAAATAAATAATACGTAAATAAATCAAGACTCTTCATGCTCTTGGTAAATAAATAATACGTAAATAATACATTTGTATTCATATAAAAAAACAATACATTAATAAAAATTGTCCGAACACATATAAAATCTATCTATTCAAACTCTTCATGTTCTTCAGCCATATTATTTTCATCATCTGATCCAATAATGTCCTCAGATCTATTATCTGCATGCTCTTCATCCACATTATTATCTACCAACAAAACAGATGCATCAATTTGATGACCCTCGACCAATGTATCACACAAATTTGTAATTTCTTCAACTTCAACCACATCATTAATTTGAGAAATTTCATGGTCTTGGTAAGCAGCATCTTCCACTAGACCGTCAGTTTCAATATGACCCAATGGTTTTGTTTTGATTACAACACACCACCCACGTTTACGTGACTGAATTGAAGGGTACGGAACATAATAAACTTGTTTAACGATATGTGCCATTATGAAAGGGTCATACTCTTTGTACCTTCTGTCCATTCGAATATCAACAGTGTTATATTTCTTATCTATTTTTGTGCCCCTGGCAGATGGATCATACCAATCACAATAAAACAAGACAACTCTATTTTCCGAGTCCAAGTAATTGTATGCCAACTCGTAAATATGCGTAACAACGCCATAGAAGTCGTCTTCACCACCATCTGTAACTCCTTTAACAAATACACCACTATTTATGGTTTTTTTCCCTTCTGTCCACGTCTGGGTGTGAAATTTATAGCCGTTCACAAAGTATGTGTGCCATTCAATTGCTCTTTGAACAGGCCCTCTAGATAAGTTACACAAATGAAGTATTTCTTGAGTCGGTGCTACAATGCATGACTATTGATCCTTGAACCATGCTGGAAAAGATGCATGTATTTGACCGATAGTTGCTTGTTCATCGGTGCTTTGAAAATAGGAGGCGTTAAATGCCCTATAAAGAAACACATTTAAAAATTAGAATGTAATAATTCAATTTGTAAAGCCAGATAAGTAGTTATGTTAGGGGTATACTTACTCAAGATATGGCCTAACTTCAATACAGTTAATAAGAACATGAACATGTGCAGATTGCAGTTCTTTTTGGGTCAGCCAATGCACATTCTCCTTTCCAGAGGGGCGACCGGGAAGACCGAAGATTGACAAGGTAAACTGACTTCTTTTGTTAATATCAAATTCATTCCTTATGATTCTTGGAGTTAGCATCAAATGATTGAAATAATGACTGCAAAAATGTGATGTTTCCCGATGCAAATAATGTGCACATATTGATCCTTCAACTTTAGCTTTATTTTTCACTGGTCGCTTTGAATCACCCATGAATCTTTCAGAGGGATACATCCACCTGTATTGCACGGGGCCACCAAGATAGGCTTCATATGCAAGATGCACAGGTAGATGCTCCATAGAATCGAAAAAACCAGGTGGAAAAACGCGTTCCAACTTGCATAGAATAACTAGAATATTTTGGTCCAACTTAATGATGCTATCGACTCTTAAAGTTGACGCACAAATATCTCTGAAAATTGACTTATTTCAATTAGCGGATATAGCACATGGTTGGGTAGTGAACTGAACGCAATTGGAAGCAATCGTTCCATGAAAACATGACAATCATGGTTTTTCATTCCATGCAGCTTCCCAGTTTTGGTGTCAGCACACCTTGCTAAATTTGAAGCATAACCATCCGGCATTCTCAATTCATTTAACCATTGACAAACCGCTTTACCATCTTGGGAAGTTAGACTGTAACATGCCTTAGGTTTTAATAATTTTCCATTAGGCCGAGGCTTCAACTCCAACTCTTTTCTATCACATAAAATTTCCATGTCCCTTCTAGCCTTCTCATTATCCTTTGTTTTACCTTGAACATCCATCATTGTGTTAAATATATTATCGAAGAAATTCTTTTCAATATGCATAACATCAAGATTATGTCGCAATAAATTATCTTTCCAATATGGGAGGTCCCAAAATATACTTCTTTTTGTCCAATTGTGTTTAACCCCATATCCTTCAATTCTATATGCTTCACCGTAATCTGTAAATTTTGGCAGTTCAGTAACTCGATTCCATATCTCCTCTGGTGACAATCGCGGAGGAGGCAAATCTTTTACTCGTACATCTTTTTTGAAATCAGACTTGTTTCTTCTAAATACATGGTCTCGTGGTAGGAATCTGCGGTGAGAGTCAAACCACGAACTTTTCCCTCCAAATTCCAAAGTAAAAGCCTTTGTAAATTCCATGCAATGTGGACATCCCATTTTGCCATGCGTACCCCACCAGATAACATTCCATAAGCAGGAAAGTCATTAATAGTCTACATCAAGGCAGCTCGCAAAGTAAAGTTTTGTTTGCGAGATATATCATAGGTCCATTCTCCAATCCACAACCTCTTCAAATCATCTATTAAAGGTTGCAAATAAACGTCGATTCCAGATTTAGGACTTGACGGTCCTGGAATGAGGCAAGTCAAAAACATGTATGGTTTTGTCATGCACATCTCTGGAGGGAGGTTGTAAGGGGTTACGATAACTGGCCAACAGGAATATGCAATTGCAGATGCTTGGACGTATGGAGTAAAACCATCAGAGCATAGTCCGAGCCTGACATTTCTAGGTTCTGCAGCAAAATCAGAATGTACCCTATCAAAATGTTTCCATGCCTCACCGTCAGATGGATGCTGCATAATGCCTGAACATGTTTTATTTGTATGATGCCATGTCATTTGACTTGCACTATGCATTGAAGCAAACAATCTTTTTAACCTTGGTATTATCGGCAAATAAAACATGGACTTCACTGCTACACGTTTTTGTTTACGGTTAATGGCTTTACTACGAACTTAATATCTCGAACTCTTACAGAACTTACATTCCTCCAGCGCCTCATCATTAATACCAAACTCATTGTCATAAAACAACATACATCCTTTTATGCAACAATCAATCTTTCGTACTTCTAAACCCAACTTCGATACCAACCTCTTTGCATCATAATAACTTGTAGGCAAGTTGTCTTTCGTAGGAGTCGCATCCAACATCATTTTTGCAAAGTATTCCAAACACTGATCAGGAACATTCCAATTTGACTTTGCGGCCAATAATCTCACACACATTGATAATTTTGAATCTGCTGACCTCTCAAACAACGGTGTATTCATTTCTTTCAACAATTGGTAAAACCTTTGTGCTTCCTGATTCGGAAACTCTTCCCCATCAAAATCCTGAGGTTCGTCATATGTCACATTTACTCCAAATGCATTTCCAACAATTTCATCGATCAGATTAAATTATTCATCAAATTCCATATGTGATCGACTGCTTGATGCGTGTGTATTAGTTGTCTCTGCATGTACATTACTCGGCAGTTGTTCTCCATTATATGTCCAAACCCAATAATTTTTAATGAAACCCTTCCTCTTCAAATGACGTTCTACTTCATCTGGATCACTAATTATAGGTCTACATTCACATTTAAGACAAGGACATCTCACTCCTCCCTCACGTCGACAACATTCTTGTGCAAATGCCCACGTGATAAACCCCTTAACTCCTTCCTCAAATTTTGGTGTAAGTCCAAGTCTGCCTGGTAACGTTCTATTGTACATCCAACTACGATAGTAACGAAAATATTCCATACTGCAGAAATTTGTACTATCATTATATATCATTTTAATAAAATATGTAATTTAAATCTTTTTTTTCTATTTCGACACCAACTTAATAAAATATGTTCACTAAAATAATATAAATTCATTATTTTTAAAATATAATATATATTCATTATTTTTAAAGTATAATATATATTCATTATTTTTAAATTATAATATATTCATTAAAGTATAATATATATTCACTATAATTTTATAAAGTATAATATATATTCATTATTTTTAAAGTATAATATAAATTCACTAAAATAATATATTATATTAACAATAACATATTTAAAGTATAATATATATTCATTATTTTTAAAAATCTGTTTTTAATAATTGAATGTGTAAAAATAACGTATAAAAATAATGTATAAAAATAATGTATTAAATGTGTTATTCTGTTTTTAACATATTTACTAAAATAAAATAATATATATTATACTAATTCTGTTTTTAATAATCTATTTTTAAAAATCTGTTTTTAAAAATCTGTTTTAAAAATCTATAATATATATAATTGATTTACTAATAGTACATATTTATTATTTTTTAATAAAAATACTTTTTCAAAGAATAATACATTTAAAAATAACACTTTTTAAATATAATACATATTCTTTATATTTTTAAAAAATATATATTAATTTTTTTTATTTACAATATTGTTTACTAAAAATATTTTTTAAAATTCTATTTTTTCTAACATAATAAGTATTATGTTTTTAAAAATTAAAAATACATAACATATTTAATTTGTTTCTAATATATTATTTTTGTTTTTTATAAATATTCTATTTTTCTAATTTGTTTCTAATAACATATTATTTTTGTTCTGTTTTTCTAACAAATATTCTATTTTTTTATTTTGTTTCTAATAACATATTATTTGTTTCTAACATAAAAAATATTCTATTTTTTTAATTAAAAATACATAATATATTATTTTTATTTTTTCTTTCAACAACAACAACACAGTATATATATATATATATATATATATATATATATATATATATATATATATATATATATATATATATATATATATATATATATATATATATATATATATATATATATATATATATATATATATATATATATATATATATATATATATATATATATATATATATATATATATATATATATATATATATATATATATATATATATATATATATATATATATATATATATATATATATATATATATATATATATATATATATATATATATATATATATATATATATATATATATATATATATATATATATATATATATATATATATATATATATATATATATATATATATATATATATATATATATATATATATATATATATATATATATATATATATATATATATATATATATATATATATATATATATATATATATATATATATATATATATATATATATATATATATATATATATATATATATATATATATATATATATATATATATATATATATATATATATATATATATATATATATATATACTTACATCTAACCAAAAAAAATTTAAAATTTCCTAATCAATATTCTAAAATAATATTTCATATATCAAATATATAAACAAATTGTAATGCAAAAATACCTCTCAAAAGCTTCCAATGGAACTCTTTAATCAATATTAGATCTGGAAAAAAATTAACAGTTAATAAAAAGAAAAACATAAAATAAATGGAAACCTAAAACAGTCACAACAACATACATCATCTTCACCTTAAATTTGTAATTCACCTTAAATTTGTAAAATTTTCGTTGGAGGTGCGAAGCAGAATAATATGAAGGTCTGGAAATGTGAGGGAGGAAGAAAGAAGAAAAACTGAAGAAATGAAGTGAAACGAGATGGGTGAAAATTCTAGGATATATAATGAAACTTGCGACGTGGGGAACACGTGGGAAGGTACCCACGTGAACGCCACGTCGGAACAAACATCAACTCCAACCATTTGCGACGTGAATTGGGGGTCAGAACATTCCAAGAATTTGCGACGTGGCAATAGGGTCGGCCTTATATTAAATTATATTCGTTGCCCCACTAAATGCCAAAGCAAAGGTTCATTCATGTGTCTGACAAATTAATGGAAATTATTTTTGCGACGTGAAAAGCATGTGGGTAATTTGTGACATGCTTATCACGTGGGAAAAAAATAACTTTTTTGAATTTACAGTTCCCTTGTGATTTACACGTCACAACTGAATTTGTGAAAAATTCAAACTTCCCTCCCCCTAAAAATTCTAAAATTTCGTTGAACATTTCAGAGTTACAAAATTTATTAATTAAATAATTTAGTGACGTGGGAATCACTTGGCAACACATTTTTTTTCCACGTGATTACCACGTCACTAAATCACTAGGGAAAAACAACATTTTCTTGTAGTGGCATTTACAACTAGTCTAACTTTGAACTATTAATTTTATCTTATCTTAAATTTTTTTCTTCTACACATTTATTTGTCAATGGATCCCAATCAACATAACCCTTGATCTAATTTTATACAAAATGGTGGTAGTCCTCCTTCCATTCCAAATCAACAATGTAATCCATATTTTAGAAATACACCTTTTATCTCAAATCCACACCATAATCCAAAATTTTAAAACTCACCTTTTATCCTAAATCTACAAAATAATCCACACTTTGGAAATTACTCATATCATCCACCACCTTATCCATATCAATATCAACAATTTACATCTTAATCAATTAACCCCACTATGCCTCACAGTGCTCAAATAGGTAGTAGTGGTGCGCAATCAAATGATCAAGAAGATGAAACACCACAATTTTGCACTCAAGGTAGCTTAGAAACAGTTAACCTTGGTGAAGAAGTTGCATCCGTACGTGTTGTGAATACGCATAAACAAAGGTTCCAACAAAAACAGGATGAAATTCTTATTCAATCATGACTCAACGTTTCAAAAGATTCAATTGTTGGGGTTGATAAAAAAGGAGATAGTTTTTGGAAGCGGATCAGTGAAGCTTACAACAAGCATCGTGACATCAACTACAAAGAGAGGAAATCGACGCAACTAAAATGTCAATGGCATAAAATCAATCCATCTGTTCAAAAGTTTGTTGGATGCTACAAACAAGTTGTGTCTACACAACAAAGTGGAAGTTCCGAGAGCAATATCATGCAAGCTGCATATAAAATCTATTTCCAAGATGAAGGTGAAAAGTTTACTTTTGAAGTTGCATGGAGATTATTGAAAGATGAACCTAAATGACTCGTAGGTTCATCAGAAGCTTCTATAAAAAGAATAAAGAATTCAGCTTCAGGAGCATATTCTTCATCTTCTAATCCACAAATGAGCAGCGAACACGATCCATCACCACCTACTTTGTCTCGATGTTCAATCGGTCAAAAGGCAGCCAAAAGGAAGGAGAAAGAAAAGCTTATGGAAATGTTTCCTACTCCCAATGTCAAATATGATTCTTTGAAAGATGACTTTAAAAAAAAAATTGATCTGATGTCAGTGTTTGCACGGGACTATGCACACATTGAGGGTGAAAAAGTTGAGATAGAGAGAAAAGAAGTTGATGCAAAGATTAAGAAGGCTGAGAGTGCTGAGGAGAGAATGAAGATGAATGATCTGCAAATACTCTCAAAAGATACATCAAATATGGATAGAAGACAACTACAAGCTCATGATATGTTGTGCGACATGATTAGAGAAAAATATGGACTTAATTAGTATGATTATGTATTTTGGGCTTAATTAGTAAGATTATGTATTTTGGGCTTAATTAGTAAGATTATGTATTTTGGGCTTAATTAGTAAGATTATGTATTTTGGACTTAATTAGTATGATTATGTATTTTGGAATTAATTAATATGGACTTAATTAGTATGATTACGTATTCAAAATCAAATTAGCCGTTATTCAAACTAGTCGTTATTCAAAGTCAAATTAGCCGTTATTCAAAGTCTAACTAGCCGTTATTCAAAGTCTAACTAGTCGTTATTCAAACTAGTCGTTATTCAAAGTAGTCTTATAAATAGTAGGCTTAATTGCAACTATGATCCCCCTATTTTGTATTTTTTTGGATTTTGGTCCCTCTATTTTAAAAACCACGATTTCGGTCCTTTTTTAAGTTTTAAGTTTGATTTTAGTCCCTTCTCCAATTTTTAAATTTTTTTTAATAATGTGACACTATCTAAGATGACGTGTCAATGCCATGTCATTTTAAAAAAAATAACTTAAGAGTTTTTTTATTGACTAGGATAATTAACTTATTAATATTATTTTAATTAATTAATTAATGATTAACATTTTATTATTAATTAATTAAAATTTTAAATGAAACTCTTTGGGCCTTTAATTATTGATCAATGTCTTTGGTCCATCTTTCTAACCCACAATTGAATTGTTGTATATTATTGATCCATGTCTTTGGTCCATCTTTCTAACCCACAATTGAATTGTTGTATTTGTTTCAAATTTATAAACACTTTTATGTCTTATACAAAAATCAATGTGAGACTTGTAAAAGACATTTTATACTACAACATTACCTCCCTTTTCATTTCATCAACTTCTCCTTCTTCTCAAACTTGTGTCCATTGCAGACTGATATACTCAGACACAACATTATGTGAACAATAGATTGAACAATCATAGGTTGGAATTACTGCTCAAGAAGCACGCAACTGATATAGCTACTACTAACAGGATTTTGGATACAAGCATCCACATGGCAGCAAGAAATCCACTGCTACCAAAACTTTATCTTAAGCCTAGTAGTGATGTGAATTATTCTAGTGCAGCTTCAGACATTGTTTACAGAAAAGCAAATAGATTTCTCATTCCAAATAGAAACTCTTAATATAGAGGCAGCAATACAGACAATTTGCTCAACAATGACATTCAATGCTCCGTCTCAAACCAAATGAAGGACATCTTCTCTGATGTATCCTATGGTAATTTCTTCTCTTCTATAATATAAATTCAGAGATAAATTAGAGTGGTTACAATGTATTTTCTAATGTTATTTTAATTGAAATTTGGACAACTAAATCAGAAATATGTTAAACTGTTCAATTGATGTAGTATCTAGCCACACAAACTTACAGGTAATATCGTCATTATTAGTACAAAAATTGAAAATTAACTAAATCTCTAAGAATTTTCTTGTTGCAGGTAATTTTCTTATTGCAGACAAAAGTTTTATCATTAGTTTTAATTATTGCTTTACATAGTTAGGGAAAAGGTAACCTACTAGTTATCTGGTAAGCAAAATAGAGGAATCATAAATAAATAAATAAACATCAAACAAATATCCAAATTCAGACCATGTTTCTACTTTCTAACATGATATGTAACCCTGCTATCTTACAAATTCAGCCATTAATTAGGTAGACTATTTCAACATGTCAACTCAGTTATATGTTACCATTTTTCACAATATTGTACTATTGCAAAGGAAACTTCATCTTAAATTAAGTACAAAGTACAAATAACAATATATCATCAATACATGTACAAATTTGATAAAATTTATATTACCTGTTGTCATCTTGATACAAATTCTTGGTTTATCTGCAGCATGAGACCAACTATATGAATGATACAGAGACAATATGTTCTACAAACATTACATCAAAATTATCAACAAAGCATAGTACTCATATGAGAAATAAGTTGCATGTCCGCCTCTACATCAAATGAAAAGTCTCACCGCCCTATTATACGATTCAATCAGGAAAATGAAATCTAACATATTTTATTACATAGAAAACTTATAACATCAATAATCATTGCAAGAGCATTTGTCATCCTTGATGTGATGAAACCGGTTTGAATCTCTCAGAACAATCTCTCTTCCAGTGATAGTTGATATATACTTTATCGCCGAATGACAGTCACCACAAACACGAAGGTTCTTAAATACCCTTATAGGTTTTGAATTTGGTGTACTAATAAGTGCAAACGCAACTGCAAGTTTTTCACTGTGTTGAAATAGATATTGTTCCTTTTGTTCATCCTCCACATCATGATGAACAAAATCTGTGTTTGGAACATAGCCTACATTCTTTATTTTTAAAGCCAATTCATCAAGTTTTCCATATATTTTTTGAGCTTTTGGGTGTAAAGTATCTCCTATACTTTACTACCACAACACTAACACATATTTCAGGAGGTAACTGCAATACAATACTTTATTTGGGATTAAACTTTTTGGGCAACGTGCAACCTATGCTACACTTTATCATATTTCACACTGTAGCAGCTCAAATCACACTTAGTGTGTGTAGTTGAATATGCAACTTTGGAACCTTCATAAAAACTGAGATACACAAGCCAAAACTTTATGCTAGTGATTGCAGCACAGCATTGGTAACATGGCTTCTATGACGGAGCGAAAATGGTAGATATGACAATTGAAACACCATTAACCTTAAGATTCGACAAATAATGATAACAAAATTTAGGTCTCTATCAGTCTGTTAAGTTGTATTTGTTTGGCCTTGCTATGTTATAAATGTTATATACACTTCAAAGTTTTGATAGATCATCCTCCTGTCAATCTGCTTCTCCATGTAACTGTTTTTTACTTTTTGTCTCCTAGTAAATCATGAATCTGGTATATCATGAGATAGATATGTGATGTGAGAATCAAGACTTTTAGGGAAAGCTGATTTGACTTGTATGATGTTCCAACCATTTGCTCTAAAGTATATGTATCTACAAGTGCTTGACTTCATCACTGTTTGAGAACAAGAAAACAAAAGAGCAAGTTCTGCAAATCAAAATTGATGCGAAGAGAAGAACAAACATACGAGAATGTTTTCCAGGCCACAACTGTTTGGAGTGATAGGAAGATATAGAAGGAATTTATGGTCACACAAAAAAGCAAGTTTAAGGGCAATGCCTGAGCAAGGTTATTGGAGATAAATCTCTACTGTCTCTTCTTATTTTTGGACCAGCAAGTATAGAAGGAAGGCACACAAGAGATCAAGTTCTCCATCCCACAACTCAATTTACCGAAGCTCCCGTAGAACTCCTTCAGTCAAACACGATTTTTAAACTTCAGAATCTTATAGAAACATGCACCAAAGAGTTGGAACACTATACAAATCAAATTGACCAAATCTGGAAATTTGGAGCCTCACCATATCAATTTATCCATGAAAAATCTAGACTTCACGCAGAAACTGAGAACCAAGTGAGATTCTTGACTTTCACTACCAACCCTGAATCACAGCTTTTCTGAATATATTTACCACTTGAGAGACGATGCAAAGCGAGCTGCGGTTTGATATAGAACTGGGTTTGAAGAAATGGGAAGATTCGTTTGTGAAAAGGGACCAAGCTTCGTTCTCTCGTGAAAGGGGGAACACCGTTTCGTTCGTTCGTGAAGGGGGAACTCCAAGCTTCATCGTTGTTCGTTCGTTAAAATGGGTCGAAGATGAAAATGAAATAATAATACAATTAATGGGGTTTTTTATTTAAGTTTTATTTTATTAATTTTTTGAAAATGAAATAATATTTAAGTTAATGACATGAAAATTATATTAAAATTAAAAAATTATTTTAACTGACATGAAAATGCCACATAAGCATTCAACGCGCCACCTCATTAAAAACATGACTTAAAATGACAAGGAGACTAATATCAATCTTGAAATCTAAAAAAGGGACTAAAATCGTGGTTTTTAAAATGGGGGGATCAAAACTAAAAAAAACACAAAATAGGGGGACCAAAGTTGCAATTAAGCCTAAATAGTATTAACATCTTGCATTTTTTACAATTTGTTATCATCTTCTACTAAATATCAAACTTCTTTTCACATGGATCCTTTCAATCCTTCCCACATTGCAAAAATGTTTATGGATTATATGAATGATGACATGGATGAAGAACTTGTGAGGTTGTTTATGGAAGAAGAAGCCTCGAGCTCTAGAAGACCTAGGCGTCAAAGAAGGAATATAGAGAGGAATCGTGAAGAGGGACATGAACGATTGTTTAAAGATTATTTTTCAGAAACTCTGATATACACAAATGAGCAGTTTCATAGAAGGTACCGAATGCATAAACATGTGTTCCTTCGTATTGTTGAAGCTCTAGGTCAACATGATGAGTATTTTCGAATGATGGTTGATGCAACAGGTAGGGCAAGTCTTTCACCATTACAAAAATGCACTATTGGCATATGGAACATCTGTTGATAGCGTGGATGACTATTTGAGAATTGGTGAAACCACGACACTAAAATGTGTTGATAAGTTTACATAAGGAGTGGTCAACATCTTTGGTGCACAATATTTGTGAAGGCCAAACATCGAAGACATTGAACGCTTAATGCAAATGGGAGAGGCACGAGGATTTCCAAGTATCTTAGGGAGCATTGACTGCATGCATTGGGAATGGAAAAATTGTCCTATTCCATTGAAAGGACAATATGTTCGAGGCGATCATGGGAAACCAACTGTTATGCTTGAAGCAGTGGCTTCACAAGACTTATGGATTTGGCATGCATTCTTTGGGGTAGCGGGTTCAAACAACGATATTAATGTGCTGAACCAATCCAATGTCTTCAACGATGTTCTGCAAGGACGAGCTCCCGAGGTTCATTATACAATCAGTCGTACTGAATACAACAAGGGCTATTATCTATCAGATGATATTTATCCTAAATGGGCCACGTTTGTAAAAAGTATCCCGATGCCATAAGGGGATACGAGAAAATTGTTTGCCCAACATCAAGAAGGGGCAAGAAAGGATATTGAAGGAGCATTTGGAGTTTTTCAATCCCGATTTGCGATCATATGTAATCTAGCACGATCTTGACACTTAGACACACTCCAACACATAATGAATACATGCATCATATTACACAACATGATTGTTGAAGATGAACGTGCAACATATGGTGGAAATTTTGTTTTTTTCTTATGATATGCGACAATAGTGTCGAATGATTCTAATATTGATTTTCAAGAGTTCCTGCGTAGAAGATTTGATATTCGTGATAAACAAGTTTATCGACACCTTCAACAAGACTTGACAGAACATATATGACAACATTATGGACATGAGAATAACAACAGTTGAAAAATATTGTAAATATATATTTTTATTGTATTTTGTGCTAGTAACTTATTTTAATAATGTATTTTTTAATTAATTATTTGTGTGATGTATTGTATTTTTTAATATATATATATATATATATATATATATATATATATATATATATATATTATTTTAAATATATACTTTTTTAATGTATTTTGATATATTTTAATTAAATTGTTTCAATTATTTATTTATACAATTAAAATGTTGGATATATTGTGAGATTTGGTATGACCTATTTTAGAGTTTTTGATGAGTTGTATGAATATATAAAAAATGTAGTTGGGTTGTTTAAAAAATATTAAAGTGAAATATAATATAAAAAGTTGCGTGAACCTCATTTAAAGAACCAAAGTAGAGATAATGAGTGTGAATGCTCTTATATTACCTTGTAGAAGGATATGCTAAATATAGGTGATCATAATAAAAGTGTGATATAGTTGTTAAAATTTTCAATAAATACAAAATTTTAGACAAGCATGTTAATTAAAGTCGTAAAATATATAAAACTATTTGATTAAAAAAAAGACAAAATGGTAAAAAAAAATCATGTAAATGATACAATAAATTAAAATGTTTTACACAAATTTGATATCTCTTAAAAATAAAAGTATACATATTTTAAAAAATTGATTATTAAATTAAATAAAGAAAAATTAAATTATAGATAAATAACAATTTATTTAATTGAAAAAAAGAGCTACATTAAAAATGTGTAATTTTTTTACTTAGTAAAACATTTAAATAAAATATAATTAAATTGTGAAAAATATGTTTACCTTTTTATATACATTACATTTTTAGGTATACTATTATTTATTTTTAATTTTGAAGAATAATTTATATTAAAAAAAATCATGACAAAATTTGCATTATTTTTTAAATAAACTCAAAGTATATATATATATATATATATATATATATATATATATATATATATATATATATATATATATATATATATATATATATATATATATATATATATATATATATATATATATATATATATATATATATATATATATATATATATATATATATATATATATATATATATATATATATATATATATATATATATATATATATATATATATATATATATATATATATATATATATATATATATATATATATAGGATTTGACCATCATTATTAACCTAAAGATTTAATTCAAATGTTTGGAAAAAAAATTTTACACAGTCAATTAATTATAACTTAAATATTATAAAAAATTTGAATTTTATTTTAACCTTTAATAAAATAATACTAAATTGTGGTGATCAACGGACGATTTTTATCCGGTGGATCTATAATAATTAATTTCTATAAAGAATCCCCTTTTATTATTATGTGTATATTAAAATATATCTTTATCAAATATTTTGTTTTACTGCCATAAAAAACTCTATTTTGTTTTATTTATGGTGTTTGATTTGATTTAGTTGATTTTTTATTTTAAAATAACACGTTGAAAAGTCAAAATGTTCAATATTCTTTATATAAAATATATTTTTCTCATTAAAAAACAAATAAAAAAATGATATTTTTAAAGAAAAAAAAAACTAATTCCTCTCGTGCATTTTGCTCTACAAATACCCATCAAGGGAATCACCAAAACCAGGATTTTACACCACTTCACCGTAGAACGAACGATTCAAATAATAATAAACAGGCCACGGCAACGCTCAGATCAATGATATGTCTCTCTCTTCTTTCCGATCACGCCTCCGTTCTCGTTTCAGCTGAATCAAATTCTCTCAGGAAAATAACCTCAAAGCTACGCAAATTCGGAGGGTTTTGATTTTTCTGCGGACACCATCTTCCGGTAAACTATCCGTGCCCTAATTGATCGAAGACCGGCGAATTGAGAAACTCCGAGCGAAATCCCCTAGGGTTCGTGCCGCCGGCGAGGGGAGAAACCTAATTCGTCAACTTGGTTTTTATTTTTATGATTTTAGCGTTCTTGGAAAGCAAGAGGAAGTTGCAGGGTGAAAAAGCGTCAGTGAGGTTTGAATTTGAGGGTTTTTGAGGTCTCTCTCATTGATCGAACAGCAAGCACCGGCATAGAAGGTATAAGCCGTTTGGAGAAGAGAGTTATCGGAATTTGGCTTGTTTGGGAATTTATGAGCGGTAACTGTGGCTTAATGAGTTATCTATTTCGGCATTGAATTGTTCTATAGGGTTGTTCAACAACAACATGGGATATGATTCTGATAGCCCCTCACGAGATGAAGGTATTTGTGTTTACTGAAAACTTTAGAATAGCGGTATTAGAGGTGAAAGGAACTAGGAGAAAGTGGAAGTGTATTATGTAGTATCAGATGTATCATGTATCATTTAATTAAGTGTGTTTTTTTAGCTTCATATTTTTTTCTTCGAGCAGCATGGTTAGAAGTTAGAAATGTAAGGAAACCCTATTTTATCCCAATAAAAAATACAGGCACTAAGTTAAGAAGTGAAAAACATAAATATTGGAGCAATGGAGCATCTATTCTTAAAATTTGTGGATTGATCTATGGACGAGAATGTAGTTTGTCTTTCCTTTGCTTGTAGTTTCTGTTTATCAAATTCAAGATATCTAGTTGTACTGAATTTTTAGTAACGGGTTTAGTCTCTAAAGTTGAGTTGTCGATCTCTGATAGTGGAGTGGAGCGGGGCCCACCCCAAAAATGGGATAGCGGATAACCGCTATTTGACTATTTTTTAGACTAATTATATCTAATTATATAAATAATTAGTTGAAAACTGAAGCGAAAGTGTGTGAGAAGATAAAATCCTCTGTTTTGTGTTCTGAGTAAAGGAAAATTGGAAAAATTTCTCAAAACTCCTCCAACGTTTACTTTTATTTAGGGGTAAATCTGGGTTTTCGCTTTCAAAATGATGAAAACCGCTTGGGCCGGGAAGCACTCCGCTCTTGCGACCTGCCAAACCTCAAATCACAGCTGCGGTCTTAAACTGAGCCGCGAACTGCTCCTCCATAGCGGATGGTCGCCGCTCCGGGATGCTATCCCGGGATAGCGCCGTTATCGACCGCTATCGATTGCTCTGCTCTAAAGCACGACTGACTTGATGACATCCTTGTTTATGACCATATGCTGAAATCTATAAATTGTTTGTATGGGAATTCAAAGTGGTGTTCATTTATTTAGCTTAGTTTTTGTTTGATATAGTTCATTAACTCAGCATGTTTGATAAATTTGAATTGATAGATGATGAAGAAGAATATGAGGAGTCTGGCAAGGGTAATGGTTTATTTGGGTTCATGTTTGGAAATGTTGATAACTCTGGTGATCTCGATGCTGATTATCTTGATGAGGTAGGTAATTTAATGCGGCCTTTGATGTCTTATGTGAACTTGATTGTTGAAATGTTTGGAGAACCAAGATTGAGCTGATGCATGCATATATGCTGTGATTAGATTGCTTGCTAGTTTTTTGTTTGTTGTTTTCCATGATTCCCAAAGTACCTCTTAAGTAGTTTTCTGCAATTTCTAAGCTATTGTAGTATCATCATGATTGGTAAGTGGAGGTTTCTTAGTTACCAAATTTTGCATTAGAAGATTTATAGCCATTTGTACGGTTTTAAAACATATTTTTTGAAAGATCATGTTTTTATGGGAGACCTACACTGAAACTTAAAAAAAAAAACTAGTAGGCAGTTTGGATATATTGCTGCGTTATGGTTGTCTAAACAAAAAAAGAAGCTATTATGTGATTCAATTTTGGAGGATTTGATTTAGTGTGCATAGATTATTATTTGTTAAAATGGTTAAGGTCAAGTGGTTACTTTACAAATAAAATTTATCTTTACTAAACGGGTTTAAGATTTTAAGCATCAGAATTTACAGCTTGAGTGTAGAGTGTAATAAAAGGTTGCGTTACATTTTTGTACTATAAGATTAATTAACTTTTATACTTTTACTTTTTACTGTGTTTAATGATGTTGGAGTCGATCACTACAGATTATCAATTATCCATAGTAGAGGTTCTAGGATAATTCCTTCTTTTAGGATTCATTATCTTACTTTGAAAAATAGAATTATGATTATTGTGGGAGGCACATTTCCTTGTCCTGGATTGCTTATGCTCCTTGATTTGTTTGTGTTTTGGTCAAAAACAGTAAAATTGGTGCTAATAAGCATATTTCCTTTTAGGATGCAAAGGAGCATCTCTCTGCATTGGCTGACAAGCTGGGACCATCACTGACAGATATAGACGTAAGGACATCAAAATATCTTCATTGTTTTTACAGGAGTATCAAAAATCATTATCAGGCTGTAGTGTTGAATTTAGATATAAAAGTTCTATTGGTTGATTTTGTTAACAATTGTTTAAATATCAAAATTTTCTCGTATTATCATTGTTTTCACGTATTCTATTTTGATGATGATATGAATATGCTCTCTTTGCAGTTGTCAGGAAAGTCACCACATACACCACATGGCATTGTTGAACAAGGTGAAGTTGTCTGCCAGGAAAAAACTATATCATGCAGTTTTTGATATTCTGTTGGTATCTTTTTTTCCCTCATCATCTGAGAGCACTACCCCTATGTTTTATTTCTACTGGAATTCTTTCCCACACGAAGTATGCTCGGTGGAAAAAATCACGTGAAGTAGCTATTTTCCTTTCGTCTTCCATGATTTTTCCTTCTTATGTCTAGTGTATTACCCCATGGTATTGGGTGATAGAGGAATGCTAGCAACACGCCCTTCTTCACCACACTACCTATGCTTTGTTCTTTTTAAAAACACCGGCACACTAATCACACTACCTATGATTTAATCACTTCTTAAAAAGAATGTTGACTTTTAAAAATATGATTCAATCATAAAGATTGTATTCAAAAGAATTTGTTGCTAACATTCTTCTTGGGGGATAAGAGTGAGTCGACAACTCTTGGCGGACACTTCATTTTGGATATAGAAAAGTATCGTTTTTGTATAACTAGGTACTAGGTAGTCATGCCTGATGTTAGGGGTTAGTAAGGGCTAGTCAATAGAACTAGACTAATAAAGCTATCTGATGTGTAGTTTTAGTGATGACTTGTAGCTGGTTGTTCACGATATGAATAGGTAATAGCCATCTAGTGGTGGCCCTATAGTGTTCCATGGCCTGGCTTCTGAAATAGTGTCAGTGTATGTGCGCCTGCTTTCTGTGTAAGTGATGCAAACATGACAAATTTTTATTTCTCAGCTGGAGTGCATTTTAGTTGATACGGGCTGTCTTTTAAAAGACTTCATTGGACCCCTTTTTTTGATTCACTCAGTTTTCTGTGTCCTTCTCTCGGTCTCCCGTGGCTAGGTTATGGGATGTAGGGCATGTGCATTTTGTTTTCCCTTTTTTTTAAAAATTTGTTTTCCTTTTTTTTTGTAAAAATTTACCTTTGCAATTTTTGCTTAAAACTGATGTTGGGTTGGGTTAGGTCTGTGTGTCTAGCTTCGGCTGAGTCACAATAAAGTTGCTTCATGGTTTGGTCTGTTTGTTTAGTTAGCTTAAGTTATTAATTTAATTCATGAATTGTGTAATGTTTATGTTTCACATATAACTCGTGAATTTTATCCACTCGCCCACGCATATAATATACGACTTTTGTGAATTTTATAGGATCTAACGATCCATGTTACGATTCCATGATGTACATTGTCCCCCCTTCATGGTCCTAAGTAAAAATTTGATTTTGACTACTCCTTCCAATCTTGAATATTAGCAACACATAAATTTTCTTTGATGATCTAAAATATAAGCAAATGTTCACTACTTCTATTGTATTTAATGCTATTATACCTAAGTTAGTCTTCAATTAATTTAAATATTATTTTCTAGTAACTTTTTTATTCTCATGCAACAGCTTCTCATGAGGGGTAATTTAGAAACTACAATTGTTTTTTCATTACTTTTAGAAATTTAAATGAGCCTGTGAGAGATGTATAGTTAGAAGCTTCCTATAGAAGCTTCTCCTAGCTTCCACTGCCACCTCAGCATAACTAACTTTGTGTTAGTTATGACTAGGTGTAGGTTAGGGCACCAAGTGGAGCAGAATCAGGAATGCTATATAAGTCCTAATCACTTTTCTAACTAATTCAGCTTTTTAATAACAGAAAGTTCCAAAGGATGAAACAGTTTTCCCTCTCTTTTCTATAATCTTACAGAGCGTAACAACTTTTTTTAAGGGGTGCGAAGTAGTTTTTTTGGCTTATATGACACCGAAGTGAGTACCTGCATATAATAGAATATAGCAGAAAACAATAGTAGAAACTATTGATTATATACGTGGTTCAAAACTAAATTGGAAAGATCCGTGAATCTTCTTTGAGAAGCTAAAAGCTTTAGTGTAACAACTTGCACCTATGCTACATAGACCTTTTGCTTCATGTCTGGTATGTGCTTTCATGTGAAGTTTTCTGGTAATTTACTAACTTTAATAATTTTAATCTTAGACTGTGGTGAAAAGGCTGACGATGCTGTTGATTACGAAGATATTGATGAAGAATATGATGGTCCGGAGACTGAAACTGCAAATGAAGAGGACTATTTATTGCCAAAAAAGGAATTTTTTGCTGCCGAAGCTTCTATTGAAGCTCTGGAGCACAAAACTTCCGTCTTCGATGATGAAAATTACGATGAAGAATCTGAAAAAGAACAAGACTTAGAGAGTAATGATGCTAAAGTTGATAACATCTCTTTAGCTGGTAATATGTTTTTTTATTTTACTTTCATATCTTTAGCTGTTGTACTTTGTGAACTTTTAAATTAAGGTATAGATTTACATGTGTTCTAGTTGGTATTAAAATGGATGTAAGTTGGTTCTTGTTATGTGATTCTAGTAATTTCTTTGCAGCCTTGCTCAGATATAATCTGTAAACATTTCTTGCCGAGAATGCATGAAAACATTTTGAATTTTCATTTTCTTGCATCTCGTTATTCACTACTTATAGATAGTTTTCTCTTTCCTCTTCTAAGGGCAAGTTTGGTGGAATACATAACTACTATTTGATGGAATAGATAGTTTGTCTGTTTGTATTTTCTCATTGGTGGTGTGATTGTTTAATCACACTGGTAAGTTTTGTAGCTTTTGTAAGATTTATTTTCACATTTCAACCTATAAGAAGATATATTCGTACTGTTTGATACATCATTTAGTAATGGAATGTGTGTGACCATCACTAGGAACTGGTATTGTTGGAAGTTATTTGTTTTTAAGACTGATGGAAAGAACACCTGTCTGGGAATTAGATTTGTACTGTGCTGAACTACATATCAAAATAATTAAAACACTGATTTAAAATGGTATTTGAATCTAGCTATTTGCTGCACTTGGTAGGTAGATTTGATTTGATGTTACATATTTTGGTAGATTAGTTAAATGAGCTCACCGCTTTCTTCCCTCTTAAGTAAAAAAGTATCATATACATATATTTTATGAAATTTATACGGATTATATATTTTTGAAAAAAAATTCAAAAACCTCAGAAAAGGTTCTTTTAGTACTCTTTTTGTTGGCTAAAATTAGCTAGCAGGGTTTAGATAGTATTAAATCAGTCAAGTTTGAGCCCAAGTTCTTCCTTAAATACTCAGCTTGAATTTGAGTATAGTAACTGTGTGTTTGAGCTATAATTTAATATCCAAGGCTCAGCTCACCTCAATGCAACCAACACCTAATAATAATGTGAGGGTTGAAGCATGTAATCTTAGGAAAGGCAGTGAATTTCACATTGGAGTCTTGCAATTTACTAATGTTAGCTTCTCTCTTTCAGTAGAGCAGGAGGAGAGCTTTGTAGATGCATCTAAAGGAGGGAATGCTCTTGAGCATGATTTACAAGTTGGGTCACCGCAGACTGAAGAGCTGGATACTGATGTACAAATACCTGAGGTCAGTTTTTGCTTGTTTTGCTGCCTCCCAAGTGTTTTCAACTTTTTCCTTTTCAGCTTTTTTGATGTTTATTGTGCTACAATAGGGGTCGTGACAGCGAACAACACACATTCTATTGCGCACTGTTGGCAGCATAGGTCTTGAATGATATTTATGTTTTGTATTTTTCTCATCATTTGATGAATATAAATACTGGGTTGAAGCTTCTACTGTATATTGTCTTCAAATTCTCTATCAAATACGTAATTTTGGATAACTTGCAGTCTTGCAGTTGCAGACGAGATTTGTTAATATAGCTAAGTGCAAGCATTGAGATAATTTTTTTATGCAGAGCTTAGTTAATATTATGTGCACTTCCTAAACTTGTACAGCAAGAAAATCAAAGTCATAACAAATATCTTAAAACATAGCTATTAATAGCACGAGGTAGCTGTGCTATTGTGCTGCTGCAGAGCATCGCGACGGATGGCCGCCATTTGATCTTGGTTATGTTAAGTTTTCAAGTAGTGGCTGTGGCGGCTGATTTTGTGAACTTTTCCATGCAAATGGGTCACTTAGGTGAAACCATCTGAAAACCCATTGCTCTTCGACGAGTTGTCTTCTATGGTCTGTTGTGTTTTGGCTGGCATCCTTCACAGTGACTAAACGGAGAAGAAACTATAAGGAACAACAACAACAACAAAGCCTTGTCCCACTAAACGGGGTCGGCTACTTGGATCAACTTTTGCCATAATGTTCTATCAAGGACCATGCTTCTATCCAAATCATTAATCTCGAGATCTTTCTTAATAACTTCTCTTTTCTTAATAACTTCTTTGATAGTCTTTCTAGGTCTTCCCCTTCCTCTATAAGGAAGTTGAATAGAATTCAAGAAACAAATGAGGGGGATAAGAGAGATCTAGAGATGCAGCAATGTTGCTGTGGGTTGCCGCAGTAGGAGAGTAGTGGCTGTGTATATTTTATTGTTTTAGGGAGAAGAGGACATTTCAGTTTTATGGTTTAGGGTTTCACGTAATATGCCCAATGATGACCCAAGTATTATTTTGGTGAATAAGTTAGCTTGAATAGTTCTTTCACGTAACATGTTAATGATCCCAATCCTTGCCAATGCAGCTTTCATTATTCATAAATAGATTCCCCTGCCTGCCCAAAAAGTCTATATAGTATTGAATTGCCAGTTATTTTGAGCACAAAATCTGATTAAAATACACTGAATTCAAGCCTATTATGCTTTTGTGGGGTGGGTGAGGGGGGCATGTTTGGGAAATATAACCATTTGTATCCCTACCCAACAACTTAAGCTTTTGGATAGATTGTACTGTGAAAGGTTTTTTGTTATGGTGCAGGACAAGAGTAAAATGAATGGTGTATAATGGGACTCACCAACTTCAAAATTTGGTTGACTGTACGCCTTTATGTAATTTTAGGCTTCATATTTGTGCAATACACTGATAAAAGCCAATCTAACAAAGTATTGTGCACTGACATTTTTTTTCCTCCTAAAATGATGATACTTTTTGTTGACTGGATTATAAAAGTTTCATGGTTGACTTTCTATTAACATGTTAATGGCTTAATTAATGAAATTAACATGTTAATGGCTTAATTAATGAAACTTGCAGGAAGGACCTGAAGCTTTAAAAAGATCTATTGCTGCACCGTTGCCTGTATTGTACGTGGACGATGGAAAGGTAGTTTTACGTTTCTCTGAAATCTTCGGTATTCAGGAACCTCCTCGAAAGGGAGAAAAGAAAGAGCGTCGGCATTCCATTCCTAGAGGTATATTGTTTGCAAATGTTAGAATCTGTTGAATTTTTTCTAGAGAAGCACTTAACCACCCCTTTCTCTCTTACCCATTCATCTTCAAATATTCACCAAAAAGTAAAGGTAGCAAATCCATTCCCATGACTTCAGTAGTTGTTTCAATTTTTTACTGTTCACAAACAAATAAATTTATAACTAGCCATTGGTGAGATTTTAATGACAAAACTGAGCTGCTTTCTTTCTGTGGTGTATTACATTATGGCTTCTGTCCTTATTGGCCGTTTTTTCACTTCTATTTCCAGATAGATACAAGTCTTTGGATTTATCTGATGATATTGTAGAAGAGGATGAAGAGGAGTTCCTTAAAGGCTTCTCTCAGAGTCTCACACTTAGTGAACAGGTTTGTATAGTCGATACCGATGTATCAGAAAACAATAATGTTGACTTGGAATTTCCAAAATTTGGATTTCTTCATGGAGATGCCTCACTTACTGCAAAAGATGATCGGCAACCAAAGGACTCTTGTCTTAGTGGTGAACCAATGAAAGGAGATTTTGCAGATGAACTTTCTTGGAAAGATCATCCCCTCATGTTGGCCAACTTTTATCCTCTTGATCAGCGAGACTGGGAAGATGAAATCCTTTGGGGCAACTCTCCTGTTGCAAGTGATAATGATAATAATATTGGTAGCTGTGAAATTTCTGGACCTGAATTGAGAGCTTCTGGTGATGGTGAAATGGAAATTGAAAGTGGGATACAAAATATTCAGTCAGATCCACATAAGATACCGGAGAAGAGAGATCATAATGTATTCATTTGTTGCTCTCCTGTTTCATTGGACCCCTTTGACTCAAGGGATTCTAATGAGGCTAAAACCAATTCAATATCCGAAAGTCCATTTCATCCCCAACTTCTGAGGCTAGAAGTAGACGGTTCTCATCTTGCAGATGACAGAGAGGCAGATATATCTGAGAATCATAATCAAAGTGGTCAAGTAAAGCGTTTGACCAAGGTTATGTCACAAAACAGAGACCTCATGGATGACTCGTGGATAAACAAGATAATGTGGGAAGAGCTTGACAGGCCTAAAATAAAACCAAAGCTTATATTTGATCTTCAGGATAATCAAATGCACTTCGAAGTTTTGGATAGCAAGGATGGTACCCATCTCCGCCTTCATGCTGGGGCTATGATTTTAGCCCGCTCTTTGAATTCAACTAACGTGGACTCTTCTGAGTTACCGGGAGTTGGAGGTCAATATGGATGGAGATACGTTGCGAATGACAAACACTATTCAAATCGGAAAACTTCTCAGCAACTGAAATCAAACTCAAAGAAACGCTCAGCTCACGGTGTCAAAATTTTCCACTCGCAACCTGCACTGAAACTGCAGACCATGAAATTGAAGTTGAGCAAGTAAGAAATTTTCATTTGAGGGAGGGTGTTGCATGTTTTACCTAGATTTAAGATGTTCTTTGCTTAGTATATTATGCTTTTAAAATCAAGTATCCGCTAGTTCTTAGATGCAAGCTTCTTTAATGTTTGTGTGGTACTTGCTATTTGATTCTTAATATGGTACCTTCTTCCTAAGACTTTGGGTTTTCTATTTTTCTTGGCTTATTAGCCCTATTCTTGAAGAACATAACTTGTGTCCATAGTTTTTCATAGTCGGGTGCATATGGAAGAATTGTATTTTATCACTTGTCTTATGTGGTACGGGCTTCCCTAGTTTGTATAGAAATGTCTTGATAAATAATTACTATCCCTGCTTATGAAATATTAAAATAAAAGGTTATTTTACATGGAATGATAAGAAAGTAAATATGCTGAAAGGATAACAGTGCATGCATTCCTACTGAATAACACCGGCCCATTCTTTTATCAGTCACTTGGCTATATTAATTTTTGATTTACTTATGTCACCTATCAAGTTTCTGTGAAACCTTAACTGATTTGCACAAGCGTGGTCTACCATTTTTCTGTCCTTTAATTTCCATAAGTGCGTTGTAGGTATTTCATGTTTTTATATTCTTACTAACTCTTTTGCAGTAAAGATATTGCAAATTTTCACCGGCCTAGAGCACTGTGGTATCCCCATGATAATGAGGTGGCTGTTAAACAACAAGGACAATTACTAACAAAAGGACCCATGAAAATTATTATGAAAAGCTTGGGTGGGAAGGGGTGTAAACTGCATGTCAATGCTGAAGAAACTATCTCTTCTGTTAAAGCAAAAGCTTCCAAAAAGCTAGGTTGTCAACTTTTCTTCTTCGTTCTCTTGTAAAATTCCTTATTTCAATAACTAAATATATTAAAATCATGTTATGCTGTCATTTTCATTCTGTTCCTTAATTTTTTGTTTTCCTTCTCTTTTGGGTCTTCTTGTGTTTAGTTATACTTTAGCTTCTTCTTAATATGACTGACCAGGGATTTTTGATTTTGGTAGATTTCAAGGCATCAGAAGCAGTGAAAATATTTTATTTGGGTAGGGAGCTTGAAGATCACATATCACTCATTGCACAAAATGTTCCGCCAAACTGCGTGTTACATCTTGTCCGTACAAAGATACATTTATGGCCTAGGGCACAAAGAGTTCCTGGTGAGGACAAGTCGTTGCGTCCTCCGGGAGCATTCAAGAAAAAATCTGATCTGTCTGTAAAAGATGGACATGTTTTTCTTATGGAGTGAGTGACTTGAAACTTCTGGGCGGTTACTTTGTATGCTCTTTGTTGGACCAGAATTAATTTCTATTTTGCATACTTCAAAGTGAAAATTCTATTTTGAAGGTTGAGAACGACCATTTATGTTACTATTGTCAGAGATACAATGCCATAGTTTGTTCTCTGCTGATTAATAAGCACCTTCTCCGTAAAGCCTTCATTAGCAGTTAGCAATGCCCTTTTCCCCTTTCTATGCGTCTGATGATTAACCTATTCAACACATCTTGCTCATACAACTCTGCTGATTAATAAGCACCTTCTCCGTAAAGCCTTCATTAGCAGTTAGCAATGCTTTTTTTAATCTAGTGTTTTGTCCTTATGGAACGACACACTTATAAAGATTTGCATCGACTTTTAGTGACTAAATTCTGGAAGTATAATTTTTTGCAAATTAGCTTTCCAGCTTGTTAAAACATAAATAATTGTGAGCACTGAATTGAATATTTATTTTTTTCCTGGAATTAATAGTGAGCATGTCCTCTCGACACCAAATCTGATATATCGAAGAGAGACATTGTTTTGGCAGTGCACTACCCTGATTTTATTTTGTTAATGTTTTTTTTTCTAACAATGATTGTACTCTAGTTATTTTGTTTTCCCTTGGTACTTTGCTAAATGAAAGAGGATTGAGAATACTCCATCATTTAGCTCATTGATTATGTTTTCCTTAGGTATTGTGAAGAAAGGCCTTTACTTTTGAGCAATGTTGGAATGGGTGCAAGACTTTGTACATATTATCAAAAAAGTTCACCGGAAGACCAATCTGGGTCCTTATTACGCAATACAGATAGTAGCTTGGGGCATGTTATTTCTCTGGACCCTGCCGACAAATCGCCTTTTCTTGGTGATTTAAAACCTGGTAGCAGTCAGTCATCACTCGAGACCAATATGTATAGAGCACCCATATTTACTCATAAAGTTCCACCAACTGACTACCTGCTGGTTCGTTCGTCAAAGGGAAAGCTATCATTAAGGCGCATTGATAAAGTTAATGTTGTTGGACAGCAGGTCAGTGTATTCTTGTTAATTGTTGTTTGTAGGATTCATAATTGTCTTTTAATTCTTTGAATCTAACTTAATGGTAAACTGAGTGAATTTATTTTTTAAGTCTCACTGTTTGATAGTGATTAACAGATGTAATATTTTGAGCTGTCATAATATGTTGCTAATCTGCATTAGCTTTTCCTTGTTTGATACTGCCATTTGAATCCCAAATATACACCACTAACAATTTGTTGGTAGATGACATATTCAATTACTCTTTGCAGGAGCCTCTCATGGAGGTGTTCTCGCCTGGAAGTAAGAATCTTCAGACTTTTATGATGAACAGGCTATTGGTACACATGTGCCGTGAGTTCCAAGCTGCAGAGAAGCAGCACTTGTCTCCATACATTCGCATTGACTACTTTCTTTCACAGTTTCCCTTCCTATCAGAAGCCTCATTTCGTAAGAGGATCAAGGAATATGCTAATTTACAGGTATTGAGGGTTCAGATAGCTAATTTTCCATGTTAGAATATGAAGTGGATGCTAATGGAATTCCTTATTTTTTTCAAAACAATTGAGCGGAAGTTCTGCAAGATTTTGCATTGGTTTTATGTGATTTTATACAATCTTAGTTTTAACTTTCATTATATCTTCAGTATACCTGAATGTTTCATTCAATGTGTATTACTGCAGAGAGGCGCAAATGGGCAATCCATTTTTGTTAAAAAGCGTAATTTCCGCATGTGGTCGGAGGATGAGTTGAGAAAAATGGTGACACCAGAGCTGGTGAGTTACATCGTTTGAGATTCAGTTTCTTCGTTGATGGATAATACATCTCTTTATGTTGACATTCACTGTTAACAGCATAATAGTTACAAATAAAATTGTCTTAAAAGCGTGATATGATGGTTTGGAACTTGCACTGTAAAAAGTATCCCATCAGTTACGCGTTCAGAGTTGTGTACCTGATACTGTTCTCTTGGGTTGTTGAAAAAGTATGGTTTGAAAAATTATCATGAGCTTTTATCAGTTACTCTGTTTGGTACTTCTTATATGATTTTATAAGGTTCGGGGTCTTGATGCTTCTTAAGTTGGTGTGTGTGCTCTGAAGGTCCTTTAATTGCTTGTAGTTGTGTCCCAAGTCTGCATACTTATACTTTATTGTTTGTTTTGATAAGATACATCTATTTCTTTAATATGATTCCTTCTTTGCCTATCTGTTTGATATCCATTGTTTTAGGTTTGTGCTTTTGAAAGCATGCAAGCTGGCCTCTACCGCTTAAAACATTTAGGAATTACTGAAACACATCCTAATAATATTTCATCTGCAATGAGTCGGCTTCCTGATGAAGCAATAGCACTGGCTGCTGCATCACACATTGAGAGGGAACTGCAAATTACTCCATGGAACTTGAGTAGCAATTTTGTTGCCTGTACAACTCAGGTGATCTATGTTTATTTGATTTTTAGATTAGTTGACTTCAACTTCATCAGATATTTTGCTTATCAGTTATGTGTTCAAAATTTCTAAATATTAGACTTTTTAAGGTAAAAGTAAATCTGGGTTTAAAATTTAAAGGGAAAGAAAGATTTCTTTTCAAGAGAATCAACTGCCTGTAATGAACAGTGTATTATAGATTGATCTTACTGTAGGATATAATTGTAATACATATATGTAATCTGTTCACAAATGAGTTGCTGACTTGTGCAGGTCCTTCATGCTTCATAGTGTATTTACACATTTCTGTATTTAGTTATTCTAAGATTTTTATACTTGGACCCCCTATCTAAAAAAACATTGTTCTTTTTTTCTTTTTGACCTTCTCATTTATATATTGCTCCTTGAAAATTGAGTAAAAAAATAACATTTCACTGAATTTATGTAATTAGATTCCTGTAGCAAAATAATTCATGCATCCATTATTTTTTGTGATAATTTTGTTTTATGGATAGAATTGAAACAAAAATTATGTTTTCAGAAGATAGGGTTTATGATGAATTATATCGTCTCTATCTTCTGTTTGATAAAAAGAAATTTCACTACACTGATTATTGTGTTCTCATCCTTTTTTTCTCTTTCACTAATTGACTAAATTACTTATGAAAAGTTCCTCCCCACCCCTGGGATATTCTCTTTTGCAGGGTAAGGAAAATATTGAACGGATGGAAATTACTGGCGTTGGTGATCCATCAGGCCGCGGCTTGGGTTTTAGCTATGCTAGGGCACCTCCAAAGGCACCAGTGTCTAGTGCAGTGGTGAAGAAAAAAGCAGCTGCTGGCAGGGGAGGTTCCACTGTTACCGGTACGGATGCTGATTTACGTAGATTAAGCATGGAGGCTGCACGAGAGGTGTGTTGCATTTTAGTGGTCTGCTCTGAACTTTATGTGTTTAACTATATAACTGTATGTGAATCATAGAACTTCATTTTAAAGATGAATTTTGTTAAGAAATGTGGTTGGGCCTAACTCAACCCTACAAAACCGGTTGGTAGAGTGAGGATTGCTCCCACTTATAAACACATGTTCATGCCATATATTGTCCGATGTGGGACTCTTAACACACCCCCTCACGCTCAGGACTGGACAACTGAAGCGTGGAAATAAATGGTGGGTGGCCCGATAGCAGAAACCATAGAAGGTGGCCCACTGGATCTTAAACGAGACTCTTGATACCAACCGGTTTTGTAGGGTTGAGTTAGGCCCAACCACATTTCTTAACATGGTATCAGAGCCTGGTTTAAGATCCAGTGGGCCACCTTCTATGGTTTCTGCTATCGGGCCACCCACCATTTATTTCCACGCTTCAGTTGTCCAGTCCTGAGCGTGAGGGGGTGTGTTAAGAGTCCCACATCGGACAATATATGGCATGAACATGTGTTTATAAGTGGGAGCAATCCTCACTCTACCAACCGGTTTTGTAGGGTTGAGTTAGGCCCAACCACATTTCTTAACAAAATTCATCTTTAAAAACAAAACCGGTTGGTAGAGTGAGGATTGCTCCCACTTATAAACACATGTTCATGCCATATATTGTCCGATGTGGGACTCTTAACAAATTTCTTTTCTAGCATTTTGTATCATTTGACTATGAGTAAAGCTGAGATAAGTTGACAAAAATGGAATAAAAAATTAGTGCTGCAAAATGTTTTAATCTGTAATGTACTTTAATAACAACAAAAAAGGGTGTCTAAAAGCAGAAGTGGAAAATTGAATTTCATTGATGCCTAGTCAAGAAGTTCATTTACTTAAATAGGCAAACGCCTTTATGGATGTTGTTCATTACCTTGTCCTTTTTCTTAAACTTGGGACTGCACGTGATTATGAAGTATGATTGTTTTGCTTATCTCCAATTTTACAATTTTCCTTCTTGCACAGATTTTAGTCCATATATTAATTGCTTTTGTTTTCTCACATGAATAGGTAGCAAACAAGTTTTCTAGATATAAATGCTCCAAAACAAAGGAATATATCACCATTGCACTTCTTTATGTGTCTTGTTGCTTCTGATTGCTTGAACCATGGAGGGATAACATAGCATATTTAATCCATATGGATGGATGCTTGTTTTTAATTTCAGACATGTTCTTATTCCAGGTACTTCTTAAATTCAATGTTCCTGAGGAAGTCATTGCAAAACAAACCAGATGGCATCGCATTGCTATGATACGCAAACTTTCAAGTGAGCAAGCTGCGTCTGGGGTTAAGGTTGATCCAACAACTATAGGAAAATATGCCCGTGGTCAGCGAATGTCCTTTCTTCAGTTACAGCAGCAGACCAGAGAGAAGTGCCAGGAGATTTGGGACAGGCAAGTTCAGAGTTTGGCAGCTTTAAATGGCGATGATAATGAGAGTGATTCAGAAGGAAATAGTGATCTAGATTCTTTTGCTGGAGATCTGGAAAATTTGCTTGATGCTGAGGAATTTGAAGAGGGAGAAGAAGGTACTAATGACTTAAAACGTGATAAGGGAGATGGTGTTAAGGGTCTTAAAATGAGAAGACGCACAACCTTGGCTCAGGCAGAGGAGGAAATAGAAGATGAAGCAGCTGAGGCCACTGAATTATGCAGGCTGCTTATGGATGGTATGATATCTTATTGATTATTGAAATATTATTCCATACCTTTGTCGGTACTTAATTTGATATTTGTGTTGTTGAATTTAAGTGACCAGAATTTGTTAATTGAATCACTATTTTTAAATGAACATGGATGCTGCTTGTCATATTTGACTATTTTTGGCAATATTATATTCAGATGATGGAGCTTACCGGAAGAAAAAGAAGAATGCTAAGGTTATGGTGGATGCAAGAAGATTGATACCGAAACTACAACCAAAATTTGTCTTAGACAGCACTGAACAAGTAAAGCAAATAACAAATACAACATTGCAACTCGATGGAACTAATCATTTTAAGGACGATGCAATTACAGATCATAGGGAGGTAAGGCAAATATTAGTTTAGTCACATTCTCATGTCAATGTGCATCTTCTCCTTTGGTGCACTTATTTCACAATTTGTACTTTGTATGAAGAATAGATCATAAATTGTCATGTAAACAATTAAGTTTGCTACTGTTGAAGCCTAATTCTTTTACTATGTATGTTTTTGGCAGGATGATAAATTTTCTGCTAAGAAAAGCAAATCAGTTAAGGTTAATAAAGCAAAGAAGAGCGACATTTCACCTATTAGTATATCAAATAAAAAAATCAAACTAAATATGGGAGAAGGAATCAAGGTAAGTAGGTGACATTTGTGTTTCATTATTCTCTTTTCTCTATATAGAAAGACCCTTTTAAAAGGCACACCAAAGCTTTTTATTTAATGGTGTTTGCTGATGAAGATGCTTTGCGTCTATTCCTGTATCAAAGCCTTGGTTTTTTTTCCTGCAAATAATGTATAAATACATTCATGCACGAAATAATTTCAAAAGGACGAGAATAGTATTTCTATGTAATCAGCTCTGTTCTAGGATTGCTGATATTCATTAAGGTACATCAAAGAATTTCACAGGGATATTTGAAAACAATTTCAGACAAAGTATGTTTCTAATTTCTTGATTATTGATAGGAAGACTGTGCTAATCCTAGAACAGAAACAAATGCTTGGAAATAGTCTCTTCCATATGCTCAAAGATTGCAAACCATTGTCATGTTTGACAAACGTGCTGTAGTCTTTGATATTTTTCTCAGTGTTTGTGTGAGTTTTACTCCTTCTGAAATCATCTTTAATTTACGTCTGAAGAACCAGGTATTTAAGGAGAAAAAACCATCAAGGGAAACTTTCGTTTGTGGAGCATGTGGCCAGGTGCGTATCTGGAGTTTACCCTTGTAGCCTTTTAGTCATGTAAAGTTTTTGCACTCCATACCTTTATGTATTATTGTTGTAATTATTTTGTTGATGAACCAGCTTGGGCACATGCGAACGAACAAGAATTGTCCGAAATATGGTGAAGATCTTGAAGCACAACTTGAACCTATGGACATGGAAAAATTAACTGGAAGATCCAGCTTTGTTGATTCTTCAAGCCAGTCTCAGCATAAACTCTCATCCAAAAAGTCAATATCAAAGATCGTAACAAAAATTGCTCAAGTTGAGAATTCAACAAAAATTCCGTTGAAGTTCAAATGCAGTTCGGCAGAGAAATCTTCTGATAGACCTGCAATAGAAACCCTGCAGAGTTCTGACAAGCCAGTCACTTCTGACTCAGAAACTGCTAAGTCTGCTAAGATTAGTAAGATAATTATTCCAAACAAAGTGAAATCAGATGATACACAGGCTGAATCTCTTAAGCATGCCATTGTTATACGTCCTCCTACTGATCCAGGTAGAGGTCAGGTTGAGTCTCATAAGTTCCCAATTAAAATCCGCCCGCCTGCAGAAATAGATAGGGAGCAAACTCACAAAAAGATTGTTATAAAACGTACAAAGGATGTTGCTGATCTGGAACTTGACAGTCCTGGTGGAAACACAGGACTTGAATACAGAAAAACTAAAAGAATTGTGGAATTGGCGAATTTTGAGAAACACAGAAAGCAGGAGACCATGTATTCAACTGAAAGTATGGGAAAATGGAATGCTAAAGAGGATAAAAAAAGGTGGGAAGAGCAAGAGAAACGAAGAAATGAAGCGAGACTTAAAGAAAACAATGCAAAGAAGTTTGGCACAGAAGAAAGGAGGATGCGCAAGGAACGAGAAAGGTTAGATGAGTTAAAAAGATATGAACAAGAAAGGTTAGATGAGTTAAAAAGATATGAAGAAGATATTAGAAGAGAGAGGGAAGAGGAAGAACGACAAAAAGCTAAGAAGAAAAAGAAAAAGAGAAAGCCCGATATAAAAGATGACTATTTAGATGATCCCAGGGAAAGAAGATATGGCAAGAGGATGCTAGAAAGAGAACGGAGTGGAAAACGGAGATCAGTTGTTGAAACAGGAAAGATTAGTGGAGATTTTATGCCGCAAACTAAACGCCGAAGAGGGGGAGGAGGAGAGGTACATTTCTTGCTTCTCATTTTCACTATTTTTTGTATTTGTTTCACCTTGTACACATACATGTCAAGAAGAGCAACACTAGTGACATCTTTCTATTTGTTTTGAGGAAAGTACTGTCATTTATTGTGTGTTGGTTTCACCGTCATTTACAAATCCACATACATGTGATGTAGGAGAAATAACTACATTGTCATTTGAGTTATAGACTTGTGGTTATATTTGCTGTGAATTTTTCTAGAATTGCAATTAAAGAGTTAGCAGCTTGCTTTCTTCTTAAGTAGTTGAAATTATGCTGCAATCGTAATGATTTCGGGTGTATGTCATTTAGGGATGTAAGTAAAATGGTGGGGATGCAGGGAGGTATCTCCTGCCAGGAATATACGCTTCATTTCCTACAGACCTGCTGACCTTTTATTGTCATTTGAATGTCCTACTTTTCTTAATGGAAGGATTTAGTCTTATGAATTTTTTTGGTTGGTTTTGAAAGAACATAATTTCTTTTGGGGTGAATAAACGTGAATAATGCCTGAGAGAAAAATGTCATTTAATTGTGGGTGCTGTATGTTTTATTTTATAAAAACTACTATACATGATTTTAGTAAGATGTTTTAAAAAAAAAGAGGTTATTTGTATGGTTGTGGTGGTTGGTCCTTTCAATTATTTTTCGGAAAATGCAAACTTGTGCCCTTTAGAAACCAAATGTAGAAATTTTGCTTTGTAAATTTTGCAGACTTTTTAATTTTTTTTAAAATTTGAAGTTTGTAGTTTTCAACACAATTTTCTCTATTCTTGGGACTTTTGAGATTCTTAACTTGTGCCAGCATGACACTTTATTTGTAGCATAGGTAGTGCGTGTTGACTAACTAGTTGGCTTGAATTCTATGCTAACTTAAATTTTTTCTGAAGGTTGGTTTGGCAAATATCTTGGAGAGTATTGTGGATGCTATTGTGAAAGATAGGCACGATCTGTCTTATCTTTTTGTGAAACCAGTGCCCAAGAAAGAGGCCCCTGACTACCTGAATGTCATAGAGACGCCTATGGATCTTTCCAAAATCAGGCAACGGGTACGGAATATGGAGTACAAAAGTCGCGAAGACTTCAGACATGATGTATGGCAAATTACTTTTAATGCCCATAAATATAATGATCGACGAAATCCTGGAATCCCTCCAGTTGCGGATATGCTTTTGGAATATTGTGATTATTTGTTGAATGAGAATGATGATAATCTTACTGCCGCTGAAGCTGGTATTGAAAGTAAAGATTCCTAAGTGATTTCAAATTCAAATTCATGATATTATAGTGTAGTGTAAGTTCTAGTTTGAAAAAGAAAAGTAAAATCATTTTGTATTTTTCTTTTAAAGATGTCATAGAGCGTTGCAATTTGTATGGAAACAAGGTGATAATATCACCATGTGGCTCATTGAATTTTTCGGCGTGTAACATTGTAGTATAGTATGACAGTCCCCTCAGTGATTCTCAGGGGGTTAGAAAAAAAAAACAGCAGATGCAGAATAGTGGGCATAGAAAACTTTTTTTCCCACCAATTGTTGACTATTAATAAAAAAAGTCCTTCGAAAAATAAGATTAGCACTTACTATTGGTGAAAACCCTAACAAGACTAAGAAAAATAATATAAACCAAAGCTCTAATACTAAGTAAAACTAGATTATTTGATATTTAAGAAGCAAATTTTTTAATTGAATGTCTTTTTAAACAAATCAATTGTCTTCAAGGAGGATGAGACAAACAATAAAGTAGTTGCTCATGTTGAAGATGGTTCAATTTATTAGATACATTCATTTGTGAATAATTTGAATGATACTCTTATTATTACAATACATGATAGACGGTTAAAAAACATAGACACATATCAAAAAGTAATCATTGTAATCAAACTATTATAGTACTGGTTGATTCTATAGCATGATAGTCAATTTTTATAGAAAGTGAGATATAATATCTTTTTTCTTCCTTTTATTTTTTCTTCCTTTTAGAAAAGATAAGAGTCCCTGATAAAGATATTAATATTGATGGTAGACTCATGATTTCTGGAGTGACCATGTTGGTGTAAAGGTGAATAAATGATGAACAGAGAAAATATTCTATTAAAGAGAATGACGGCTACACAACTCACTAAACATTACAATGATTGCAACCCTATTTATAAGCTAAAATTAGGGTTACTAGAATAAGATAAAAATACTAAAATACCCTCTAACAAACTTAGGGGCTAAGTAATAATACAACTAAATATGAATTACTTCTAATATCATCCCTTAATTCATATTCCATCAAAACTTGTAACACCAATTCCATCCCTTAGTCTGAGAAATTGATCAGTCTTGATAGCTTTCGTTAGAGCATCTGCCAACTGTTTCTGAGTGCTGCAGTGTACAACTTCTAACACTCCACTATGAACTTGATGTCTCAGAAAATGATACTTGGTCTCAATATGCTTGCTTCTCCCATGCAACACTGAGTTTCTGGCAAGATTGATTGCAGACTTGTTGTCAATCATCAGCTTCAGAGGTTTGTTTATTTTAATCTTCAGATCCTGCAACAGATTCAGAATTCACACAGCTTGACATGCAGTAACAGCACCTGCAATGTATTCAGCTTCACAGGTTGATAACGCCACAACAGGTTGCTTCTTGGAACACCAAGAAATGAGACCTCCCAGAAATTTGAACAAGTACCCAGAAGTACTTCTTCTGTCAACTCTGTCTCCACACCAATCAGAATCTGAATAACTCAGAAGTTTTGACTCATTCTTTCTTCCAGAAGGAAATAACTCTCCATACTTCAGAGTTTCCTTGATATACCTCAGAATCCTGACAACAGCTTGGTAATGGGACCACTTAGGTTTACTCATGAACCTACTAACTATCCCAACAGAATAGCAAATATCAGGTATAGTATTGCACAAATACCTCAGAGAACCAACCAACTGTTTGAAGGTTGTAGCGTCCACATCCTTTCCATCAGAGTCAGAATCCAGTTTCTGATTTGTATCAGAAGGTGTGACAACAATCTTACAATTCTTCAGTTCAAATCTCTTCAGAAGTTCTAATTCATACTTGAGCTGATGCAAAATGATACCTTTCTCAGAATATCTGAACTCCATCCCTAGAAAGTATGTCATTTTGCCTAGATCATTCATTTCGAATTCATTCATCAGAACTTTCTTGAACTTGGCTATCTCCTGTTCAGAACTTCCAGTCAGTAGTATGTCATCAACATATAAACACACCAGAGTCATATTGCCTTCAGAAGTATGCTGAACATAAACACCGTACTCCATCTCACATTTCTGAAAGCCTTGCTTCTTGAAAAATGAATCAATCTTCTGATTCCAAGCTCTGGGCGCTTGTTTCAATCCATATAGAGCTTTGTATAATCTGTACACCATCCCTTCCTGATTCTTTTTCACAAATCCAGGAGGTTGTGACACGTAAACTTTTTCTTCTAATGGACCGTTCAGAAATGCAGATTTTACATCTAAATGCATCAGAGGCTAATTCCTGTTAGCAGCTATTGCAATCACCATTCTGATTGTTTCATGTCTTGCTACAGGTGCAAACACTTCAGAATAATCTAGCCCAGGTTTCTGTAGAAATCCTCTGGCTACCAATCTTGCTTTATGTTTGCCAATTGAACCATCTGGCTTTAACTTCTGCTTGAAAACCCATCTGACGCTGATGGCTTTCTTGTCTTTTGGAAGTTCTGTCAGCTTCCAAGTCTTGTTTCTCTCTATAGCATCAAGTTCTTCTTTCATGGACTTCAACCAGAGCTTTTGCTTAAGAGCCTCTTCTGTACTTATGGGTTCAGAGTCTACTATCATGGCACACTGAATAACTTCTCCTTCAGAGTCTACTTCAGTGTCTTGCAGCATGTCAAATTATGCATATCTTCTGGGGACATTTCTTATTCTTTGTGGTGTCTGAACTTGTTCAGAGTCTTGAGCTTCAGAGTTTCTAGCTTCAGATGATTGACTTCCTCCAGAGCTTTGACCATCTTCAGAGTCTGGCATATTTCCAGAGTCTGAATTGCCACCAGAATCTGGATTGCCATCAGATTCTGGATCATCAGAGTCACCTTCATCTTCTGAGTCTTCTCTAGAGTCTGAATCACTATCAGAGTCAGAGTCAACGTCATAGTTTACTCCAACTACAGAAATTCTTAACTCTGACCTTTCTTCAGAAGTTCTGGCATCAGAATCAGATTGAGACTTATCCCAATTCCAAACTTCTGATTCCTTCACAATCACATCTCTTCTGAATTCAACTTTATTGGTTTCTAGACAATAGAGCTTGTATGCACCTGTACTGTGGTACCCTATCAGAATCATCACTTTGCTTCTATCATCCAGCTTCTGTCTTCTAGCTTCTGGAACATGTTTATAGCAAACAGAACCAAACACCTTTAGATGACTAACACTTTGCTTATCTCCAGTCCACTTCTGTATTGGAACTATTTCCTTTAACTTCTTCGTAGGACATCGGTTGAGTACATACGTTGCGGTGGCAACAACTTCTCCCCAGAGCTTCTGATGAAGCTTCTTCTCCTTTAGCATGCTTCTCACCATATCAAGCAAAGTGCGGTTTCTTCTTTCAGCAAGACCATTGTGTTGAGGGGTATAAGGAGCAGTAACCTCATGCTCAATTCCATTCTCCTCACAGAACTTCTGGAACTCTTTGGAGTTATACTCACCTCCACCGTCAGTTCTAAGTAGGCATGGCAAAAAAACCCAGACCCGTCCCGAAATTAGCGGGGAAAACCCGGTTTGAGTGGGTACGGGTGCGGGTGCGGGGAAAATCCGATTTTTAATTACGGGTGCGGGTACGGGTGCGGATAGACACTAAGACCCGCCCGCACCCGGCCCCGTCCCGCCCTCGAATAACTTATTTTAATTTAATTCTCTTATTTTACTTATTTTAATATTTATTTATTAATTATATTTTTAATTAAATTATTAATACATTTATTGCAATTAAAATAAATAAATTAATCAAGTTAATATTCATTTACTAATTAAAATTTTAATTAAATAAATAATTAATTTATTAAAATAATCAATTTTTTAATTAAGTTATTAATTTTTATTGTAATTAAAAATATTTTTTTTTCGGGTGGGGGCGGGGCGGGTGCGGGTGCACCCGTTCTCTACTGGGGGCGGGTCTGGGTGGTAAATTTTTACCTCCGGTCGGGTTTGGGGACGGGGGCGGGTGTGTTACATGAAAGCGGGTGCGGGTGCGGGTATAGTAAAACCCGCCCCCGACCCGCCCCGTTGCCATTCCTAGTTCTAAGAATCTTCAACTTCTGACCACTCTGATTCTCAGCCTTCATGCTGAACTTCTTAAATTCATCAAACACCTCGTGTTTAAACTTAATAAGGGATACCCATGTCATTCTTGTGAATTCATCAATAAACAACACAAAGTATTTATTCCCTCCAATCGATGCTACTGGAAATGGACCACACACATCAGAATGTACAATTCCCAAGGCATATTTTGCTCTTGGAGTAGCTTCTGACGCAAATGGCAATCGTGGTTGTTTTCCTTCCATGCAAACTTTGCATGAATTTTCAGGCTTTTTAATTGCAGGAATTCCATGTACCAACTTCTTTGAATTCAAATGTTTTAAGCTTCTGAAACTCAAATGACCGAATCTTCTGTGCCACAGCTCACTCTCCTTCTCAGCACTTGTTGCACTAAGACATTCTGAGTCTGCAGTTCTGACATTCACCTTGAATGTTCTATTCCTTCCCTGTTCTGACTCCATAATCAACTTCAGATTGCAGTCATACAACTTCAAAAGATTGTCCTTCATGGTAACTGAAAAACCTTTATTAATTAATTATCCCACACTCATCAGATTGCTTCTGATGCCAGATACATACCACACGTTCTGAATCAATGATGTTTTCCCATTGTTCAGAATCACTCTGACATTTCCCATACCTTCTGCGTTAAGATATTTGTCATCAGCACATCTAATCTTTGTTCTCTTTTCAAAGTCAAAGTCAATCAGCCATTTCTTGTTTCCAGTAAGATGATTTGAACAACCAGTGTCTATATATCACCAGTCTATTAGATCCATATCATCAGAATTAGAGGCCATCAATAGCACAGATTCGTCATTAGAACTTCTGGCTATATTTGCTTCTTCTGATTTTATCTCCTTGTTTGACCAACAATCTCTAGCAAAGTGACCAAACTTCTTACAACAGTAACATTGGATCTTCTTCTTGTCATACTTCTATTTTCCCTTCTGAGCATTCTTTTGTCTATCAGAGGTTGAGCTTTCTAACTTCTGACCACCATCAGATCTTCTCCTGGCTTCTAACTGCTTTTGATACCTCCTATCAGAAGTTACTTTCAGAGCCTGCTGCTCTACTTCCTTTTCAGAAGTTCTCTCAGTCAAACGCAACTCTTGCGCTTCTAGACTGCTATGCAGCTCTTCAATTCTCATGGTGCTCAAATCTTTGGAATGTTCTATTGCTACCACAATGTAATCAAATTGAGAGGTAAGGGATCTCAATACTTTCTCCATGATTGCTTCTTCAGAAAGAGTTTCTCCACACGCCTTCATCTCATTAGTGATCAGAATGATTCTGGAGATGTATTCAGAGACTTTCTCATTATTCTTCATGTTGAGATTCTCATATTGCTTTCTCAAGGACTGAAGCTTCACCTTCTTCACTGATGCGTCACCACCATAACATCTCACCAGTGTGTCCCACGCAGCCTTTGCTGTCGTTGAATCTGCAATCTTCTCAAACACATTTACATCCACACATTGATGAATGAAAAACAATGATTTTTAATCCTTCTTCCTTACTTCCTTCTGCGCGTTTTTCTGTTCATCTGTCGCATCTGCTGCTACCGGAACATAACCATCAGTGACAAGATCTAGAACATCTTGAGCACTGAACAGTACACGCATTTGGATCATCCAACTATTCCAGTTTTTACCGTCAAATACTGGAAGTTTGGTGTTCATGTTTCCGTTTCCGTTCATCTTCTACCTTGCACAGTACACTCAGATTTCTCACACAGTGTTTCCCAACCCACAGAATTAAAAATTCTGATCAGATTTGTTCAAGATTCAACACGAATCTAAGAAACAAAATCAAACACACAAGGCCTCACGTTCACTCGTGTTTTCCGTGTTTCCCAATGAATCTGAACCGGAGCTCTAGATACCAATTGTTGGTGCAAAGGTGAATAAATGATGAACAGAGAAAATATTCTATTAAAGAGAATGACGGCTATACAACTCACTAAACATTACAATGATTGCAACTCTATTTATAAGCTAAAACTAGGGTTACTAGAATAAGATAAAATACTAAAATACCCTCTAACAAACTTAGGGGCTAAGTAATAGTACAACTGAATATGAATTACTTCTAATAGACCAATCTTAAAATAACCATCTAGCTCCAATGAGATGATGAGGGAAATAAAAAAATTCAAAAATTGGATTTCTCAAAGATACAAAGAACGCGAAGAATAAATTTTCAATATGATATAATGGGAGAGACAACGAATTGAATGACAACATGAACAATATAGACAATATAAGGTCTAATAATTGTAATATACATGATGTTGCCAATTAAAGTATGATACAAAATGGGATATAGTAGAGGAACACCATTAGAGAAAATAGGTTTCACATTTTATTCAAGAGAGCTATTGGTTTCTATAGTATTTGAAAGAGGAGCTTATTCAATAATGTTGCCAATATACTTGTATTAAGAATTAGGACTTAGGAGTGTCAAAATGGTTTGTCCACTCTGCCTCGTTTTGTCTTAATCTCGCTAAAAAAAAAGCGGGGCGGACCAGCCTACCAAATAAAATTGGGCTAAAAATTCTTGTATGTCTGCCAAGGTGACGGGTTGGCGGACTTGTCCGCCTATTTTTTTAAAAGGAAAAAAAATACTCTTTTTGGTCCCTTAAGTCTACCTCGGGGTCTATTTTGATTACTTAATTTTAAAAAGTTTCAAAGTGATCCCTTAATTTAAAAAATGGTGTCACATGAGTACTCTCTATTAATTACCCTCAAACGTTAGTTTATGTGTGAAGACGTGGCAGTTAGGTTGGCAAGACAAGTTCATCTTCTTTGTTTACACATAGTCATCATGTTCATACATTCTTAAATTGGATTCCAGATTCGACTTAGGGCAAATTGGAAATAGAGATTCATATTTGCAATAAGGAATTAGGGTTTAGACAAGCATGAAATCAATTGGATCTTCATCCTTGTTGAAACAGAAAAACTCAGAAAGTGGGGATTCAAATGTATACAGTAGCTCAGGATGGAAACCTGTATGTCATTGTGAGGACATGACTGTTCTTCGAAAGGCAACAACCGTTAAGAACTTTGGAAAACATTTATGCGGTTGTCAAAATTATAAGGTATGCAAATAATTTCTGCTTCATTTCTGTTTGAGTTGGAATCTTGTATGTATATTTGAATTGCAGTCTATGAAAATTTCAGGAATCTACGCAAGCTGAGTGTAGTTACTTTGGTTGGTTTTATGAAGAAGTGGGAGATCAGAAGGAGCAATTTTGGATGGATAGGTTGAAAAAGGCATCAAAGGCACTTGCTGAAGAAAAAAAGAGCTTGAAAAAAACCACAATGGCGAACGAAGAATTAGGGAAACAATTGATGAATCTTGAAAGTGAAATGAAGATTATCATAAAGTGGAAAAAAATTTGGAATTTGATGTTTTTTATGATTATCACTGTATTAGTTTTTAGAATGAATTATGGTATTATGATGGACCATAAAAGTTTGTCTGTAACAATTTGTACCAGTTGATCTTAATTGACAAGTTTTGCATGACCTTTTTGGCATGAATTGTTTGTATCAGTTGAATATGTTAAGAAAAGTTATAATTTTTGGCATGACATGTTTGCAATATTTTGCCTGACCTGTACGTGTCTTTGTCATACCGGTTACATAACATTTTCCACATAATGTTTGTAAACAAATTCCATAATGTTTTACACCTAACATTTGACACATAATGTTTTACACATTAATTGATTCCATAATACATTTGACACATAATGTTACAAAAAGTGATTCCATAAAATGATTCCATAATGTTTAAACTGATTCCATAATTCATAACAATATTCCATAAGACAATATGTTCCATACCACAATAGTTTCATGATAGCATAAACTGATAGCTAAAATATGTTCTATAAGTCATTGCACAAATATGTTTCATAACATCATAATTGATAGGCCAAATGCCATAGGCTCAAACTCAACATAACAACTCTAAATAAAGAACAACACATGCTAGATTACAAAACCTATGTTAAACTAAATTTTCCAGTTTAGTGTGGATCTCTTAGTTGGTGTTGTCCTTCTTGTTGTTGGCCCAACAATAGTTTTGACTGCACTCAATCTAATTGTAGGATTTGGTGGTACAAATGGTTTAGGTGGCCTTCTGATTGATAACTTCTTGGCCCCTCCATGAGTTGACTGTTGGGATGCAACACTAAATTCTTGAAATATCTTCTTAACTGTTTGTTTAGTTGCCCTTCCATGAGATGAATGTTGGGATGTTTGTGTGGCTCCTTGTGGAACCTGCTAGGGTGCTTGTTAGGATGGCTGTTGGAATGCTTGAGTGACTCCTTGGGAAGCTTGTTGGGATGGTTGTTGTGGTGCTTGTTGGGATGCTTGAGTGACTCCTGGGGTAGCTTGTTGGGATGGTTGTTGTGGTGCTTGTTGGGATGCTTGAGTGGCTCAATGTTGACTAGATGGTGTCACCTTAAAAGTAAGCTTGTTATGACCTGGTTTCTTACATATAATACACTTGACAATGAATCGTTCCTTCTCATTTTTTTATCTGAGCTATCAATCTCACTTTGCTCAAGATTCCTTCTCTTTTTTGGACTTCCAGGCATCTTCTAATACTTAGGTGGTTGCACATTAGGATACTTTGTTCTTACCCACATATTTGAGCCATTAACAGGAAAAATAACATGTTTATACACTTCCATATATCTTGATTTTCTGTAATAATCTGGAATATACTTATCAATCTTATGGTTCCTACTCTTCATAGCTGACAGTGCATGAACACAAGGTAGGCCTGTCAGCTCCCATCTTCAGTATGAACAAATATACTCCTTCAAGTTTACTGAAAACTTGTCTGCTTGATTTTCAAGGTGCCTAACCTTAAAGATATGCTCATCAGACATCCTTAAATAGAAATATATGCTCATCAGACATAGTAGTATGAAATTTGTGTTAAGTTCATGTATATTACCTGACACACCAGAAGTTTGTGTATGTGCTTGTTTTTTCAATCTTTCTTCTTATGTTTGGTAACACTTCAACATCTGCCATGTTTTGAAACCTCATCCTAACATCATCATTAACCTCACCACCATCATGCCCATTATCATCATTTCCATCAATTTCCATTACCTCTTTTTTCCCTAACAACATTTTCCTTAACATCGTTTTCCCTTACACTTTTCTTGCTACTTGCCTGACTATCGTTCAGCTCAGTTTCCTTCAAACATCCATTAACTGTTTCTTCATACATTGCAGCAAGCACTTTTTCACCTTAAGCATACCTATTTGTCTTTGATTTCAACTATTGTCATCCATTTCAAACTATGTCTCATTTCTTAAGAAGAAGCGCAGAAAAAAAGATGGATTTCAGAGAGTTTGTTGAGGTAACCTTAAAACTATAAAAACCCTAAAACAATAAAAAAAATTGCACTTAAATTACTTCAAACATACCTCGATGTCTTCAATTTCAACTTGAGCAAACAAGATTACCTCAACTCACAGCAGATTCACCTTGAAGATGCAACAATGGCTGCGCTAGGGTTATCTTCTACACTTATGAGATCACATGTTTACTTCGTTTCATTCCCCTTTCCTTTTTAAGTTTACAACGTCATATTCCACATGACATTAATAAGGACACATCAGCCACAAGTGTGTGCCAAATGTACAATACCATTGACTTTGACTAACGGTGCTGACAGAAAGAACGAACGTGGCACCATTTTAAAAATTAAAGGATCACTTTGGAACTTTTTAAAATTAAGGGACCACAATGGACTCCGAAGTAAACTTAAAGGACCAAATAAAAAAGGTATTTTTCCTTTTTTTTTATAAATTATTTTAATAGATTAAAAGACTTTTATTTTTGCATTTCAATTAAAAATTATCAAATCAACATTTAGAAAGCATAAAATGACAACTAAACGTCTAAAATCATAAAAAATTTCACCTAAAATAAAACCATTAACAAGAGTTCCAAAACTATAGTTCAAGTATTAACCTTCAATCAATCAAAATAAATATTTTAAGTGTTTGATAATTAGGATTAACCATCAAACAACCAACGTTTAAAGTTCAACCAACAGAAACTATAATAAGTATTAAGTACAACACCAAAGTTTAAGTTCAACCAACCAAAACCATAATAAGTATTAAATACAACATCAAAGTTTAGTGATTTAAATTATATAACATTCTCTAACAAAATAAGAGTGAAACATTCTAAAGTCCAAATCCTAATCATCAAGGTCAATAATATTAGATGCACTTTTAGAACAAGTTTGACTCTCTTTTTCATCTTCATTGTCATCATCATTTCCATCTACATTATAAAATAATGAAATAAATTCAATGATTAGTAAAAAATTATAATAAAAAAATGGTAGATAATAATATTCATACTAAAAATAATTACCATCACCAAAGGTATGTAACCAATTGTGAGAACAAAGCAATGCTTCAGTATTTTGAGACAATAAGCGGTACCTATACTTGTTAAGCACCCTAGAATCAATACTAAAGGAAGATTATGATGCAACAGTGGTAATATGAATGCTTAACAAGTCTCGAGCCATTACTGAAAACTCGGGAGATCTTTGTCTAGTGTTCTTCCATCATTGTAGTACATCCAAATGTTTTGCATAATCAAGATTCAACGTCGACTCTTCTAGATACATGTCAAGCTGACTTTAACCATTCCTTTTAGCTGAACTAGATTGTTGTCTGCCCAATCTAATTTCTTAAAATTATTACAATTGGATAATAACATAAAGTTAAATGAAACTAATTAGTAAATCATGCTTTAATATTATTTGGAAGAAACCAATTAATAAATCATGAACGAAAAACTTACATCATATAGGCTTTGCTCAATTGACATAGTTGAAGAGGTAGGAGTCCTTGAAGCATTGGAAGAAGAAAAGAGTATTATGAAAACATCTTATGCAATTTCTGCTTTTTCCAACTTCAATTCTCAATTTAATGACTCAATCACTTTATAACAATAGTCCAATGAGTCCAACTTCATTCTTGGATCTAAGACAACCCTAAATACAAGAACAATAATATATTCATCCCAATACTTTTAAATTTTAAAAATCATGCTAGTAGCGATGCTATTTATAACTCCATATACATTTTTTTGGTTGTCTATCAAAAGACGTTGAATTTTTTAACTTTTTAAGATGTACAAATTGGAACTGTGATAACTTGTTCCGAAGATCAAATTGGTAATTTCATAATATAGCAACAAGAACCTACTCATTTTTCCAAGTCTCACCCACTCTTCCTTTGAAGGATTACTTATATAATTTGCATCATAACAATAAATATTTTCAAATGCACGTTGCTATTTAAGATCACTTTTAAGCATCAATATGTTTAAAAGTAATATATCCTTCAATATTAATTGATGCCCATAAATCAGAAGTTAAAGAAATTCTTCAAAGAGCGTTGGTCATTTCTATCTTAATCTTTTCCTTTTCCATATTGCATATTCTCACAACATCAACCTTGACGGTATTTATAGTGATATGAACGTAATCAGGATTCAAGTACTGCATACAAGTTGAAAGCTCATCAAACTCAACACATTTTTAAAAGGAAGATCCCGCTTGATAATTAGCTGAACACACATTTCCCGAGATATCAAATTATTAACCTTTAATGATTTTAGCTTTCCTTGCATGTCTAACATCATCTGACCAACACCTCCAAAATTAACTTTCTTACAAACATCAAGATGACGTTTTAAAGAAGTTGTCCCATATCGTTTTCCTCCACGTGCACTGCATTTTGTTGTTTGTCTTCCCTCATTATTCAACCCTTCTATATTATTAAAATACTTTTACACTTGGGATTTCAACTTTCTCTTCATTTTACTAGGTTCCCTTAACATATTACTATTAGGTTCCACCGACTCACAAATTTGTTCAACAGTTAGGTCCAAATTCACGTCCTCATCAATTGGAGCTAAGAAATACATAACCAAACTAAGTCCTAAAACACAATAAATATCACCAGTAATATATAGTTTCAAGATTTCAAACATATGCAAACTGATCAAACAAAAAATAAGTAAACTAATCAAACTGACATGATAACTAATATGCAAACATTTAAGTAAAAGAAACACATATAAATGTCGTCAGTTATGTAGAACAATTATGATAACAATTATGTAGAAATTATGATAACAAGAATGTAAAAATTATGCAGAATACTTCACTCTTCTATCAACTATTTTTTGCATAATTGCTATCATATATGGTCTCCAATTTCTGCAATAGTTGGAAAACATAAATTGTACAAGCTACGTTAATTTTCTATCAACAATTATGATAAAAATTATGCATAAATTATGTAAAACACACCACTCTTCTATCAACTATTTTCGGCAAACACGTATATAGACCATTAGCTGATATGCCGAACAATTGTCTCAGACAAAAAACATATACATACCATACATATTATGCGGAAAAATCACACATAAAGCCAATACATACCAATCATGAAAAATTCACACCTAAATACAATTACACCTAAGGCCGATACAGAACAATAATGAAAAATTCACATCATAATCCTTTAGTCAATTTGCACAAACTCGAAAATAATCATATGTTCATCTTGCACAACAATTGAGATTCAACATAAATATTGATATGTTCATCTGAACTGTATCAGAATTCTCCAACCAAAAAAAAGTTTCACCATCATTGAGCTCATCAACAGATAAACAAATTGCACAATCTCGAAAATATTTTTTTTATAAATAATCTTCTTCTCTTCATTCTATGATTAATTCAACAAAATAAAATAGTAAAATAAATTAAAAATCATGTCACAATCAACAAAAAAAAACTCAATCAATTACAACATATAAGAGTATACATAAGAGAGAGTCGCTGAAAAGGAAGTACCAGAAGGCTGAGAGAGAGTTGCTGAACACTGAAAAGGGAGAGAGTTTGATAGAACCTACTAGGCTACCAAGATCAGAATTGCATTAGAAGATAAAAGCAAAATAAAAACTTCTTTCTCATATCCCACAAATATCTCATACAAGATATTTATAGTTATGGTTACATAAAAATAGATGGGTCCTGGTCCACTGGCCCACTAATAGTAACAACTTGAAATTTACTAAGCACACCACTAATGAATAATAAAATCCTTAAGTAAAACATAAGTCTTTTTAATTCTATTAGGTCTATTTAATTTACTAACAATACTCTCAGGCTCCAAGAGAACCTTGTCCTCAAGGTTCAGAATGGGGTTAATAGGCTGAGAAGAGGGTGTTTGTTTATTGGGCCTTAAGGAAGAGGAATTGGGCTTAGTGGACAAAATGGATGTGGGGATATGTGGACCCGTAGGAGGATTTGTGATGGGAGGGGAAATATGAAAAGTGGATTGAGGGAGCACGTGTGGGGAAGCATGGGGGCCAGATGAAGTGGGGAAAGGGTAATGGAAGGGCATGTGACAGGTATTGGGAAGTGTGGCACGTGGGGTAGGTGGACAGCTGGTGGGGAAAGTGGAACACGTGGCATTGAGAATAGGAGAGTGGGCGGGGACGTGTGCTGCATGTGAGGGGTTAGGTGCAGAGTCCCTAGAAGGTTCTTGATAATTTGGGTTAAAGGGTAATGGACCACACAAAAGTTCAGAATTATTCAATTGACTTGTTTTCTTCTTCTCTCTCTGCATTTGGACTTCTCTATCTTGAAAGTTCTCTTTGGTGTCAGTTCCCTGTGTCTTTGTGTGTGTTTCTTCATGCCCGTCGCCATTATCGATTTGCATGCCATTTTTTGAGTTGAAACGTTGAGAGTCCATCAGAAGGAGAAGAATGGGAGCCGCCGGTGAAGTCGTTGCGTGATATGGTCGTAAGAGGGAAACATGCACGACCGAATGAATACGCAATGGCGAAGGGAGATCGAGCAAATAAGCGACACTACCAATGCGTTTGATGATTTTTAACGGTCCAAAGAACCGTTTGGAGAGTTTCTAAGATGAGCGCCGATCCACCGTTGTTTGACGATACAACTGCAGTTTCAGTGAAACGAGATCACCCTCGTGAAAGGTATGATCCAATATCGATCTGTTTGCTTGCTTTTCCATTTGAACTTTGCTTTCCTTCAAATTGTCTTTTAACTGAACGATGATGTTCTGTCTTTCCTGCATGGATACATCCAAGGAGGAGACTATAGCGGTGCCGATGAGATATTCTGGAATGGTTGGAGGGTCACGACTGTATAAGGCCTTGAACAGAGTCATTTGGATAGTTGTGTGGAAATATATATTGAACCAAAACTCAGCAAGATGCAGATATTTGAACCATTGACGTGGGTGTTCACCTTTTAAACAACGAAGGTACGTTTCGATTGACCTATTTACAACTTCTGTTTGGCCATCCGTTTTTGGGTGATAAGATATGCTATATTTCAGGGTAGTACCCTGAAGCTTGAAGAATTCCTTCCAAAAGGTGCTCAAAAATAATGGGTCACGGTCCGAGACTATTGACTTAGGAATTCCATGAAGGCGGAAGATTTCGACAACAAAGCGTGAAGCAAGATCCTTAGCAGAGAATTTGGAGGGCAAGGCGAGAAAATGCACATAATTGGTCAGTCGGTCGCAGATGACCCAGATGGTTGTGTGACTGAAAGAGTTTGGCAGATGCGTGATGAAGTCCATTGTGAGTTCTTCTCAAACTTTGTGAGGTATGGGTTGAGGTTGTAACAGTCCTTTCTTCTTCTGAGTTTGGTACTTGTTGTGTTGGCAAATGTCACAGTGTTTAACCATGGTTTTTACTTTTAGGGAAAGACCAGGCCAGAAGAAAGACAACCGGATACGAGCTAATATGGCCTTGACACCCGAGTGACCTGCAGACGGAGTGGCATGATACTCGTTGAAAATGTTGTGGTGGAGCTGGAAAACATCAGGTATGAAGATTTTATCTTTGTAGTAAAGGAGTCCATTCATGAATTTATATAATGTGTTGTTGAGATCCTTTTCTTTGAGCTGTTGAACTAACTGTTGACCTGCATTATCTATTGCATAAAACTGGCGAAGAGTTGTTAGAAGGCTTGGAACAGGGGAGGACAATGCTAGCAATTGGGGTTCATCAGTGTAATATTTTCGACTCAATGCATCAGCAACAAGATTTAATCGTCCAGGCTTGTAAGTGATATCGAAATTAAACCCTTGTAGTTTAGAGACCCATTTCTGTTGTTCCAAGGTCTGAATTTTTTGCATAAGGAAATTTCTAAGGCTTTTTTGGTCTGTGTAAATGTGAAACGTTTGACCTATGAGATACTGACACCATTTTTTCCAGCTTCAGTGACGGCAAACATTTCTCGCACATAGACAGACGCAACCTGCGCTTTGGGGCACATTTTCTTGCTGAAGAATGCAATAGGATGGCCTTCCTGTGATAAAACAACACCGATCACTGCACCAGAAGCACTAGTTTCTATGATAAAAGTTTTTGTAAAATCTGGTAGAACTAAGACCAGCATGTCGGTCATATGTCTTTTTAACTCTGTAAAGGCCATAGCTGCCTCTGGACTCCATGTAAATTTAGTGGATTTCAACAGGTCGGTGAGAGGAGCGGCGAGTAAGGCGTAGTTACGTACAAATCGATGGTAGAAACCTGTGAGGCCCAAAAATCCGCGGAGAGTCGTGAGAGAACGAGGTGGAGGCCAATCCAAAATGGCCTTGACTTTATTTGGATCGGGTGCAACACCATCCACAGAAATGACATGACCCAAATAATCGATTTGTTTTGCTGCAAAAACACATTTAGACAATTTCACAAAAAATGAATTAGACTTCAACAAGTCGAACACAATCTGCAAATGATTTAAATGGTCCTTAAAATTAGAACTATAAGTCAAAATTTCGTCAAAAAAAAACTAAAACAAAACGCCTTAGGTAAGGTCGTAGTAGATCGTTCATTGCGGATTGGAAAATTGAGGGGGTGTTGGTAAGTCCAAAGGGCAACCAAAAATTCGTAATGCCCGTCAAAAGTGTGAAAAGTTGTTTTGTGCGTATCTTCTAATGCCACACGGATCAGATGGTAGCCTGAGTGTAGGTCTATCTTGGAAAAAATCATTGCTGAGCCAAGCTCATCTAACAATTCATCAATAGTGGGGATTGGGAATCGATCTTTGATAGTTACAACATTTAGTGCTCTGTAATCAACACAAAAACTCCACGTACCTTCCTTTTTTTTTTGACGAGGAGGACAAGTGATGAAAATGGGCTATGACTAGGGATAATAGTGCCCTCTTTCAACATTTCCTGGATGATGGATGTCATGGAATCCTTCTGTGAGTGCGGGTAGCGATAAGGTTTGACATTAATAGGCGAGGTGTTTGGCAAAAGGGGTATGTGATGGTCGGTGGAAGACCACACGGGGGTTGGAAAATGGACTGGTATGAAATTAGAAGTGATGCAAGGTCGGGGTGTTGGGAAGGAGTTGTTGTGTCTAGTGGAAGTGTGTCAGGGGTGTCTGAAAATGGAGTTTGGTCGATGGGATGCATGATCATTAGGTGAAAACATGAGACAAAATCCGTATGAATGAGGTGGAATAATTGGTGAAGGATTGTGTGAATGGGGTGGGGTGAGGTGTCACCTTTTAAGGTGATGGACTTGTCTTTATGGGTAAAAGTAATAGAAGGGATAGAAAAATATACTTGGATGGGTCCCAAGGTCCGCAGCCAGGCCATTCCCAAGACTACATCCGCGCCTTCGATGGGAAGCAAATAAAATGGGATGTTGAAAGGTCTGTTTTGAAGGACAAGTTGAACATTATTACAAATACCTTCACATTATAGGTGGGATCCGTTGCCTACCATAACGGATAATTGGTTGGTCGGGGATGTCAAGAGATTTAGGTGGCGGGCAATATGGAGCTGCATGATATTATGAGTGTTGCCGGTATCTACTAGGACCATAATAGACAAACCATCAATTAATCCCTTGAATTTTAATGTCTGAGGGGAGAATTGTCCTGTCAGAGCTTGGGTAGAAAGCTGAAAATAGGTGTCAGCAAGGTCTAGTGGCTCAGATTTGGTTTCAATGATGCTGGTTGCTGGCTCCTCCGCAATAGAGTCGTCATCAGCCAGGAGAATTAGAAATCTACTGGTAGCGCATTTATGTCCCGGAATGAATTTTTCGTCGCAATTAAAACATAAGCCTAGGGCCCATCTCTCCTGTAATTGGGCTTGTGATAGCCATTTGATGGGCAACTTAGATGGTATAAAAGTGGCTTGGGGTTTTGGTGGAGTAGGAACTTGTGGTTGGGATTGGCTGGTGGGCCTGGAGTAGTAGGGTGGTTTTTTTTTTGAAGGGTTTGGGTTTGGAGTCTTTGAGTTTAGATTCAATGAGTTTGGCAAGTCCGATAGCTTGCGAAATTGAGGTAGGGCGATAAATAGCCATTTCGCTACGAATATCAAGTGATAACCCAGAAATGAAACAATTTAATATTGCCTCGGGCAGTAACCCAACCACTTGATTACCAAGTCTTTCAAATTTAGTATGATACTCAACGACGGATCCGTCCTGTTTCAATTTGAATAACTCTGCTTGATGGTTATCATACGTAGAAGGACCAAAGCGTAATCCCAAAGCTCTAGTAAAAGAAACCCAATCTATTAATAAGTGGCTATGATGCATCCACTTGAACCAACCTAAAACATCACCCTTCATGTAAAGCAAAACTAAGGCGAATCTGTTTTCTGGTGGAAGTTTGTAAAATGAAAAAAATTGGTCAGCTTGGAAAAGCCATTCTAAGGGATTGGAGCCATCAAACATGGCAAGTTCCAGTTTAGGGGTGCAGTACTGGGGTAAGGGGGGAATTTGGGGATACGGGTTTTGGGGAAAAGAATGAAGATTGTAATGTTGACTTGAATGAAACGCTTGTGGGGAAGAGAGACATGGTGGAAAGGAGGGTTGGGGCATGGTAGATGCAGTTCTGGGTGGCATAGTGAAAATGGAGGGCGACGGAGGTTAGAAAATATAGCAGAAGTTTGAATGGGCGTGTTTATAGGAGTGACGGTGTGAAGTGTAGGGTTTGGAGTAAGGGTTATTGGTGGGGGGTCTTGTGTAATACCAGATGAGCTAGCTAGTGAATTAGTAGTGATAAGATGAGGATATTTCTGTATGATTAGCTTGTTGAGGGAGGACATGAGGGTTTCAAATCTGGAATCTGCAATTTGTTTTTCATTGTCTAACCGAGTATGAATCTGAATGATATGTTGTTCCAACTCTGCTGTAGCTCTATCAAATAATTCATCCATTTGCTGTTGGGTTTGAGCCATAGCATTATCTAAGTGAATGTGAGCTGTTTGAACAACTTCTTCAAGAATATCTTTAAGGTTTAGGGGTTTTGCGGGAGCCATGAGAACAAGAAATGAAAGCACCAATGATAGAACCTACTAGACTACTGTTGTACCCTAAAATTTACCCTCCCATATTCAAGACAATATGTCCCAAGAGGTTACTTAATAGTCACAAGATTCGCAATTGGTCAAAGGGATTGAAGGTTTCATCAAAGCCTCCTCCTGAATAGTGGATCTTAGAACTAGGGTTTTGAGTCTCCCCGAGCAAAATGGACTTCTAAAACTTAAAATGGACTTCACAACATCCCACATACTTCAAATAATCCCCATGTCAAGTTTCAGAGCTTTCCTCACAAGTTTGGCCAGTCAGATGCTCAAATACTTGAAAATCAATTAACTTGGTCAAAAAGTCAACTTAGGACAACTGTGGTCAACTCGAAGTCAAAATTCAATATTTTTGGTCAACATCAAGATTACAAGGTGAAATTCATCATTTGATCAAGGGTCGGTCATGATTCATCAGGGAAACCTCAGGTCATCAAGAATCAGAAGTTGCTAAATTAAGGTTTTGTGTAGGAAAATTCAACTGAACTTTGACCAGCCATAACTTTCACATGTTTCATAAAACATTTCCCATCCATATCTCCTTTTGAAGGAATTTTAATTCTCTGCAACTTTGTGTCTCACAAGCCAAGCCTAAAAATGCTTCATTTGAAAGATATGAGCCAAGACATTATAGGTCCTTTTGAAAGTCAACTTTTTCTAAAGCTCATAATTTGAAAACGGTAAAAAAATATGGACATGGGACCAAAAGGGTTGATTATAGGATACCCTAATATTTCTAAAAAGTTTTAGAACACCTCCATAGCATTAAAATTGATATGTCAAAGTTGGTAATTTTTCAAGGGGTGTATGAAGTAAAAAGGGCCATAACTCTAATTCTTTCCAAATGGGCCCATAAAATTGCAACCCAAACTTGAAGATAAAGTCATTCACGACCCAATGACCATATTTTCTGATTTTTATCATTTATTTTATATTATTTTTTATTTTTATCATTTAAAATTATTTTTAATTAAAATAAATTATAAAAAATCGAAGATTTGATTTAAGATTTATTTTGGGATCAAATATATGGTATTCAAAGTGATTGAAGTCATCCAAATTCGTTCAAGACCAATATGGTATAATTTAATTTGATTTTTTTTTACAATTATGATAATTGGCTACTTCATCTTCAAGCAACCCATAAAACTCCAACCAAGGTCCAATTGTTTACCCAAATTTACACTACTTTATATACACAACAAAGTCAGAATGAAAAAAAAGGGGAGAGAATTTTTTTTTTGGAAGCCATTAGAACCTTAGAAAAATCTTAAAACAGCTTTGCAATAAGATTCAATCAGCTCTACAAGTCCATTCACATTCCTTAAGATCCTAGAAACCTATCCCACAAAGACTTGAAGGTTGAGACCTCACGAAGTGCATCCCATGAACATGCCGCCTCTCATTCTTCTTTTTTTTTGCTTTCTAATCTTTGATTTCATTGCACTTTATCATATTTTCTGTACATAATGATCTTCATAATCATGTTTAAGTTTGTTTTGATCATTTGTTTGCAAGATATGATGCAGGTTTCAAGAAGTGTCATGGTTAAGGCATAAGCTTTCAAGAGTCGAAACTCTTCGTACGAATATTTTCAGGCCTTCCCCCATTTATTTTTAGTGAAGTTTTTTCTTTTTTCTTTTATTTTATGTTTTATAGTTATTATTATTAAAACATTATTATTAATTAACCATTAATCTTTACTAAGTGCTCACTAATTATTTTTCTTAAAATAAATTTTATAATATAATTTTATATATTTTTTTTTCTCTCACATAACTTTTTTTTAATTTATTAATTAAAATTGTAAATGAATATAACTATGTTTAGATTAATTTAAAAACCCTAATTTTTCACTAACCCTAATTAGACCATCATTTTCTAAACTTGATTTTTTTTAAACAATTAATTTCCTAATTTAATTTATTTTCATTGCTTTATTTATATTATTTAGAGGATTGTATATGATTTTCCTTATGTAATTTATTTTTTTGCACCGATTATTCTGTAATTGCCCCGAAGCCGTGTAATAGTTTAGGACTTTATTTCTTGTTTTTTTTTTATTATTTCTGTAAATATTTAATTGCTTGGTTAATAATCTAGGGCGTGAAAAGATCTAATTGAATAAATTGGACTTAGAGAATCAATAATAAAAGAAATATCTGAAAATAATCACTCACACACATAAGTCGATCGTTCTACGATCGCCATCTACACCTCCTAGAGTTACCCCTCTTAGTTGCCTTAATATGGTCAAGTCTCTTGAACGTAGGGGTGTCTTAAGCGATGTCCCTGCAAACAGATAAATCATCAAGTCCCTTTAAAGTTAAAAGGATCATAGTTCCTTCGAAGTTGCCTACGGAATAAATGATCTTGTCCCTCGATGACATAAAAATGATGATAGTCCCGTCGAATTACTAAGACACCCCTACATGTTGCCTTCTTTGACCATACGATGACCCTACGCCCGTCCTTTAACATCCAAGGTAAATACTACTTACTCACTAATAGTAAGGACAGTCTTACCCTTAACGGAAATGAATAACAAGAAAGACCTTACGAACTTAGGGTAGGTAGCACTTAAATACTTGCTCACCTTTTTCAAAAAAACATTCTTTACACCCAACTTTCAAAATACTTCCAAACTCAAGGCATTGTATACATCAATACGAGGATCACTATAAAGAACTTCTGAAAATCTTTTCTAAACATACACTTCACATTACTTTTCAAACAAACAAGTGAGCTAAGTAACTAAGAGCCCATGGATGACCATGGGTATAAAGGGTGATAACACATTCCCTTTATATAACCTACCACCCGAACTCAAAATCTTTTCAAAAAGGTCTTTCCTGTTCTTTTATAGCCTTTCCTATTGGATAAAATAAAAGTCGGTGGCGAATCTTGCTCCGCACATGTTTTTGTCAAACAAAAATACCAAGTCAGTTCTCCCACCGTGTTACAGAACTGGCGACTCTGCTGGGGAGTACTTGGTAAAAGAGGGGTTCCCTTAGGAATTAGATCACTTATTTGTTTGTCTTGCTTGCTTTACTTACTTGTTGGGCTTTTGTGTGAAAGATCCTAACCCGGATCTAGTGTACCTTAGGTAAGTAGCAATAGACCAAGGAAATTGTATGGCGTATACCGATATGGTTGATCTGGTGGCTACAGTTAGTGTGACTTCTTGGTGGGTACTTATGTTCCTTAAGTCAGTTGAGGATAATATGAGGCTGTCATACGTTGTCATTAACATTAACTAACTTTTAGAACCCTAATTGACCCATCTTGGCCTTTAGAAAGTAGTGAGATAATTGGCTTTGGTGAAGATTGAAGTTGGTTGATACTCGATACTACACTCATTGAGATTCTAATCTAAGGGAGTTTTGGTTGGCAAGTCAGTTGCCTACTAAACAACAACCTTTGATAAGAATCAATGATATTGAGATCCCGTAGAACCCGGTTACTATTTATAGGACAGGATGAACCAACTAAACTTCAGTGGGAGGGTACTTACCTTTAAACCTCATGCAAGCCTCTAAACCTTGGGATGTTGTGTGAATTGCTTGTGTGTGCCACATGTTCGTGTTTGTACATAACATCATAACATCATAACATCATGACATCATAAGCATAGCATTCTCACTAACCATTTCAAGAACCAAAGGATTTATCTTTGTTCTTTGTTGCAGGTTATGGCTCCGCTCGTAGGAACACTATCCGAGTCAACTTTGTAAGGATACCTCCCAGGCTTAAGGATTGGTCTCTAAAGTTTCTAAAAGCTCTCAATTCATCAAGAAGCATGGTCACCTACTTGACTTGGTTACTTCAGGGTTTGATGAAGATATGATGAGTGTTCTGTTCCAGTTCTTTGATCCTAAACATCATTGCTTCACATTTCCCGATTATCAACTGGTACCCACAATGGAAGAATTCTCCAAATTACTTGGTGTGCTTATCCTTGATCAGAAACCTTTCACAGGCTTAGGGAAAGAGCCTAAACCTAAAGTCATTGCTGCAGCCCTACATCTAAGGAAGTCAGACATTGTATTGGACACGAGAAGTGGAACTAAGGGTATTCTTGCTAAGGTATTTATGGAGAAAGCCCCAATATTCCTGGATGCTATGAGTTATGATGCCTTTGAGGAGATCTTAGCCTTATTGATTTATGGTTTAGTGTTGTTCCCTAATCCAGACCAGTTCATAGATGTACACGCCATCAACATATTTCTGACTCACAATCCGATGCCTACTTTGCTTGGAGATATTTTACACTCTTTTCATACTCGTACTACGAAGGCGAGAGGAACTCTGACGTGTTGCATACCTCTACTATCAAGGTGATTTATTTCACACCTTCCTCAATCTGTGATGAAGAATGTGGAAGGTTGGAGGTGGTCTAAAAGAATAATGTCACTTTCTCATTTAGACATTCATTGGTGTTCCAGATCTATGGAGAATGTCACTATCATTGATCGTTGTGGAGAATTCCCTAATGTGCCACTCCTTGGCATAAGATGAGGCATTACCTACAATCCTTCTCTAGCACTACGTCAGTTTGGTTACGCTCGGAGTAATGGTCCTCAAGACATGCTTATTCAGGGTATTGTGTTTAATTACGACAACGATCTTCAAGATTACCATCAAAGGTTTATACGAGCTTAGAGCATGGTGAATAAGATCAACAACAATACTTTGGAACCAAAGCACTCCATTCCTATGGAACCTTATCTCAGATGGGTGCGGTCTCGTGCTCAGACTCTTATGATGCCATACCCTGCTGTTCTACCAATAACTGTGGAGCCTGTTGCTGAAGGAGATGTTTCTTATACTATTCTTCATCCGGACATGCCTATAGATCTGGAAGAGTTGCAGAAGTCTTGGATTCAACTGAAGGAGGAAAGAGATACCTTTGAGACTCAGTTTCATGCTTACAAAGACAAGGTGTTGGAGCTAACAAAGCAACTTCACGAGGAACGGAATCTCAATACCTATCTCAACCCAAAGAGAAAGCGTCTATGGGAGACTTGAATCTCATATGCTTTATTTTCTTTATAATTTCTATGTTCCTTCATCTTTAAGCCCAAGGGGAAATACTATTTTATGTTTAATAATAAATTTTTTATTTCTGCCTGTTTTCAACAAATTTAAATCCTGCGGTCTTTGAAAACATTGCATATGCATCTTCATACCATATCATTGCATAACAGGTTTCCGTTACAGGTTTCTCATCTTCTCGCTGTTTATTTCAGCAGAAATGGCTCCCGATCAAACTATCCAAGAACTTCAAGCTCAGCATGCTCAGTTTCAAGAGATAATCCTTAACTTGACCAAGGTTCAAGAAGAATGGTACATGGAGAAGTCGACCTCCCTATCAAAGTAGGATCTCAAGCTTTTGATTCCACTTTCTATGTTATGGATACATGGGGCAGGTGTTGTGACCTCTACTTTACACCAGAAGTTAAAGTATTCATTGAAGGGTAAGATTGTCACTATATATGGTGAAGAGGAGTATATGGTCAGTCACGTGAATAATTTCAGGTATGTAGAAATGGAGGGTGAATTTGTTGAAACTCCTTGCCAGACCTTTGAAGTGGTTCTTCAGAATGTTCCTGCTGTTAAGAAAGTTCTTGTTGTTACCCGAAAACCCTCTACCATGGCCTCTCTGAAGGATGCTAGAGCTGTAGTTGAAGAAGGTGGTATTACTATCTGGGTCAGCTTCCAGACATCCCTTACAAGTCTGACAAGTTTGGTTTGGGTTTTACCGCAGAGGCTCAGAAGGATGTTTGTCGTGCTCATGTTGTTCGTATTACCAATCAAGGAATCCAGAGAGATAATGTCAATGTTGTGGAAGACTGCAACCTGGACGATTGGATATTTCCCCCCGTTGGAAATGGACTCAACAATTGGAAGGCTGAAGATTTCATTCCTATCTCCTTTAGTCAGGAGTAATTGCTATTTTTTGTCTTTCTTTATTTTGGCCTTGTAACTTTGAACAACTTAAAAACTTTTAAGTCTTGTGCCTTGCCTGTGGCACAATGGTATGCTTGTTAAGGGTTGTCATTTCATTTGCATATCTTAATTAATAAAATCATTGGACATTTTGCTTTCGTAAATATTGCGCTCCCTGTCTTTCTTTTTATTTTCTATTTTCAAAAAAAATTATGTGTTCTTACACACACCCACGTAACTTATATGCAGATCCTCATCCACTCCAGATCCTATTGATAACAGTTCTGCTATTGCTAATTATGACTTCGAAAATCCGATCTACCATGCAGAGGATGGAAATGAGGAAGATTGTGAAGTGCCTGCTGAACTTGCTAGGCTGCTACGGCAAGAAGAGAAAGTTATACAGCCGCATGAAGAACCAATCGAAGTTGTGAATCTAGGAACTGAGGAAGACAGAAAAGAGGTCAAGATAGGAGCTGAATTAGAAGACAGTGCTACGAACAGGTTAGTTCAAATGCTACGCGATTATGTGGAGATGTTTGCTTGGTCTTATGAAGATATGCCAGGGCTGGATACAGATATTGTGGTTCACCGTCTACCGATGAAGGAAGATTGTCACCCAACAAAGCAAAAAGTTCGTCGTATGCGCCCAGATATGTCAGTAAAGATTAAAGTTGAAGTAATGAAACAATTCGAGACAGGATTCCTAGCTGTCACTTCTTATCCCCAATGGGTTGCTAATGTGGTACCAGTACCGAAGAAGGATGGAAAAGTTCGTATGTGCGTGGATTACAGGGATCTGAACAAAGCCAACCCTAAAGATGATTTTCCGCTTCCACACATTGATGTTCTGGTAGACAACACTGCTCAACATAAGGTATTCTCTTTTATGGATGGTTTCTCTGGTTACAATCAGATTAAGATGGCGCCCGAAGATATGGATAAGACTACATTCGTCACACAATGGGGCACCTTTTGTTACAAGGTAATGCCATTTGGTTTGAAGAATGTTGGGGCAACTTATCAGCGTGCTATGGTAGCCTTGTTCCATGATATGTTTCATCATGAAATAGAGGTATATGTTGATGACATGATAGTCAGGTCCCAGACTGAAGAAGAACATCTTGACCACCTGCACAAGTTATTTGAGAGGTTGAAGAAATACAAGTTGAGATTGAATCCAAACAAATGTACCTTTGGAGTTAGATCTGGTAAACTCTTGGGTTTCATTGTCAATGGTAAATGTGTTGATGTTGACCCCGCGAAGGTAAAAGCTATACAAGATATGCCCGCTCCCCGTACTGAGAAGGAAGTCAGAGGTTTCTTGGGACGCCTGAACTACATTGCAAGATTTATTTTCCAATTAACTGCTACTTGTGAACCAATCTTCAAGTCGCTGAAGAAAGATCAAGTAATGGAATGGAACGACGAATTCCAGATAGCTTTTGATGAGATTAAGAAGTATCTCCAAGAACCTCTGATTCTGATGCCACCAATTGAAGGAAGACCCTTGATTATGTACTTAACAGTGTTAGACATTTCAATGGGGTGTGTTTTGGGCCAGCATGACGAGTCTGGTCGAAAAGAGCAAGCAATATACTACCTTAGCAAAAAGTTTACCAACTGTGAAACAAGATACTCATCGTTCGAGAAAACTTGTTGTGCTTTGGCATGGGCTGCTCGCCGACTAAGACAGTATATGTTGACTCATACCACTTTATTGATTTCAAAGATGGATCCTATCAAGTACATATTTGAGAAACTTGCCCTCTTCGGACGAATAGCAAGATGGCAAATGATTTTGACAGAATACGACATCCAGTATACCACTCATAAAGCAATTAAAGGAAGTGTGGTACCTGATCATTTGGCTCATCAACCAGTGGATGACTATCAGACTATGAATTTTGAGTTTCCAGACGAAGATATTATGCTTGTTGCTAAAGAACCTAGATAGTATGACGGACCCGAACAGGAATCCCGATGGACTATGGTTTTTGACGGAGCTTCTAATGCACTTGGTAATGGCGTTGGTGTTATGATTATCTCTCCTGAAGGTTGTTATACACCGTTTACTGCTAGAATTTGTTTTCGTTGTACAAATAATATGGCTGAGTATGAAGCGTGCATCATGGGTATCAAGGTTGCCATTGAGATGAAGATCCACTTCTTAAGTGTATATGGGGATTCAACCCTGGTAATTAGTCAGGTTAAAGGAGAATGGGACACAAAACATAAAAATATCATTCCTTTTACAGAGAACATGTGTTGTCTTTGATCCCATATTTTGAAGAGATTACTTTTGAACATACTCCACGAGACGAGAATCAATTGGCAGATGCATTAGCTACCATGGCGTCTATGTTTGAGATCAGGGGGGATGATGAAGCTCCTAGAGTTACTATTGATCGATTTTCTGAACCTGCATACTGTTATGAGGTAAATATTGAGGGAGTAGAAGAAAAGCCTTGGTTCCACGAAGTAAAAATATATCTTGAAGCTCAGGAATATCCTGAAGGGGCATCTATCAATGACAAGAAATTTCTAAGGAGGTTCTCTGCCAAGTTCTTCCTGAGTAATGGGATTTTGTACAAGCGCAATCACGATTCGACTTTGCTCCGTTGTGTGGACAAGAAGGAAGTAAGGGAGATTATGGAAGACATGCATGATGGGATATTTGGTACTCATTCTAGTGGGCATATGATGGCAAAGAAGATTCTGAGAGCAGGTTACTACTGGTCTACCATGGAAGTTGATTGTCATCTACATTCCAAGACTTGTCATAAATGACAGATATATGCTGATAAAGTACATGTACCTCCAGTTCCATTGAATGTTCTGACTGCTCCTTGGCCTTTTGCAATGTGGGGCATTGATATGATTGGTGAGATCAAACCTACAGCTTCCAATGGACATCGTTTCATTCTTGTTGCTATTGATTACTTTACGAAATTGGTAGAGGCAACTTCGTTCGCTTCTGTTACCAAGAATGTTGTGGCTCGGTTTATCAAGCATAATCTTATATATAGATATGGCATCCCCGAAAGGATTATCACGGATAATGGTACTAATCTGAACAATACTATGATTACTAAACTTTGCACATGGTTCAAGATCAAACATCACAATTCTTCTCCATATCGACCAAAGATGAATGGCGCAGTGGAAGCCGCCAACAAGAATATTAAGAAGATTTTTCAAAAGATGACAGTGACATACAAAGATTAGCACGAGATATTACCATTTGCTCTTCATGGTTACCGTACCACAGTACGCACTTCAACTGGGGCAACCCCTTTCTCTCTTGTTTATGGTATGGAAGCAGTTTTACCTGTTGAGGTTCAGATTCCTTCTTTGAGAATTATGAGAGATGCAGACTTAGAGGAAGATGAATGGATTCAGACTCGACTTGACCAGATAAATTTGATTGATGAGAAGAGGCTTGCAGCAGTTTGTCATGGTCAGATGTATCAGAAGCGTATGATCAAAGCCTTTAATAAGAAAGTCAAACATCAGGTCTACCAGGCTGGAGATTTGGTAATCAAGCGTATCATATTACCACAGGGTGATCCTAGAGGAAAATGGACTCCCAATTATGAAGGGCCATTTATAGTCAAAAGGGTGTTTTCTAGAGGTGTCGTGATACTTGCCACCATGGATGGTGAAGATTTCCCACAACCCGTGAATGCAGACATAGTCAAAAAATACTACGCATAAAAAAAAGGACCCACTAGGTTGACTGGCCTAGGCAAAAATAAGGGCATCCCGACGAACCAAAAAGGTTCGGGCAAAAATTAGGGATATATATATATATATATATATATATATATATATATATATATATATATATATATATATATATATATATATATATATATATATATATATATATATATATATATATATATATATATATATATATAAAGTTGTACACCCGACAAGTCGAAAACCTGAAAAGGCGGCTTGGGCAAAAAAGGGTATCCCGATGGATTGAAAACCCGAAAGGGTGATCCAGGAAAAAGTTAGGGATTAAAGCGTACGAATATGTCTCATTGGATCATCCATGTAACCTTAACTAGTTGTACTACCAATGTCAAGTTCAAACGGTGCAAATCAGTCCAATTGTTTCTTCTCCAACAGTAAAGAGATGAGATGCTGAAGATAATAGCAATAGCAGATTTGAAACTTGATAGGATCATTTACACATAGTTATTTCCCTTGTACTCTTTTCAAATTTTCTACGACGAACTCCTCTAGGATTTTTGTCTCATTATTCAAAAACTTGTATGTTTATAGGCCATTTTTCAAAATTAATACAATTCAGTTTTCTTTTCCCGTTTTACTTAAGCTTAAATGTCCATTGATTATATTGAATGAATATATGCTTTTGAATATGATTGATGTTTACCAAAAAATAAAATACATATGGAATTTCAATAACAACATTTACGAAGGACTATCAGAGGTAAGAATCCTTAGTAAAGTCCATATCTAGCAGATCTTCGCAGGGTCATCCCCACAGAGTAATCTTCACGGATTTATTTCAACAAAGCATTACAAATAATCTCTTGTACTTCCAGTTCTACAAAATCCCAGACAAATTCCTCTTAAATACGGTGTCCCCAGAAGAGTTAATATATGGTCAAATAATACATCGGAGGTATATCCATCTCTTTTATCCCCAATCAGGATATTCAGGAATCTATTCTTCCAATAAAAAGTACAACGAACAGAAATCAAAAAGTGTCCTAAATACTACATGCTGAAACAAGATGGGAATGATGTCTTCATATTCTTCAACAACGAATCGAGATTTATTTTCCCCAGCTGGCAGTAGTCACATGAAGCTATTGACAAGCTTCAACTACATCATTCATACATACATCATTTTATATCATACGCATACAACATTCTCATTTATGATAAGAATAACGTCTTGCAAAGCGTATATACATCATGACATTGCATAGAACTAACCTTGTTTTTCAGGTTAACTCCCCAGCAGATGAACGTCATCAACAACTTATTCTCGAGCTGCTTTAAACCCCCGGGATAATATCTTGGACTGCTTTATCCTCCAGGAACATATATAATAATATCTTGGATTGGTTTATCCTCCAGGAGTACATATAATAATATCTTGAGCTGCTACAACCCTCAAGGTTACATCCATCAATGTCTTGGGCTGCTACATCCCCTGAGATTACATTTGTATCCATCTTGGGCTGCTATATTCCCCCAAGGGCCACCTCAAACAATATCTTGGGCTTTTATAAACCCCTAGGATAATATCTTGGACCGCTCTATCCTCCAGGATTACACATAACAACGTCTTGGACTGCTCTATCCTCCAGGACCACATCAAATAACATCTTGGGCGGCTACATACCCCGAGATTACATCAATCTATGTTTTGGACTGCTTTATCCCCCAAAAGATATATCTGAAGAACATTTTACCCCGAATGAAATCTTTAAGCCCATTCAAGCAATACAACCAACCAACAACACTACTTCACGCACCGGCGAGTGAAAAATTTTGGGCTTCAGTGTTCAATAGGGCTGGCAATGAACCAAACCAACTCGAAGATAGTTCGGAATTCGACTCGACAATTAAATCGTTGAACTAGGTTCATGAACCAAATGAGTTGAGTATGAGCGAAAAATTAAGTTCGTTAACTAAATGAGCTGAACTTGAACTATACATAGTTCGACTCGTTAGGTTCATGAGTTAACTCGATTACATATGAAAAGAATTATACTGTCTTTAAGATTAGGTTTAAATATTTACTTCAAATCTTAGACAAATTTAATCTTCAATTTAGTAGTTTTTGAATTAGACTCTCAAATGTATCTCTTGAAAGTTGTGTAGGTTTTGAGTTAGTAGATTTCGAAGTTAAAGTTAAATTTCAATATGATAAATTTTATTTTATTTTAATATTTTATTTAAAATATATATATTTATTTAAAATGTCAAATATACTAAAAAATATATATATTTAAAAAAATAGTTTTTAAGTTCGTGAACCATGTGAGCTGAACCTAATGAGATGAACCTAACGAGTCGAACCGAACTGTTCGTGAACTTATAACGAGTCGAGTTTGAGCTTAAAAAAAAGTTCGTGTCTAACTCGAACTCGAACTCGAATTCAAACAATTCTTAACGAGTCGAGCCGAGCTGAGGTGAGTTCGACTCGACTCGACTAATTTCCAGCCTTAGTGTTCAATCATCTTCAACCTTCAAGTCACGAAAGGAGGACATGCCAATCTAACTCCTCAGGTTTCAGAAAATTGAACAGGGGCAGCTGTTGTACCCTAAAATTTACCCTCCCATATTCAAGACAATATGTCCCAAGAGATTACTTAATAGTCACAAGATTCACAATTGGTCAAAGGGATTGAAGGTTTCATCAAAGCCTCCTCCTGAACGGTGGATCTTAGAACTAGGGTTTTGAGTCTCCCCGAGCAAAATGGACTTCTAAAACTTAAAATGGACTTCACAACATCCCACATACTTCAAAAAATCCCCATGTCAAGTTTCAGAGCTTTCCTCACAAGTTTGGCCAGTCAGATGCTCAGATATTTGAAAATCAATTAACTTGGTCAAAAAGTCAACTAAGGACAACTGTGGTCAACTCAAAGTCAAACTTCAAGATTTTTGGTCAACATTAAGATTACGAGGTGAAATTCATCATTTGATCAAGGGTCGATCATGGTTCATCAGGGAAACCTCGGATCATCAAGAATCGGAAGTTGCTAAATTAGGGTTTTGTGTAGGAAAAGTCAACTGAACTTTGACCAGCCATAACTTTCACATGTTTCATAAAAAATTTCCTATCCAAAAATCATTTTGAAGGAATTTTAATTCTCTACAACTTTGTGTCTCATAAGCCAAGCCTAAAAATGCTTCATTTGAAAGATATGAGCCAAGACATTATAGGTCCTTTTGAAAGTCAACTTTTTCCAAAGCTCATAATTTGAAAACGATAAAAAAAAATATGGACATGGTACCAAAAGGGTTGATTAGAGGATATCCTAAGATTTCTAAAAAGTCTTAGAACACCTCCATAGCATTAAAATTGAGGAAGTTATGCATTGTCAAAGTTGGTAATTTTTCAAGGGGTGTATGAAGTAAAAAGGGCCATAACTCTAATTCTTTCCAAATGAGCCCATAAAATTGCAACCCAAACTTGAAGATAAAGTCATTCACGACCCAATGACCATATTTTCTGATTTTTATCATTTATTTTATATTATTTTTTATTTTTATCATTTAAAATCATTTTTAATTAAAATAAATTATAAAAAATAAAAGATTTGATTTAAGATTTATTTTGGGATCAAATATATGGTATTCAAAGTGATTGAAGTCGTCCAAATTCGTTCAAGACCAATACGGTATGATTTAATTTGATTTTGTTTTGACAATTATGATAATTGGCTCCTTCATCTTTAAGCAACCCATAAAACTCCAACCAAAGCTCAATTGTTTACCCTAATTTACACTACTTTATATACACAACAAAGTCAAAATGAAAAAAAAAAGGGAGAGAAAATTTTTTTTGGAAGGCATAAGAACCTTAGAAAAATCTTAAAACAACTTTGCAATAAGATTCAATCAGCTCTACAAGTCCATTCACATTCCTCAAGATCCTAGGAACCTATCCCACAAAGACTTGAAGGTTGAGACCTCACGAAGTGCATCCCATGAACATGCCGCCTCTCATTCTTCTTTTTTTTTGCTTTCTAATCTTTGATTTCATTGCACTTTATCATATTTTCTGTTTATAATGATCTTCATAATCATATTTAGGTTTGTTTTGATCATTTGTTTGCAAGATATGATGCAGGTTTCAAGAAGTGCCATGGTTAAGGCATAAGCTTTTCAAGAGTCGAAACTCTTCGTACGGACATTTTCAGGCCTTCCCCCATTTATTTTTAGTGAATTTTTTCCTTTTTTTTTTTTTTTTTTAATGTTTTATGGTTATTATTATTAAAACATTATTATTAATTAACCATTAACCTTTACTAAGTGCTCACTAATTATTTTTCTTAAAATAAATTTTATAATATAATTTTATATATTTTTTCTCTCACATAACTTTTTTTTAATTTATTAATTAAAACTGTAAATGAATATAACTATGTTTAGATTAATTTAAAAATCCTAATTTTTCACTAACCCTAATTAGACCCTCATTTTCTAAACTTGATTTTTTTTTTAAACAATTAATTTCTTAATTTAATTTATTTTCATTGCTTTATTTATATTATTTAGAGGATTGTATAGGATTTTCCTTATGTAATTTATTTTTTCGCACTGACTATTATGTAATTGCCCCGAAGCTGTGTAATAGTTTAGGACTTTATTTCTTGTTTTTTTTTATTATTTCCGTAAATATTTAATTGCTTGGTTAGTAATCTAGGGCGTGAAAAGATCTAATTGAATAAATTGGACTTAGAGAATCAATAATAAAAGAAATATCTGAAAATAATCACTCACACACGTAAGTCGATCGTTCTGCGATCGCCATCTACACCTCCTAGGGTTACCCCTCTTAGTTGCCTTAATATGGTCAAGTCTCTCGAACGTAGGGGTGTCTTAAGCGATGTCCCTGCAAATAGATAAATCATCAAGTCCCTTTAATGTTAAAAGGATCATAGTCCCTTCGAAGTTGTCTACGGAATAAATGATCTTATCCCTCGATGACCCTATAAAAATGATGATAGTCTCGTCGAATTACTAAGACACCCCTACATGTTGCCTTCTTTGACCATACGATGACCCTACGCCCGTCCTTTAACATCCAAGGTAAAGACTACTTACTCACTAATAGTAAGGACAATCTTACCCTTAAAGGAAATAAATAACAAGAAAGACCTTACGAACTTAGGGTAGGTAGCACTTAAATACTTGCTCACCTTTTTCAAAAAAACATTCTTTACACCCCACTTTCAAAATACTTCCAAACACAAGGCATTGTATACATCCATACGAGGATCACTATAAAGAACTTCTGAAAATCTTTTATAAACATACACTTCACATTACTTTTCAAACAAGTAAGTGAGCTAAGTAACTAAGAGCCCATGGATAACCATGGATATAAAGGGTGCTAACACCTTCCCTTTATATAACCTACCCACCGAACTCAAAATCTTTTCAAAAAGGTCTTTTCTGTTCTTTTATAGTCTTTCCTATTGGATAAAATAAAAGTCGGTGGCGATTCTTGCTATCCGCACATGTTTTTGTCAAACAAAAATACTAAGTCAATTCTCCCATCGTGTTACAACTACCAAGATCAGAATTGCATTAGAAGATAAAAGCAAAATAACAACTTTTTTCTCATATCCCATAAATATCTCATACAAGATATTTATAGTTAGGGTTACATAAAAATAGATGGGTCCTGGTCCACTGACCCACTAATAGTAACAACTTGAAATTTACTAAACACATCACTAATGAATAATAAAATCCTTAAGTAAAATAGAAGTCTTTTTAATTCTTTTAGGTCTATTTAATTTCCTAACAGAGTTTTATCTTTCATGGTGGTTTTTCCATGCACGGTGGTTTCATCGTGCGTGATTGCATGAAAGTCGTCGTGAGCAAGACGACGACGTTTACAAATAGTGAGAGAGAATGAGAGAATGTATGATGTGATGCAGAGCGTGACAGAGAAAGCTATATCATTTATTTTTAATGGATATTAGGCCATTTGCTTTTTTTAACTGGACCATGGGCCATTTTCAAATAGTTTTTTTCCAATTTATTTAATAGGTTGACGGGCCAACTCTGCCCAATTATGTATTCAACCTGTGGGGTTTTGTTTTGTTTTGGAGAGGCGGGATACACGGGTATACGGACCCAAAATCTCAACTAAACCTGTAATTTTTTTGTGGGTCCGCAGGCCAGTCTGGAGGGCCACAAACCATTTTTCCACCCCTATTGAGAATAACGTAGCTCTAAGAGAGTAGGAAATTTCATTTCTAAGATGTAGTAAAGAATATTGAAATCTTTCATCTCAAACTGTTTGGCTAAATTTAATTTCAAATCATCAATTAGTCAACATTATCACCTATAATAATCATATAATCAATAGATAATGACAATAAAATATGATCATGAGAGGTGGCCCTGAAAAACAAACAAACCTGAATCATGATTACTAAAGTATAAACCAAGAGATGTAATACAATGCTAAACTTCTCAAACCAAGCATGTGGAGTTTGTTTCAAAACATATAAAGTCTTATTTAACTTACACATCTCCTCTTGATTATGAGGAACACTTGGTAGAGGTACCATATAAACTTCCTTGTGCAGATCACCATTTAGAAATGCAATTTTTACACCATATGAAAAAATGGTTAGTGATGAGCCAATGAAATAATAGTAAGAGTGTGAATATAAGTCATCTAGACCGCTGAAGCAGAGGTTTCTTCATAATCTATACCATATTGTTGAGAGAATCCTTTAGCAACAAGACATATTTTGTAGTGCTCAATTGACCCATTAGACTTAGTTTTTGATTTCGTATATCCAACAAGACCTAATATCACAATTTCTAGGAGGAAGGCATATAAATTCCCAAGTATTTGTCTCAGTTAAAGCACAAAGTTCTTCTGTCATAGTCTATTGTCAAAGAGGGTTAAGAATATACTCTTTATCTAAATGGGGATTATACAAAGTATAAATAAAGATTATGAAATAAGATAAAGAACCAAAGTACGTAGAATTGATAAAATTAGAGAACTGAGTAAATTTATGGTTACAAGACAAATAACTATGAGAGAAAGGAGGAGGAAAAGAAGAATGAAGAGTATCAATAGTAATGGGAGGTTGGTGAGTAGTTATGTGGACAAAAGGGATGTCAGTATCAAGAGTAGCAATAATATTAGCCTTCCAGTTATCTAAATTACAATCACTAGAAACATCATCATTAAAACCAAAATGATCAATATGGGTGAATTCCACACTATGATTAATATGATAATTAGATGAAAATGAGTAAAAATGAATGTGCTCAAGAAATAAAACATGAAGAGAAACAAATTTTTTTCTTGCTTGAGGATCATAACAACAATATTTCTTTTGATCATCCCCATAACCAAGAAAAAATACATACACATGAATGGGAAGACAACTTACTTTGTTCTACTTGTGGACGAAAAATAAAGCAATTAGAACCAAAGACTTTCGAAGAAGAAGAATCAGGGATATAATCATACAATTTTTTTGAAAGAAGACAAACATGATGTGACAAACAATGAGATTATATTAATAGGACGAACAATAATATGAATTTCTTCACTCTAAAACACACTAGGAACCGAAGCAGAAAACAAAAAGGAATGAGCATTCCTAACTTCTAACATGTGACGATGTTTTATTTCAATAACTCATTTTTGTTAAGGAATATTAGTACAAGATATCTAGTGAATTGTACCATCATATGCAAGTAATTCAACGAATTTACTATAGGTATATTTGCCACTTAAATCACAACGGAAGCACTTTATAACAATATTATATTGAGTTTTAACCATTGCACAAATAATATAATAAATCTCAAAAAAAGCATAATGGTTTATCATAAGTTAAACTCAACAGTAACAAGTATAGTCAGTGATTAACTAAGCATAATATCTATATCAACCTTTGGTAGGAACCGATGATAAAACCCATACATTAGTGTTAAATAAGTGAAACGAAACCAAATTTAGCAAGTTTAATGCAAGATCAACATGAGATATCACTAGTTTATAACTTTTCTAAAGCTCTAGTAAAAGTCAAATACTTTAATCTACAAGGAGATACATGTCTTAAACGGGAATGTTGTAAATAAAAACTAGAAGATAAAGAATTCAAATGAAAAATAATAATAAGTCATTAGTAGAAGTTAGAAATTCGGGTTTTAGTATCTAAAACTCTTAGTTCATCCAAAACATAAAGTTCCCCTTATATACGGCATATCCCAATTAGCCTCTCAAAATACGGATCCTACACATAACATGAAGTGGAAGAAAATAAAATGTAACAAAGTAACCAAAATGAAACAATTGACTAACAAAATAAATACTCAAAGTAGGGTTAGGAATATGATTAAGAAATGATATATTAGTTATGGAGACAAAACTAATGCATGCTAATGGCATATGAGTTCCATCAATGATCATAAATAACATATATTAAGAATGATTGAAAGACACAAATGACTTATCATCATATGACATATGATGTGATACTTTATAGTCAAGGATTCAGATACCTGGCAGACTAGAAAATTTCAAAATTTTAATAGATGAAGTAAACATGACAAGTGGCTGAGTGGCATGAAGCTTTTGGAGCTGATCACATAAGGGAATACAAGAACATAACTGTTGCGGTGAGAATCGTGATACCAAGTTATTGATTAACTTGAATCTTTAATTCTTAAATTACAACCGGACTTTAATTTATCCAAAGGAAAGGTCTAAAGAAAGAAAAACCCTTTTTGCGATGTAACAACAACGCTAAGAGATTCGGGGATCGGAGGTTGATTATGCTTAGGGTAGGTATTTCACATCCTAAACATCTGTAGTACTCTACAGGAACCTTTTATTTATTTGCATGCTAAGTTTGGTAAATGTTTGCTAAGTTTTGGGATTGAGTAAAAGGTTAAGACCTAAGGATAGTTTCTAAGTTTGCTCGCAAAGACATCGCGTCCTCTGCCTACGTATCCTAACTAGGATAGAATCAGAGCAATCGTAGTTCACCTCACTAAGGTTAAAGAACACTTGATTATGATCAAGGTTCAAAGGGGAACAAACATAACAATGTTTGTATAGAGTTTCACAAAACTCTCTAGATCTATGTTGAACACTCAAGAAAGGGGAGTAAGTAATCATTTCCATGATTCTTATATAGAGTTAACCAAACTCTATCCTAGGGTTCTAGTTGAAGAACACTCCTAGCAAAGGTGGGTATTTTAGACTCAAAGCAAAGTCTAAGGCTTAAATGTTCTAACTTAACTAAGCTAGGGTTAGGATGACTTCACAAAGTCAAGGGGAAAAGGTAATGAGCTATCCAAAAATACAAGGGTTAAGGGAGAGACTTTTCCTTTGGAAGGAGAGAGAGAGAGAGAGAGAGAGAGAGAGAGAGAGAGAGAGAGAGAGAGAGAGAGAGAGAGAGAGAGAGAGAGAGAGAGAGAGAGAGAGACAACTTGGATGAGAACTAAAAAGTTCCATCACTTGGGGAAAGAATACTTGACAAAGCAAATGACTAAAGCAAGATGAATAAGATTACAATCAAGTAGACATGCATATTACAATAAGCAGAGATTGATAATATCAATGGTTACAACCAATAATCAAATATCTTAACAAAGATGGAAGCATGGTCTTAACAAAGATTGAAACATGAGGAAGGTAACAACCATGTAAACAAATCATAATTTGAAAGTAAACATGTTATAAACTTAAGATATATCAAGTGTAACAACAATATGCATTGATGACAATCAAACACAAGCAAAATTAGTTTAACCTCATAATTTAGGAGGAAGACAATATAAGATCATGGGATTATGGTAACAACCAAAGGAGAGTAAACCCTATCATGTTAACTAACACATGGGAAGCAAAGAATCTCACAAGAAAATTCAAGCACATTCAAAGGGAATTTAACAGCAAGTAAGATAACGATCTCAACAAATGAATAGATTTCTACATAGACAAAAGACATCACAATTAATAACAACATGTAATATTTTTACACCACATGAAAATAGACCTTAAGACAAGCATGTTGCAAAAAGAATGGACCAAAAAGGATGAAAAATGAGAAAGATATGAATTTTTGAAGTTTCATGAATTAATCATTTTTAACAAGCAAAAATAAAATAAAAGTGCAAGGGGTGGGAGTTGAACCCACGCCCCTCAGCTTGTACACGCGTGCATAAAAATGAAAAAGGAACAAAAGGGTTGATCCTCCTCAGGGATCGAACCTAGGTCTAGGCAATGATAGGTGCATTTAAGAGTAAGTTGATTACCACTGGGGTGGCTATACATCCGTTGATATAGCCACCCCCATAAATATATAAGGCGTGTTTTTCATGAATTTCCTAGGCAAGTCAAAACAAGCAAGATGGTCAAATGCGTGAAGGTCCATAACTCTTTCAAAACTCCATGGAATTTAGTGAAACTTTAATCAATCTTGAGTATTTTTAAATGAGGAATGCAGTGGTGATATTAGTTTTCTCTGAAAATGTCTGCATCTAGAAATTCAATAGTAAATGCAAGATGATCAAAATGCAAAATACCACAAAGCATGAACACTCAAACTATGTTAAAGCAACATTAGATTTCACAAATCTTGGGTCTATCTCATGTATTTTTTTACAAGGAGGATGATGGCAATCTTAGTTTTCTTAAAAAAAGTTTGCATCTAAAAATCTGATGGCAGTTGCAAGAATGAGGGTTTGAGATGTAATTCCAATGTTAAGACTTCAATCAAACATGTTTAGATCAAACTGAAGGTAAGCACATACTCCAAATACCACATACAAGTAGTCTCAACAGAAATGAGGCTCACACTTGAACTAAAACAAAAACTGATGCATGAGTTGCAAGCTGTGCTTTTGAAAAATGCATTTTTAAAGCTATGTACAAATTTTATATGAGCAAACTCAACAAACAATCATATACACATTTCAAACATGCCACTTGTGGTTGTGCTCAAAAAGAAAAAGTTCAAATCCTACTGCATCAAGAAGTGACCAACCAATTGCAATTTCTAAAGAAATGGTTCAAAACACCCTTGTATCTAACCAAAAGTTCAAAACAGCATTTCAACATCAGGTTTATCAATTCATAACAGTCAATGAGTCATGGTGTAAACCACATAAGCCAAACAAATCCCAAATCAAACTTCACCAGTAATATATTAAACACTTCAAGATCAAGGCCTCTAACCTAAAGTTCACTTGTTGATAGTCATTGATGCAAGGGTGATAATGTCAATATTCTACCAAAACATGATTCAAATGATACCAAGTTCTCACAACAAGCATAAATCAAACACAACAGTGGAAATGCATATGATAGTTAGCATCAAGAAAGACCAGTCCTAAACATGACAGTCCTAACACCAACAACCAAATTCCATAAAAACTATTTTTCTCCAAGAACACTTTTCAACCAAAAACAAACTAAACATGCTCATGACAGCAAAATGCACATATCATATATGCAATAACAGATGATTTTGACTGCAGAAATCATGCATACTTTAATCACATCAACAAATGGCATATTAGTGGAAATGTAAACAGTTTTGGATTGATGATGCAGCAAGTGAGTTTCAAGCAATGAGGTTTCAAACCAAAACAAAAGCATACACATATCATATATGCAAGGAAGAATGAGTTACAACTCAGAAATTTAACATATTGCAAGCAATCAAGGTTTTGGCATGGTCATGGTAAAATTTAGCTCAAAGATGCAATTAGATGGTGAAATGAGAAAGCAAACAGTCATTAATCAAACCAACCATCAACACACATTGGAATCAAGTATATAAGTGAGTTACAACTCAAAGATTAGGCATTTTGCAAGCAATCAAGAATCTTGGTATGTTCATGGTGATTTAATTTTGGTTTGAAAAAGAGCAGTTGGAAGGTGAAATAGGAAAACAGGTACACATAGATCAATTCAATCATCCACACACCTTAAACTCATGAATATAAGTGAGTTACAACTCAAAACATAGGCATATACACACAGAACAATAATTTGGCATGATCAAGGCACATTCTAGCATGAAATTGCAATTGGAAGTGGAATTATGAAAACAGGCAAGAACAAATCAAGTAAACCAAGTATACACCTCATTATCATGGCAAGGAATATGTTTTAACTCACAAAACAATCATAGGACTGCTGAAATGAAAAAAGGTATGTTATGGTGAAAAGTGGAAAAATCTGTCTTGGCAAGGCTCATGTGGCAGCAGGTGGTGTCTTTTTCAAATTGTGAGGTCTTAAACCAAGATAAAAACATACACCCATTACAAATATGACAAGGAAAGTGATCATTCATTGGAATCAAGTTCATAGCAATTGGAGCAGAATTTTGGTATGCTGTTGAAATGTGAAGCAGTTTTTTGGTGAACGATGTAGCAGTAAGTATGTTTTTTTTAAATGGTGAGGTTTAAGTGGAAACAAAAATCACACACACATTACAAATATGCTAGGAGATGAGCTTGTGCTTAGGAACCAGGTCAAAGCAACACCAAACAGAAAATGACATTTTGAATCTCATGAATATGCAAACAACCAATTTCAAATATGCAACAGGCAGTTTCATGACAGTTGGGGTATTTTGGTAGCATACATAAGTTTAAAATAGATAGGACAATGATATTATGCACATGGATCATGTAGACATGGATTAAAACAGAATGTGATGTTTGGCATCATGGTATTTTGAAAAATGCAAATGAGGCATAACAAAACAGTTGGAATCATTTAAAGAGATTTGAGCATAAAAACACCATACACATTCTCAAAATAGGTAAACAAATGAGTTTCCAATCTTAAAGACAACCAAAGATGCTTCAAACCAAAAAAAGACATGTTGATCCAAGTTTTGACAGCAAAATCAACCAAATCTCATGACAGGCCCTAATGGCTAAACTTCATACTTCTCATATTTCCAACAACACAAACATCATGAATAAAATCAAACATTAACCAAAGACTTGGGATACAAGAAATAGCAAGCATAACAACTCAACACCCAATTCATGGTAATGGTAGGCAAGATGACACCAAAGTAACATATTAGCCAAAACAAGAGCCACATTGATTCAAACATGATCAAGGGCAGGGGGATCCTATGAGTAACTTACACGTTAATCCAAACATAATTAATGAACTAGGTCTAACAAGCCTAAGGCAAGCATATCAATATTTCAATATTGGCTCCTAAAACCACCACATCGCCAAAATCTCACAAACAAGCATATCATGACATCAAAGCACAAACTTGGTAACACATTCATCCACATATCATTTACAAATGACAATATATTAACAAAACAAGTATCATGATCATGAAACTAGAGTCCTTGACAAAGAACTACAACGGGGCAGCAATGGTATATTTTCACAAAATCACCTCAAAATGACAAAACATCATAATGTATGATTAGAAGAGAGTTGGAATGTCACATACCTCTTGTATACAACCCTTGAGCAAGCTAAGAAGCTTAGAAACCCAGAGATCCTCCTTTTTTTACAAAGAGATAAAGCTTGCTTCCTCTTGAAGCAACAAACCAACTTTCAAGACAGTTGGAGTTGTGTGATTTCCAGCTGGTTTTTTATGGCTTAGACACTTGATATATGATGTATAGGAGGTGTTAGGAGTGTTAGAATGGTAGGAAGTTCTTTGAGTGAGGATTTGGCTTTCAAAGTGGAAGAAAGTCAAACTATTAGGGTGTGGAGGTTGACTTTTGTGAAAATGATACTTTTGAGAGGTTTGAGTGTATGGACACCTTCTACACAATATTTAGGGATTGTGTGGATGGTTTTGAGGGACTTGGAGATGGTAGAACTGATCTTGAGCAGAGTTTTTCTCAAGACAGCTTTTTGGTGAAAAATGGAAATTTGAAACTTTTAAATTCTTAAGGAAATGAGAGGGAATTGAGAGCTGTTGTTTCTCTGTTTTTTGAGATTTCTCTGGTGTGTCTAACTTCATGGAAGAGGCTTCTATTTATATCCAAGACAAGAGTGAGGGTAGCTTTGTTTTTCACCACTTTTGGAGGGAATTTCATGAGGTTTTTTCAAATGAATCTTGCAAAATCTCTTCCCATCAACTCCATGGACCAAAGAAGATCAGAAGAATCAAGTGGAGATGGACATGAAGTTACTTAAGTGAGCTCAGAAGAATCCCTTGACATGAAAAATTTCTCTCTCCTTCTTACATTTGAATATTTTATTACCAAGTTGCAACTTGCCTCTCTCTCTCTCTCTTCAAACCTTACATTTTCTGCATTTCCTTTCCTCTACACATATGAATATCATATTGAATCATGATCCAAGGGTTGAGGATGTCTCAAGTTGTGAAAATCTGATTTTTGGGAAGTGTTGGATTGTGGTTTCAAGTGTTGACAACCCCAACTTCTATGGTGCATAACTTTCTGCTCACACATGCTATTGAGGAGTTCTATCACAATTTGGAAAGCCCTTAAGTAGCTCTATAACTTTCATGTTTTGGAAATTTCCAAATTCTAGATGGAACTATGTTGAAAAACCCTTCAAAGTTGCTGAAAAAACCACTTAAAAAGGCTAAATAACTTAAAATTTTTCTAAGTTATTTCCCTTCTTAAAATGAATCTTGTCATAACTCCAATTCTATGCATTTTTTGATCATGGACCACTTTGAGGCTTTTGCAGGATTTGTCAAGACCTTTCCAATGAGCTTTGAACCACTTCATTTGGGTGTGTGGTTGAGGAGTTATGGTCTTGCCCCTTTCGAAACCCTAATTCCCGATTTTTGCAATTACTTCTTAACCCTTGAACTAATGGTCATGAAATTTTATAGGGAGGTGTAATATGATATAAGGAACATTTTTTATTCACATCTTGAAGTCAAATTCCTTATTGTTGAAGAGTTGACATTTCGGTCAACCGTTCGATCAATCGGTGACTACCGAGTCGACTGTCGATGATCCAGACATCCTGAGGACTTGAAACTCTTTGAATGGACTTTAATAAGTCATAGGAGCTTAATGGACCTTGATCCCACCATTGAAACACTCTTTAAACCAAAATTCAAACTACAGTTGACTTTTTCTCGTCGAAAACCCTAATCGGGCGTCTTGAACTGCACTGCTCTCAATTCCCGGGTGACCACCTCAAATTGAATTCATACTTGATCCAATGTTGTATTTTTGATGACGTGGAGACCTAATTGAGGTTGAATCAATCCAAAGCATTGATTGATCAGACCACCGAAATCTCGATTTTGACGGTACGGAACCCTAATTCATCTGCATCTTGACAAAGATAAACTAGAAATGGGTTAAGGTTAGTTAATCAAATGAATATGATCCTAAAATGGAGATGAGGATCTAAGGGGTCAAAATTTGGGGTGCAACAATAACCAATAATGGCAATGGCAGTTGAAGCTCCAACCACAAAATTGTATGATGAACTATTAAAATCATTCTTATTTGTTCATAACACTTGGGGACATCGTGACTTATAATGACCTATATCCTTGCAAAAAGCATAGAGAAACCCTATGTTTCACGTTCTATTTTAAATTTAAATGGAATATATTAATTGGAAAATATATAAATTGGTGGAGCAAGGAAGAATTAACTTCATAACTTTAGGTAATAGTATCATTCTTAGCCATACTTTCTTTGTCGATATCATGATTTTTCATAAAGCCAATAAGAGGAATGCAACAAACATCTACAATATTCTTCAAAAGTATGGACAAAAAATATTATACCTATAAAATTCAAGATAATAGGAGGTAGAGTTAATTATACCAGACTCAACAATTTAGCTACGCTGCTTGGATTTACCATTAGTCATGCCCTTTTTAACTACCTTAATGTACCTATCTTTTAGGGAAAACCTAAAGTCACAGGTCATCATGTCATCTCCATTAAGGTAATAACTAAGATATATATACACAGAAAGGATGTTATCTTTCCATGATGGGTTGTGTCCAACTGGTTTGATCGGTTATTCAAGGAATGTTACTTTATAGCCTCAAAATCTATGGGTGACCAGTGATCCTTTTGTATAGATTGGATTGATGCATTGAAAAATTTGTATGGACATACAATATTGACACAAAATAACTTGTCACTCTCTCCTTTGAGAGAGTTTGCATTCATATCTTTATAGATGGTCTTGGTCTGCAAAAAATAAAGGGGATTAATAAAGCATGATGTCTCACTCTTGAATGGAAAATGATGAAAACCAACAAACAATGATCCACTACCCTTATAAGAAGATAATTCAAGAACAAGCAACCTATTAATCATCACATATCCTTCTCAATATACTTTGGTTTAAATCATGGTTTTAAAGACATTGAAGATCATACAATGTGGCAAATAGGGAATGACAAAAAACATATATTTCTAACATGACAATTGGTTAGGTTATAAAATCAAAAACTCTATTGTCCTTCCAGATCAACTTAAGTATCTAGAAACTACTACTATCAAAGATCTAATTCGAGGTAGTATTTGGAACATTCTTGAGAATTTTACCACCTTTACATTAGAGATAACAAATAATGATCTTAAAATCATTTTTATGAAAATAAAGAAGACACTCTAATTTGGAAAACCTCAAGCAATGGAACTCTTACATTAAAAGATGCAAAGTTGTTGCACCGTAAAATTTGCTCAACCTATTTTACCTGGTTTATGTTTCAATTGCATTGTCATTTGCATAATAAGTCATGTACATAGTCTAATCATTTGCATAGCATAGAATAACAAGTCATCTAGCAAGGGACGAAGTGCCATTCTTATCAGAAAGAGGCCCATCAAGGGGTTTTATTCAAGTTCAAGACCATCCAAGTCATCAAGGAAAGTTTGAGGCTTTGAGAAGTTTGAGGGGCAACCAGTGGCTTTCTCTCCTAATCTTGAGGGGTTGAAGATCATCAATGAGTGTGTGAGCCATGGCTTAGGGTATGGAATGTGTACCAAGATCATGGAAGACCTAGAGGGTCATTTTGAAGATGAGACAAGTCATTGATACAAGTACAAGAGCCAGAGTTGAAGTACAGTCAACTAGGGTTTCATCTGGGTCAACCCTAGGTCAACTGAATGATGGAAGAGCATCAAGGCTTAGTAGAAGGATGTAGGATTCATGAATTGATATGTGGACAAGTGTGGTGTTGTTCCAAGGATAAATCAAAAAGAATCAAGAATGGTTGAGGTTGATAAGACAGGGTTCCTAGGGTAAAATCCCCTAATTTAGGCCTAACTTCCAAGCCAGATAAGTCTAAATGCAAGTTTCAAATGAATTCTTGGTCAACATGAAACTTGTAGAGCTTCTCAATAAATTTAATTTGAGTACTAAAAGTCTCCAAGAAGATTTGTAAAACTCAAGTTAGGGTTCTTGCAAGTTATGGGTCCCCAGAGGACACTGAAATTTATCTGTGAAAGTCACTTGACTTCCAAGAAACTTTTGCTCATCAAGGAATTTTCAAATGGATTCTTGGTAAACATGAAACTTTTAGAGCTTCTCAATAGCTTTAATTTTAGTACTATAAGTCTCCAATAAGATTTGTAAAACTCAAGTTAGGGTTCTTGCAAGTTATGGGTCCCCAGAGGACACTGAAATTTATCTGTGAAAGTCACTTGACTTCCAAGCAACTTTTGCTCATCAAGGAGTTTTCAAATGGATTCTTGGCCAACATAAGAGTTGTAGATCTTGATCTTAGCTTTAATTTGAGTACTATAAGTCCTCAAGAGGATTTGTAGAACTCACGTTATGGTCTTGACAAGCCAGGGGTATTTTGGGAAAGTTGAATTACAGGTCATTTTTCAACATAGGTCCAAATCTCCATCTTCCACTCTTCAAATGGAAAATTGTCCAACATGGAATGTGATTAAAATGATGTTTTTAGGTCAAATAAGTCATTATGGTGGATTGATCGGCTTATTTCAAAAAGTCACTTAAAATGGCCTAAAAAAAAAGGGAATAAGTCAAATAAAGTTTGGTGAAAAAAATCAAATTTTGGGTTAGAGGTCACAAACATGTCAAGTGAATACTTATTTTGAGTAGAAATTTCATTCTAAAGACAATGGCATTGGCACATTTTTGAATTGAGCCATAATTCCATGACTTGCTTTGTAAAAGTGGTTCCTTCAAGTGTAAGTCACTAATCCAAACCATTCACCAAGGCCATTTGGAGGGATATTCTTATTTGAATCATTCAAGGAGGGGTATGTGAACAATCTAGAAGATTCCAAGGCATGCTAATGAAGCAAATTCATGCATGGCCATGCACACTTTTTTGGATGATTTTGAAAGTGGATTTTTATTTTTGGGCTTGGGCTTCACTTCTAGAACCTTCCATCATATTCTATAAAGGTTGAGAAGCTCATTGGAAGCAAGGCTGGTGATTCATTGGAGCTAGATTTGGAGAGACCATTCCAACTTTCAAGGAAGCAACTCAAGTTTGGATTCTCATTTCAAGGCGTTTTCGGATCGATTTGAAGAGTGCAGCATCTTCCTTGCATATTGTTGAAAGAATCTGAAGATTTCGGAAGCACGAAAAGAGTCGTAGATACTCCGTTTCAAAGCTCCGATCGAGGTATGTAAACCTTCACTTTACCATGGATTTAGGAGGAGATAATTAGAAATATTCATGTGGTTAGGACCGTGGACATTTGTAGATGATTTTAGGATTATAAATTCGAGATTTAGCGACACTTTTCGATTGGAGGCGTTTGCTTGTCGTTGGTTTATTTCTTTATAAGTTGAGAATTAATGGATTCTAAGACCGTGGTTGCGTTCCTTGCGAAAAATTCTTCGAAATGGATATAAATTTCGCGTGAAACCGTTAATTTTTAAGAGAGTTAGAGGTGTTTGAGTTTTCCGGCGAAACCACCACCACCACCATGCATTTCCGGCGAGCTTAGTGGGGAAGACGGCCAGCAGCCGTCCGATTGGACGTTGACCGGTTGACTGGCCACAGATCCAGCGCATGTGGAAGCGCCACGTGGCGCGAAGAAATCCGCCCCCCACCCCTGCCGTCGCGGGTTCGATACCCCTTGGCCACATTTTCTTCCCATATTATTTTTCTTCTTTTCAAAACTCAATGCAAGGCCAAGTTCCAGGACTGCTATGCGCCCCCCCCCCTCCCCCCCCCCCCCCTTGCGCAAGGCCCACCAATATTACCTTGGGTTTTCACTTCCTACACCCTTAGGCCCATTTGCTTTATTTCTTTATAGCTTCTTGTTTCTTTATTTTTCTGTTTTATGCCTGTTTACTTTAATTGCGTTAAAAATAGTAAAAATGATCGAAAAATTATGAGATTTTTATCTGTAGATCTTGATTGTCCTAAGAAACTGTAGGAGTTGAGTTTGCATTTTAGGATTTTTATTTGAATTAGTTACGAATTTTCTTTTGTGCTAATATCCATTGTTATGCATAACTGATATTGCTGTTTGTTTAATTTTGTTCTCTTTGATGCTTTATGCTTTTGAGCTGTTTCTTTCGATATGATTTAGAGGACATACATAGGTTTCCCCTGGAATTTTCTTAGAATTTTTTAAAATTTGTAGATTTTGTTTTAGGTGGGTAGTTTAGAGCCTTCCCAAATAATGGTTTCCCATGACCAAATTTCATTTAAGAATTGTTTAGATGACCTAGAAATTGATTTAGGTCCTGATTCTGGAATTTTAGAATGTTCAAACATGCATGTTCATATAGGAATTTTATTAGAATTTTACAATTTAGTTTGCTATTTTTTTTTTGGGTTTTGCAAATGATTGTTGCTTTCGGTGTTCTCTCTTGAGTGCTTTGCCTTGTTTGGAGCGTTTGGTGGACTTGGAGCTTGAAGACTTTGGATTCCTTTTTAGAGGAGCTTCTGGACATGATGAATATACTTTTTCTTGAAGAGTGGGGCTTGGAGTGGAGCTTTCTTTCTCTTTTAAGTTTGTTTTAGGAGTTGGTAGAATTAGGCTTTTAGGGAGAGCTTTTGTAGAATTAGTTCATTTCTTCCATCAAACATAGAATGAATTGTTTGCTTCTATTCTATCCTATGATGCAAAGTCCTCTTAGGGAAGTTCCATATCTCCTTTGGAGGGAAGTGGGTCATACCCTAGAGAGTAGAACTTTTGAGGATACACTTCCACTTCGATGTTGGTTCTTGTTGAATTCCTTTGGTTTTCAGCAAGTATGCCAACATTGCAACTTGATCTTGATGAAAAATCTCTTCTTGGAGTATGCATGCTAAAGCTTGGAGATGAAGATTAAAGAAGCTTGAGGATGGAATCTAGCTCAAAGATAAGACCTTTGTTTTCAGTTCAACTTTGCGGTTCAGAGCGTGTTGTTGCTGTTTGTTGTAGGAGTTGTTGCTGCTGCTTGGGCTGCCTCCTCTGTATCTTTTGTTTTTCTCTGTATTGTCTGTTGGCTTGTGCTGCTTGCCCTTTAGGCTTGAAGTGAAGTTGATTCACTTTGCCTGTTGCTTTCTTAGGTTCGAGGTTGAGTGGGACTCCTTTGCCTTGCTTGTTTTGCTGCATCTCATGCATCTTACTGTTTATTATATTTTTGTTGTTTCTTTTCCGTTTATCCCCTAGGATCTCTGATTTCCTCTGTGCAGGAGGGAATTATGACAGACATTAGGTTAAAATCCATGCATGACAACATTAGGTCAGTTTTATTCCCTTTCAAACCCTAGGTCTTTTAGAACTTCTTTCTCTTCTATCTCAGAACAATTCAAAACACAGTAATAAGGATAATCGATGTCGTACGCTACGAGCCTTAAGCTATTTGAGAAAGGTTGCTGGAGGGTCACTCTTCAGTAATCTGATTGCTTAGTGTGTTACCCTTAGGGTGACATACGACGTAGTCACTCTAAAATCATAGTCTCTAGTGCGTCAGAGATTGCAAACATCATAAAAAACAGTTCTTGCGTAAAAGACTGAAAACAAACATCAAAGTGTCATTTTTGTCCGCTTGGACTCTTAATCAGAAAAAACCCCTTTCATAAGGAGATAAAAAACTGTCAGACAAGCTTGTGTCTTCCGTAGCCCGAACTACGTTTGCTCTGATCTTTCATGCTGTATGAAAGTACGTAGGCATAGGATGCGATATCCTAGCGAGCAACCTTCCCCTCCTTTCCAGTAGGTAGGCGAACTACGTTGACTCTGATTTCTCATTCTAGACGGGAATACGTAGGCATAAAGTGCGATACTTTGCTGAGTCATTTTCTTTTCTTTTAACCCTTGACCTTTAGAGTAGATAGAATCACAATCCATACTAGAAAACAAGTGTGGATCCCGTCGAGTACGACGGACGTGAGGGGTGCTAATACCTTCCCCTTGCGTAACCGACTCCCGAATCCAGGATTTGGTTGCGATGACCATTCCTTTCCCGTCTTTGCGTTAGGTTTACTTCGAGCGTTTCCTTTCCCTCCTTTGGGATAAATAACGCACGGTGGCGACTCTTCTGTTTAGCTGGCGCCGATTTTCGCAGTAGCGACACATATTAATGTCATAATAGTGATCATGCCGAAATTAGTTGGGTGAAAACCATATAGCAACTCTACATTCTGCATGCAAAGTCTCTCACCTCCTAGAGATTAATGCATAATGTAATTTCCACATACGTTAACATTAGAATTAGGATAGTTATATATGTTTCTATATATTCCCCTTGCACTCAAGCATAGAAAACTCCTCGCCACCTCTTCTTGAATCGTAGTCATACATTGCAATTTTGGACATGGTTATAATCCTTATTATGCATACAATTTGATTATGCTACCTTTCTAAGCCTATACAACATTAGCAATCAAGGTTAGAGTCCTTAGATAAAGAATATTATTATTTCAATCATTTCCTTAATCATATGGAAAACTTGGAACACAAGAAATCAATTTTAGACTCAATGGCGCTCGAATTAAATTTTAAGGGAACATAGAGACCTAAAATATTCGATTCACAATGCAACTACCTATCTCAAGGGGCATATGTACTTATAGATGCATTAACTTACGTTAATCAAGTTGATTGGAAGTTCCCCCGACCTCATTTGGGTTAAATGCAACACAAATGAGGCATCTTGAGGAAATCATATACTTGCAACTTGTGGAGGAGTTTTTTGTGATTAGTTGGGCACCTACATAGATGCATTCTCAGCAATTCTAGGTATCACAACCTATTTTCAAATTGAACTTACACATATCATTCTAGTTATAAATCATGCTTCTAGGAGAGGATGAAGTTAACTTTGGCTTTAAAGTGAATCTCTACTTGCCATACGAGCATTCACTAATATTACCATTTCCCCTAGAAAGCTTCTATCGAAATGAAAAGAAAAATTCATACCATTATTTCCTTCCGTGTCAAGGTATCTCACATTTACCATGAAGACAATAATTATACAGATCACATAGCAAATAAGATTTTTTACATTAAAAATGATATTTATTGGCAATCCATCCCAATTTTCACCAACAAAGTACAATCTAAAATTAATTTATCCTCTTATTCAAATAGCCATCATCTCCAACTTAATTTAAGCTCACCCCTTTCAACTTCTAACCAACCTATGAGCCATCGAGACAATAATCATGCTAAAAAGACGGCATCTTCTCACCACCAATCACTTTTTCCAACTTGTTCTAGAATCAATTATCCAAGTTATTCAAAAGTCATTCATGACACATTGAATACCCCTCCACCAAACAGGCCTCTTCCTAGTTCTCTAGCCACTCCACCAAAATGTATCTCTTATTAATTCTCTAACCACTCCATTGTTCACCAATTCATATTTTTGAGCTAATAATATAAATAAAAAAACCTTGTGATATACTCTCAGCATCCAAAATAATTTTCTTAATAACTCATTTAAATGTAGCAAATTGCAATCCTCTTAAACCAATTTTTAAAATGACATACGAATGAGCTTTAAAAAGCATATGAAGTATAACGAAAGTGTATATATACAATACTTTAGAAGAAAAAGACAATCATCTGTGTTAAATGTGTAAATATTTGAGTTAAGAATGTTTGTAAATTATAGGAATCAACTTGATCAGAGTCGAATATGTTTGATAGAGTAGTAGTTGAATATAAATTGTAATAATAGAACCTGCTGATAGGTGTCAAGTTTAGAATGGTTTTCGTATCAATTTACGACACTTTTAAGCTCTTTTCCATACTTCTAATTGCAAAAAAAACTTATTTATTATGTGATTCTTGCATAAATTTATATATTTGCTATTTTTCATATATTTGTTAGTTTTGCAGCATATTTTGTAAAAAGGGTGCGGCAAAAATCAGAAGAAAAAGCAAAGAAAAGAAGAAAGTTGTGTGTCGAAGAAATCAAGACCTTCACTTGGCGAAGGAGAGGCAAAATGGGAGTTTTTCCCGACGAAGGCCTAGCGAAAGACCAGACTAAATAAGATTGAAATTCCAGTAGCTACTAGAACTGGTTCGTGAATATTTTTTAAATAAACACAAGATAACTAGAGTTGTGTTATCTATTTAGTTGTTTTTTTAGCCGATCAAACATACCATTAATGTAAAACACACATTTAAATAGACTTTAAGATCAAGTCATATTTTTAAAAAGATCGAACAAGGCAAAAAAAAATGCTTATAATATATAACAAACTCATGTCTTAAAAATTTATCATAGATCAGATTCACATTCTAAAGTATAACATGATCTAGTCTATTCTCACCGTGACAACAATATAGGAAATGATAAATTGAAATTGAAATAGGATTGCCTAAAAAAACTAAATTTTACCAAAAGAAAGATGATTCTTCTAGCATGATATAGAGTTGCATGTCTATTCAATACAATTTTTTTTACCCCAATACCCATCTTTCTGGCTTAAATTCTAAAATAACCGACTTTCCTTCCAATATATACCAAACTGCGTACCTAACTTTTAAAAAAAACTCGATTCAATTAACACACTCTATTAAATATAAGAATTAGTGCCAATTGTTGTAACTTGTCTTTTTTTTTTTAACGTTTGAATATATATATATATATATATATATATATATATATATATATATATATATATATATATATATATATATATATATATATATATATATATATATATATATATATATATATATATATATATATATATATATATATATATATATATATATATATATATATATATATATATATATATGATTATTTTAAAATGTTAGTTTGAAAGATAAGTGAAATTTCTCAATACACACTCTCCCGTATCAAAACAAAGAAATGCAAGAGACATATGCCAAAATCAATTTCCAAGTAACACCATAAAAACTAGCGGGATACTCGTGCATTCGTAGGGATACCCGTTGGAGACGCGCATTTGTTTTAATAAATACATTGTTTAAAAAACATGTGCATTTTTGAAATATATAGTAAGAAAAATGTATTCGAAAAAATATTAAGTGAATATTTTTTTTTGGGTTATAATAGTAAAAATTGAATGGAAATCAATAATATATAAATGTAGAATAATAGGTATATAATTGGAGAAGAGGTTTAAAAAAAATAAGAGTTAAAATAAATGTTAAAAAGAAGTTAATAAAATGAAAATTAAATTGGAATGAATTGGATGAACCCATGATACATGTTATATTTATGATGCATTTCTAATGTTAGCAACAACCAAATGCAAGAGGACAAAAATTAAAACTATTACGACAGTATTTGTGAAGCTCCCTAAAACTAACCCTAACAGTCACACACTAACCAAAAATGACCACAATGCTGAGAAGGCTGGAGGACGATCGGAGGGAAGTGTTGAGGCAACGACAAAGGTTCTGAAGAAAATTGGAGCGGAGATGAAAAGGTAATGCATAGTCGATTTATTTTCCGATTTGCATGTTGATATTTGTGACCCATATTATCAAAAGTGAAATCTGAAGTTGCATGCACGTTATTTGTTGTTGCAGAGGATTGAGACCTGATGCAGGTATCCCAACAATTGGAAAGAAAAACTTTTCCTCAACCAAAGAAATGTTATGCAGAATTGAAAAAGTCTTTGGGTAAAACAAAATCTATTTGAAACAATCGTTTTGCGTGTTATCTATCATATATGTGTTGTGTGATTAGTTATTGCATTTTTATATGATATCTTGTGTAATGTTTGATGAACGTGTAAACATCAGGTTGTCATCCAGGAAGTCTCACCTTTCAATATCCTCTAACAGTATCAGGTGATAAAAACTGGATTATGTTGTTGTTGCACCCTAAAATTTGACCAACCGATTCTCGCAATTGGTTTATGTTTCGACTCATTTTGCATTTTGCATTTGCATACCGCTTATATTGCATTTCCCAGTCAGATTGACTTTATCAGGATTACAGCCTTCTCCTGGCGTTTCAGGCAATTCAAACCAGTTCGAATAAGCAAGTTTTGTCGTGGAATTTGTGCTCGTCCCGGTGTTTTCGGCACGCGCTGTTGTTTTTTAGGACATTTCTGTGTCCGGTTTTTACCATTTATTTCGCTATATTCTCGCATCTTTTTTAATCGATTTAATTGGCTTTTATTGCATTTTCTAGATTTGTTTCCCTTAACTTCTAGAATTTTAAATAGTTTTTTTAATAGTTTTAATAGGAAAATTCTTTTTCTAGAATAATAGATATTATTAGGTTTTAATCGTTTTCTTTATTTTTTTAATAGGTTTAATTCCTTTTTTTAGATTGGTTTAATTCTTGTTAGAATTTAATAGATTTTATTTCTTTTTTTATAATTGATTTTGTTTAGATATAATAGATTTTTAATAGAGTTTTAACTCTTTTTTAGATTTTCTTTAGAATATTAATTAGATGGTCATTAGGATATTAATCATTTTAATTAGTGGAATTAACTGGAGTCAGAATTAATTGGTTTTTAGTCCATTTTCGTTTTCATTAATAGTCATTAATGCAGCTTTTTAGTTTAATAACCATTAGTGGAATCACTTAATTGCAATCAGAGTTTATCCAATTTCGTGGGCCAAGTGTCATTTTGGGGGCCCAACTCCCAGGATACATGTCAGATATATAGAGTCTCACACGTTCATTTCTCTCTCTTCCACAACACATCCACCAGCCCCCACATGGTGACACCTCACTTTCCACTCATTCCTTCCCTCTCTGCATGAGCTCCACGTGGTCGCCACCTCAATCTCCCTTTATGCATGGCTGCCACGCAGCCTGCCACCCACTCATCCCTCACCGGCCGGCATGCAAACAGCCGGAAACTCGTCGGAGAAATCATCACGGCGGCCATCTCACCCAAATCCCACCGGTAACCATCACCGGAGCCCGTAACTGCTCGCCGGAAAGCCAACCATCACCGGAATCTTTATCACCTTCGTTCATGTTCATCAGACTTCTCAGATTCATCAAGAATCTTCAAAACGACTTCATATGTTCATCCGCAAGTCTCCAGAAATTCATCAAGATCCTATGAAGGTTCATCAACCTTCATCCTTGTTCTTGCCAGATTTCCAGAATCTTCAAGAAACTTCATCCACCATCCGTTTTCCAGCTTCTTCAACAACTTTTTCCCCGGCGAGATCAGTTGTCATTATTGATCTGTTTCCAGAAAACTCAATAACCTTCATCCCGTTCAAGACGTTTTCCCAGAAACCTCTCAGATTCATCCTCATGTTCTTCAAACTGCTTTCCCAGAAATTTCATTCAACAACTCGTAACAACCTCCATCAAGTTCTTGCCAAGAATCTTCAGTAAACTTCAGAGATCCATCAATCCACACGTTTTCCAGATCTAAACACTTTTCCTTCGTCATCGCATCTCCAATCTTAGATCTCCAAGACTCTAGAGTTTCTTCGCATGTTCATCATAGCACTCATGATCTTCAACTCACCTCCACAACAATGAATATCATCAAACTTCATCGGAGCCTCCCACCATGTTTCCCTCATTCTCCGATTCAATATTTTTCATTCTTGACAACCACGAACACACATCGATCATCCTCTTCAAAGCTGTCAACATGCAATGGAGACGGAGAGAGGTTGACAGAGAGAGGTTTCAAGATAAAGAGTTGGGACAAGAGGAGGTGAGGTAACGGCGACTGGTGAGATTAGGGAAGGAAGAAGCAAGGGTTGAGATGAAGGAGGGTAACGACAGCGGCAAGATTGAAGGAGAAGTATCCTAGGGTTTATGATGGGAGAAGTGAGAGAGGTGAGATGGTCTTGTTGGTTCGTGGGCCTTAGGGCCCAATTTCAGTTTTTGGGCATTACACCTCCATTCCACCTCGCAACCCCCCTGTTTCTGTTTGTTTGTTGGTTATTGGGCTAGGCCCAACGAAGTTCTGAAGCTTACACTCCCCGTACCCACTCGCACCCCCTCTGGAAATTTTTGTTGATTGTTGGGATGGGCCCAATGTTTTTCTGGACTCACGTACCCCCATTCCCTCACGCACCCTCCGTTCTTGTTGTTCTGGTTTTGGGCCTACAAACCTAAGTCCAATTACATTTTACTGGCTGTACCACTCCGGTTCCCTGTTCACACCCTAGTTTTCCCCTTGTGTTTTAGTGTGTTTTTGGTTATTGTATTGTGGGTTGGGCCCAAGTGCAGTTTTTTTTAGGCTTTACCCCTGTTCTGGCTAATGTACCCCCTTTCCTTTATTTTTCAAATCTTGCTTGTATTGGATGTTTGGTTGTAATAATTGTAGTTTTATTTTGTTATTTTCCTTTTAGGATTATAATTTATTTTTTCTTAGAATATTAGCATATTTTTAATATAGATTTTATATTCTAGGATTTATAATTCTTTTCTATTTTTCTTTTAGTATAGAATTTATATAGAATTTTCATTTTATTTTCTTTATAGAATTATAGAGTTAGGATAGAATTTATATTCTATTTTTCACACGCAATTTCCTTTTAATATTTCTTTAGAGTATTTCTATTAGGATTTACTGCTAATTTTAGGAGTAGAATTTTATTTGTGTTTGGTATTGGATTTCTCTCCTCGTTTTCTCTTATGCTATCCGATTTTACTTTGATTTTATTTTTGGCTGGCCGTGTGACGTGATCCAATTGGAGAATGATTTTCGATATCATTTCTCTATCTCGTCTTTGACACGAATATCAATATGCTACCTCTGAGAGTTGATTTATTGTATAAGTCAAATCATGATGGTCTAAGCGTTACACTAGGTTCTGATTCGAAAGTCATCATCAAGGATCCAGAGAGGAGAAGATTTGAATGGAGCTTACGCACATGTCGAGAGCCAACAGAGCCGCTTCATTCGACCAACATCTTTCTTATTCAAGTCTTCGTGCAACCGTCGAGTGTTGTGAGCTGTGGCGTTGGATACGTGGGAAATGACAATCGAGCGGTCTCCCCTTGATCGTTTAGAGTGTTTAGTATATGTCCCTTGGGTGATATACGACGCACTCGCTCTTACGCCTTAGGTTCTTGCGTGTGTGTCCCGAGTTCCTTCCCGTTTAGGCGTGTTATGCCTGCTTCCTCTTTGTTCTCGCCCCGTGCGATCGAAACCCTTTTCTCTCGCATTCAGGTGATTGAGACCCCTTCTCTTGCCCCTGTGCAATCGAGACTTGCTTTACTGTAGCACCGAACTACGTTTGCTTTGATCTCTCGTACCAGACGAGAGTACCTAGGCATAAGATTGCGATGATCCTAGCGAGCTCCCTTTTCCCTTTTTCCCCTTTTGCTGTAGTTAGCTGAACTACAGCTGCTCTGATTTCTCGTACCAGACGAGAATATGTAGGCATAGGATGCGACATCCTAGCAAGAACACTAACAACTAACTTCTATTTTCTCTCGCTGCCGTGCGAATGAGACTTTCCCGCTAACGACTAATATCCTTTTCTCTTGCCCTAGCGCAATTGAGACCAGACCGTAGTTCTAGAACCCGTAGATTCCCATACCTTTAAACCCGACATACTATGTTCATTCTACCGCAAACAGGTAACGCCTAAGTCTCCAATGGTCGAGCAGCATTCACCTAACTGCTAGAATGCGTACGCTAGTATCGTCAACCTTTTCTCTCACCCCCGTGTGACCGAGAACACCCTTTGGTTTCCCGTAGTAAACCCGAACACATTCACTCTGATTTCCCTGACGAGAATACGTAGGCACAAGACGCGACGTCTTGGCGAGCAAATCCCCCCGTAGTTTCCCAAACTACGTTGACTCTGACTTTCCCATTGCACGAGGGAATACGTAGGCATAGAGCGCGATGCTCTATCGAGTCAGTTCTTTCCGTTTAGCTTTAGCAGTCGTAGATAGATTGTTTTTCACCCGTAGACAAACCAACAAGCGTGGATCCCATCAAGTACGATGGACGTGAGGGGTGCTAATACCTTCCCCTTGCGTAACCGACTCCCGAACCCAGACATTGGTTGCGATGACCTTGTCATATACCTTTTCGTCAGGTTTTTTCGATCGTTTCCTTTCCTGTTCTGAGGGATAAATAACGATAGATGGCGACTCTTCTATTTTGCCGGAACCTTATTTTCGCGGTATCGACAGTTGTACTTATATATTGGTGATGGATTGTGTATAGTGTTGTCATTCCAGTTTGTTTTTAGATGTTGTACGAAAATGGATTATATGTGCAAGTAACATTATATTTTAATGTTTATGATGTTTGGATGTTGAATATGTAACTGTATAATAGGCCAAAAATACAGAGAATCATAGGAGAATAGTTGGTTGGCATGTGATTTTTCTTTGTGTGTAATATTTGAATATAATATGAAATAAGTCATGACAATCATAGTCTTAATCACTATGTGTTCATTATTTGTTTCAGTTTCTATGAGGACGAAGTCTAACACATTGAATGCAAATGGGATAAGGAAATTACTTTTGGTTATATCAGTAGCAAAATTGTGTTGGATGTGTATGAATTGATTCAATTATTTAAACATGTTTTATTCTTAGTGTAACAGTGACATTAGTTAGTGACCTGAGTTATTCTTGTGTTTAAATCAACACATTCCTAGGTAAGTTACAATGAAGTGTTTGCAATGGAATCAGAAGTCTATTGTGTTGGTCGATGCTGATAACGATGACACATACGACGCCAAAATCCGTACTGCTAGGCAAAATGGTAAGTATATTTGGAAGGAAAAATTCATAGGGAAGACTTGGTACCATTATGCCAAGAAAAAGAAGTTTCGTAGATGGGATGTCCTTGTTTTTAAGATATCGTATCAGGCGGAAAAGTTGTACGTGTCTTTGGTTAAGCGTAGTGTCATGACAAGTATTGTTTGAAAAGTCAGTGATGGAATGCACAACGATTTTAGAATTTTATAGATGTTTTGAATGGCAATGTTAGTAAGTTATGTAGCTTGGTTAACTATGTGTTTTGGGTAATGAGAATGAAGTATTATAAGTTGTATCTCAGTTGTTTTTGCAATATTGAATGTAACGTAGTGTAATGTTTAGACATGAAGTTTGTTTTGTTAAAGGTTAAATGATGTTGTTTGCTTTCCACACGTAGTATTTTCCCCAAATGTGTTAGAATGAGAAATTTCTATCAAAGATCGTGTTTTACAATGGGATATTATAATGTAAATGTCTTTTATATGATGATGATGTATGTAGTATGTTTGACGATAATTGTGGGAGTAAATAAGAAAAAAGTAGAAGTTGTAAAAAATGAGAGGATGTAAATTTAAATAGGCAATTTAATAAAATTGAGAAGATATATGTTATATAGGTGTAAAATAGAAGTTAATAAATTCAAATTACTTTTAAATAACATACTGGTTTATGTACACACTAAGTATTGTATTTAAATAGGATAAATAATTTAAGTAAGTTTAAATCTATGGTTGTAACGTGTAAAGTTAGAAAATAAAAATAATATGAGAAATTTTTACGTGGATAATTAAAATATAAACAATGATAGATAAATTTTTTATGTGATTAAATGAATACATAAGTAATGAAGAAGATATGATAGCATAATAATTTGTATAGGTAAATAAGGTATATGAAACCAATATACCTTAAGTTGGTGCAATTGACGAGTTAAAATGTTTAAGAAATTAAAAGTAGGTTAAAAAAAAAGATAAAACAATAAAAAAAAAACTAAGTTAGTGGGGTCACGATGTACCACAATAGAAGGTTGATAGTTTGAAAGTCCCATAAAAAGCATGCGATACAAATTAGGGTTGTTAAGAGTATTTTGGTTAGTTAATACAATATCACAATTCTATATAAGCAACATGTTGAGTGTCAAAGATGTCAAACCAAACGTGATGTAAGCAAGATTTTACCAAATATGTCATTTTTACTTTCCCGGTTTGCAACTTTGTTTCGTTTTTTGAAAATTGTTTTGTGAACACCCCAAACAATTGAAAATTTTGTTAATATTATTATTTTTCTCTTATTAATCTTATTACAGATCCATTGGCAAGATTGAGAACTGTGAGATATTGGATCGAACTCTAGTATAGTTGAAGTCTGTTCGCGAGTAATGCGTGTTGTAGTTGAAGTTTGTTCTGACATGCATTAGTCAATATTGTTAGGTTTGTTAGCATGTTTAATTGGGCCTTACTTGTAAGCCCAGTTGTTTAAGTTAGCTTGTAATGGGTAATTGTTAAAAATCCCATTAGGTTAGTGTGTTAGTTTTCTTATAAATAGCATACTAGTCTCTCAACTTGTATACGGAAAAAATAGGAAGATAAAATCCTAATTTAAGAGAGAAAGGTTATTTGTTATTCTTGTATACTTGTAATCTTGTTTGATAGAGAAAGTTAAGAATAGCAGTTTATAACCAATCCTTATTGTTTCTTCTTGTTGTTTTCCCTTGTTTTCTTTGTTAATCCTAACCCTTGTGTGTTTCTTATTTATAAAAAAAATCGTTTATATTTTGTTTCAAGGCATTCTATTCACAATAAATTGGTGCAGTGAGCATGGAGAAGATGCCTTCAACAAAGTATGAGATTGAAAAGTTCACCGGAGTGAACAACTTTGGTTTGTGGCACTTGAAGATGAAAGCCCTACTGGTTCAGCAGGATTGTTTGGAAGCATTGAAGGGAGAGGCCGTCATGGACGTTGCGTTAACAACAAAAGAAAAGATGACTATGATTGAGAAAACCCACAATGCAATATTGTTGAGCCTTGGTGATAAGATTCTTAACCGGGTATCAAAGGAGACTACAACATCGGGATTATGGGTGAATCTTGAAAGTTTGTACATGACCAAATCTCTGGTGAATCGATTGTACCTGAAGAAAGCTTTGTATTCATTTAAGATTAGTGAAGACAAAGTGTTAGCTGAGCAGTTGGATTTGTTCAACAAGTTGATTCTTGATCTTGAAAATATTGATGTGAAGATCGATGATGAAGATCAAGCACTGTTGTTGTTGTGTGTTTTATCCAAAACACATGCTCACTTCAAAGAAACTCTCTTGTATGGAAGGGAATCCCTGAGCTTTGAAGAATTTTAACCAACCTTGTATTCTAAGGACTTGAACAAATGAAAGGAGCATAAACCTTCGACGGTGGGTGAAGGTTTAGTTTTAAGGGAAAATTCTTGCGAAAGAATGGTAAGTTTGACAAGAAGAAAGGTAAAAGTCAGTAGAAGTCTTATAGTGGTGAAACATCTGATATTCGATGTTATTACTGTAAGAAGGAGGGTCACACAAGAAAGGTGTGCCCTGAACATCTAAAAGATTATGGAGGTAAGTATAATGGCAATGCAGCCATTGTTCAAGATGACTTCGACTCATCTAATGCTTTATGGTTTCAAGTGGCGACTCAAGAAAAAAGTGGATTATAGATTCATGTTGCACTTGGCACATGACTCAAAACATATAATTTTTTGAGGAGCTATGTGATCAAGATGGTGGATCGATGCTGCTGAGAAACAATAAATCTTGCAAAATTGCAAGTATTGGATCTGTGAGATTCAAGCTCCATGATGAGTCAATAAGGTTATTGACTGAAGTCAGGTATGTACCTGATTTGAGGAGAAACTTGATTTCCCTTGGTGAATTCGACAGGAAGGGATATGTTTTTCATGGAGAGAAAAATATCCTAAGAGTCATGAAGGGGTTGAAGGAAGTCTTGAGAGGCGTGAAGAAACAAGGCTTGTATACCCTTGAGGCTGAGGTTGTAAGTGGTTTGACAAATGTTGCATCCACGAAACTTGTGTCGAAGACAGAATTATGGCACATGAGATTGGGCCATATCAATGAAAGAGGCCTTGTCGAATTGGGGAAGCAGAACCTGCTAGAAGGTGGCAAAGTCGAAAGGTTGAAGTTATATGAATCTTGTGTATTTAGTAAATCCTGTAGGGAAAAGTTTAATAAAGGCAAGCAAATAACACATGAATCCCTGGATTACATTCATGTTGATCTTTGGGGGCCTACAAGGAATCTTTCACACTCAGGTGCAAGGTATTTTCTATCCATCGTTGATGACTATTCTAGAAAGCTATGGGTATTCATCCAGAAGACGAAGGATGAAAGTTTTGAGAATTTCAAAATTTGGAAGGTTCTGGTCGAAACTCAAACTGGCAGAAAGGTTAAGAGGTTGAAAACCGATAATGGCCTTGAGTTCTACAACAAAGCATTCAACAATTACTGTGTTGAGTCTGGGATTGCAAGGCATAAGACTGTAGCAGGTACTCCTCAACAAAATGGCCTAGCTGAGAGATTCAATCGAATAATCCTTGAAAGGGTTAGATGCATGTTGGTTAGCGCTGGATTGAAGAAGGTGTTTTGGGCGGAGGCTGTTTCGACAATAATGTATCTGATAAATAAATGTCCCTCGACTACCTTTGAAATGAAGACACCTGAAGAAGTTTGGTTGGGACATCCACCTAGTCTCGACAGACTGAGAGTATTTGGCTGCGTGGCCTATGCTCATATTAGGCAAGACAAATTCGAACTTAGAGCTCTGAAATGCATGTTCATGGGATACCCTGAAAGAGTCAAAACTTATAGGCTATGATGCATAGATCCAGGTCACAGGAGGTGTATCACCAGTCGAGATGTAGTTTTCAATGAAGCAGAGATGTATTTTAAGAAATTGATGATGCTGCCGAAGAACTAGAACAAGGAGAGATTCTTGTTGAGGTGGAACATGTTGATGTTGAATTATGTATCCCAGATGAAGTCGAAGAAGAAGCAGAAACTGTTATCGAAGATGAGGAGACTAATAATGACTACTTGCTAGCAAGAGACATGTCAAGGAGAGTCATCAAACCACCTCAGAGACTTGGGTATACAGATCTTATAGTTTATGCCTTAATCTCTGCAAGTGAGGTTCTAGACGAAGAATCTAGAGACTATAAGGAAGTTATGAAGAGTCGAAAGAAGACTGAATGGCTGAAGACCATGAATGATAAGATGAAATATCTTCATGATAAAAACACTTGGGAATTGATCAAGAAACCTGCTGGAGCCAGGTTAGTCTGCTGTAAATGGATTTTCAAAGTTAAGGAAGGAATCGAAAGGGTGGCGTCGAAGAGATACAAGGTAAGATTGGTCGCTAGGGGGTTCACTCAGAAAGAAGGTGTCGACTTTAATGATGTGTTCTCTTCTATTGTGAATCACATATCCATCTGAATGTTGCTTGCCACAGTGGCACAGTTCAACCTTGAACTTGAACAAATGGGTATGAAGAATGCGTTCTTGAATGGTAATCTAGATGAAACAATTCTTATGAGGCAACCTGAAGGGATGTCGAAAAAGGGAAGGAAAATTATGTGCGCAAACTGAAAAGATATATATATGGACTGAAACAATCTCCTCGACAGTGGAATAGGAGATTCGACAAGTTCATGGCATGCATAAGTTTCATTAGAAGTTAGTTCGACCATTGTGTTTACTTCAGATTTTAACCTGGTACTTCATTTGTTATTCGGTTGCTTTATGTGGATGATATTCTAATAGCAAGCAACAATTTCGAAGATGTAATGAGGGTGAAGGATGAACTCAATAAGGAGTTCGACATGAAGGATCTGGGAGCTGCGTCTAGAATTCTTGGGATTGACATATGAAGAGATAGAAATCAGTCAAATTTATGCTTATCTCAAAAGGCATATGTTGTGACTCCGACAAACCCTCAATTCAAGTTGAGTATAGATCAGTGTCCCAGTAATGATGTCGAAAGAGCTTATATGAATAGCATTCCATATGCTAATATAGTGGGTTCTTTAGTGTATGTTATGGTCTGTACTAGACCCGACATAGCATATGTAGTAAGTCTTGTAAGTAGGTACATAGCGAATCCTGGAAAGGCTCACTGGCAAGCATTAAAATAGATTCTAAGGTACATAAATGGGTCTCTGAATAGAGTCCTAATTTATGGTGGAGCCTTGGGTGAAGATAGTAAAGCAGCGGTTGAAGGATATGTCGACTCTGATTATGAAGGTTGTATGGATTCTAGAAAACCTATTTCTGGATATATGTTCACTATGTTTGGGACATCAATCAGTTGGAAAGCTACACTTCAGAAGGTCGTTGCCTTATCAACCACTGAAGCGAAATATATTGCCCTAACTGAACCTGCGAAGGAAACATTATGGCTTGAAGGTTTTGCAAAGGAGCTGGAACTTCAAGGTCGAGTTATCACTGTTAAATGTGATAGTCAAAGTGTAATACACCTGTTGAAGAATTCGACCTACCATGAGCGAACCAAGCACATTGATGTGAGGCTGCATTTCATCAAAGGGGAAATCGAGCGTGGAAAAGTTCAAGTGTTAAAGATTTCGATAGATCATAATGCTGCTGATATGATCACCAAGATGTTGCCCAATTGCAAGTTTTTCCACTGTATGCAGTTGATAAAGCTGCATGAAGAAAGCTAGTTTCTATAAGAGCAAGATTTGTCTCTACAGGATAATCTCTATGTTTTGATGATAACAATTAAGTATTTGCGAAAGAACCATTTTATGGTTTAATGTTTGTTATGTGCAGGTCATATTAAATTAAATATATTAGACCAAACAAACAGAAGCAACGTGCGCAGCTAGTAACTTATAAAATTACTTAGTGTGATGTCATGAAGCGCTTGGAGAAGCTAGTTTGCTTATGTATCTGATCACCATCAGTAAAGAACCAAGGGTGCTGGATATTGCAGTTGCAATGCTCCTGTGGTTTCTGCTCTAAAGAAGTGCATATGATCTGAAAGCAAATGAAGCTCAGTAAAGAAGCAAGTTTGTTTCTACATCTGATCATGTTCAGTAAAGAATCAAGGATGCTGGATATTGAAGTTGCAATGCATCTATAGATTATGCTCTGAGTTATGCATCTGATCTGGAAGCTAACGAGCATCTCTGAAGAGTGAGTCCTCTGAAGAACAAAGTGCTGAAGACTCTGATGACTTGAAGTTCTGAAGGCTGAAGGCTCTGAAGACCAAAAGCGCCAAGACTCTGAAGACTAGTTCTGAAGGCCAAGACTCTGAAGACTCTGAAGACAGGTTCTGAAGGTCAAGACTCTGAAGAAGTGTTCTGAAGGTCAAGACTCTGAAGAAGTGTTTTGAAGGTCAAGACTCTGAAGAAGTGTTCTGAAGGTCAAGGCTCTGAAGATTCTGAAGACATGGTTTCTGAAGAATTAGTCATGAAGATTCTCAAGATTGTTTTAGAGGAAACTTAGTTCTTGGAATGCTGAAGACTGGATTCTAAAGTGGAAGATTGTGTCAGAAGAAGATTCATCCAGATGCAAGACGTGTTACATCAGATAAGCTACTGTTGTTCAATCTGATAAACATGTGCTTGAGTTAACAGCTCTGATGCTGAAGCTTTCATACCAAAGTAGTTCTGAACTACTCATCAGACAAATCATCAGAAGAATCAAGAAGATTGAAATACAACATATACAATTATTCAAATGTGGTAAAGACGTTGGTACTATTCAAGCGTAGTTTCCAAGGATTAAATATATTGAAGCTACAAGCTAAGGTCACTGTTCCAACACATGAGCTTATTTTATCCGTTGGGATATGACCGTTGGAATGAGAAAGGACAACTATATCCTCGCAACAACTCTATTGGCTGCAATATAAAAAGAAGAATCATTTGTTCAAAAACGTGGCTGGATGGCTGAGTCAAGCAACGCTGTTGCTGTTAAGCTGCACTATAAGAAATAACATTTGATTCATTCAAATGTTACCATGATAGTAAGCATGAAGTGAAGAAAGAAAGAAAGAAGAAAAGCTTAAATGAAAAGAAGCCTTAGTGCTCACACTCAGAAAAGCTTTTAAGCAAGATGGAAACTATGTTCTTATAATCTCTTAAAGATTCATCATTAGATTAGTTTCTACATTAGGAAGCAAGAAGTTGTTACTCATCACTTGATATGTGCTTAACTTGGAGTAATTAGCTTGCTAGGAAGCACCATTGTAATCTCCGGCAACACAACATTCTATTTTAGAATTAGTGGTTCCTCAAGTGATCTTGTGAAGATCAGTATACTTGAGATGACAAATGACAGTAGTCATTTGTGGTTTTCTAATAAGAGATCTTTAGTGATCGGATTCTATTAGACGTTAATGAACGTTATATCCTTGGGGATCCCTGAACGTTTCATTGATCTATTGTTAGTCACTTGCAGTTAGCTTGTGCATCTGTAATCAGTTCGGTTATAGTGGATTAAGTCCTTAATTGATTAAGGCGAAATCACCTTGGAAGGGTGGACTGGATTAGCTTGGGAGTTGCTCAAGTGAACCAGGATATATGTTGTGTTCTTTACTTTCAGTATGCTTTATTATTTATGCTTCCGTAATGTATTTAATATAAGAGCATAAAAGCATCAAGTGAAGAAGAAGACAAGAAAAAGAAAAAGTTTTTATTAAGGCGCAAACCCAATTCAATCCCCCCCTTTCTTGTGTTTATTTCTCACCTTCAGTTTCTTGATGTTATAGAGTTAGATCCAAGGTGGAGATTTGTGAGATATTAAATCGAACTCTAGTATAGTCGAAGTCTGTTCTCGAGTAATGCGTGTTGTAGTCGAAGTTTGTTTTAACATGCATTAGTCAATATTACTAGGTTTGTTAGCATGTTGAGTTGGGTCTTGCTTGTAAGACCAATTGTTTAAGTTAGCTTGTAATGGGTAATTGTTAAAAAGTCCATTAGGTCAGTGTATTAGTTTTCTTATAAATAGCATACTAGTCTCTCAACTTGTATAAGGAAAAAATAGGAAGATAAAATCATAATTCAAGAGAAAGAGATTATTTGTTATTTTTGTATACTTGTAATCTTGTTTGACAGAGAAAGTAAAGAATAACAGTTTATAACCAATTCTTGTTGTTTCTTCTTGTTGTTTTCCCTTGTTTTCTTTGTTAACCCTAACCCTTGTGTGTTTCTTGTCTATAAAGAAGCCGTTTATATTTTGTTTCAACGCATCCTATTCACAACAAGAACGAAGCTGCATGGTGAAGAAGAAGGTTGGATATAGTCTACCTTAAGTATGAGGAAATCCGCAAGAGTGCAACCCGTGTCGAGACTAAACCAGTTCTTCTAAAAAAAGGGATTCTTCCACCGGAACATATTCGGTCACTTGTGGAGGAGTTCAAGATCATAAGTGTAAAGGTGTGGTCACTGAAGAATGAGTTGGTGGTCCAGAGAGCCATATACTGAACATGCATGAAGCAAATAAAACAAAAGGATTGTCAAAAGTGTATGATGAGAAGATGAAGGTGAGAAAAATAATTAGAAGGGGGGGGGGGGTTGAATAAGTATGACAAATAATCAAAGATTCAAACACAGTTATTTTTATCCTGGTTCGTTGAACTCAACTACTCCAGTCCACCCTCTCAAGAGTGATTTGCCTTTCTCAGTCAAGGACTTAATCCACTATTTAATCAAACAGATTACAATAGTAACACCTAAGAACAACTGTTCTTAGTCTTCTCAAGAGCTACTGATCCCAACTGGATCCTATTAAGGAAACCTTTTACAATCAATGTAAAAACTATTACAAGAGTAAGAATGCTTCTAAAAAGCTATTATCACAACTGTGATATTTCTCTTAAGTTTAAGAACAATGTTACAGCAAATAGAATATAAGAACTTTTGAGAGATTTGCTTTTAGTAAATTTTTGCAAGTTGTTCGTTACTGAAGAAGATGGGGTGGACTTCTTTATATAGGCACTTAGATCCATGAAGTCTTCTCAACGTTGAAGGTTGTGCTGAAAAGCTTGGTGCCTTTTGTCTTCACATTGGAGGCTGTGCTGAAAAAGCCTGATGCCTTTTGTCTTTTATTTTGCAGAAACTTTCCTTAGAATGGAATGCACAAATAAAACCTTTTTGTCTGTGTTCTTGTGTCTAGCATAAAAGAGGAAAGAGTTGTTGAGATATGCCAACGTACATATTCAAATCTTCTTCACTAAGTAAGTTCAGCTATCAACATTAGAGTCTGGATCTTCAGAATCTCCAGAGTAGAGATCTTCTGGATCTTCAGAGTCTTAGGATGTTCTTCAGATTATGCTGAATCAGAGTATATGCAGCTTGTGTGCTTGAGCGTGTAGTTCTGTCAGAGCAGAGTCTTCTATATCAGATTCTTAATACTTATGCAGCGCAGTATCTTCAGAGTCTTTTGATGACTAAGCTTCTAAACTCTTAGAGTCTTTTATTCTTTAGAGGCTTCTGCTTCATAGTCTTCAGTAGACAGCACTCAGATTCTTCTAGGAGCAGCGTTCAGATCTTCATTTAAGATGCTCTTGAACCTTTGAAGCCTTTCATAATATCATTGTTCATATCCAAATTTGTTCTTTTAAGAATATTTTCTTTAGTACCTGTAGCAAACAGTCTAGAACAAATTTAGAGTATATAATTCTTGAATACAAAATTCATAAGTGTTATCATCAAAACATAGAGATATTACTAAGAAACAATCTGTGTTCTTACAATCTTCCCCTTTTTGATGATGACAAAACATGAGAAATTTTGTTCAATAAAAAGTATGAATTATAACTCCCCCTGAGATTAACAATCTCCCCCTGAAATAAATACTCTAATAGAGGAAAACACTTCTCTTTTTGATTAAGTATATTTCAGATTCAGAGCCTGGTGCAGGAGGTTTGACTTTCAGACACAAATCTTGATGCCAGATAATTATGACTTCCTTCAGTCAGAGCGCCTGGTTATCATCTTGCTTGAATTATCTTTCAGAGTAAAGGTATCAGATTAAGATATCATAGTTGATTGAATACTCAGATTTGCTTTAGAAGATCAGGTTCTGGTTGGAAAAGTCTCAGGGTAACTTCAATGAATTATGTCAGATATATCAATTTAATCTGAAAGACTTAAATTCAAAGTAAGTTAATAAAATGTTTGAATTTCAGTTTTAGTAATTGCTTATAGGTTGAACAATCAGATTCTCTTTTTCTCCCCCCTTTTTGTCATAATCAAAAAGATTTTTAAAGACATAAAGATACAGAAGGAAAAAAAACATATAGAAGCAAAAACATCAACTTCCAATTAATCATATTAAAGTTCACAATCAAACAGATATATGTCAAAAAGCATAACACAACAATAAGAAAACAACAGAAGCAATAACATGTGCAAAAACATCAAATAAAACTAAGTTTGGCGTGAGGCAATAAGGGTCAGAAGCTCTGTCATTTTGGTTGTTGACTCTTCTTGCTTATACATCCAGGTCTTAATCTCATCAGTTGTCTTCTCTTGCTTTATCATCCAATCTTTTATTTCCTTGACATCATTCACAAGCTCTGTGACCATAGATGAAGAAGGAGCAGATGCAGTAGCATTAGTGTTCTCTTCAGACTGGTTCTCTTCAGAAGCTTGTTCAACCATTTCAGATTCAGAAGCTTCTGGAGAAGCAGCTTCCAGAAGCAACACAGGAGGAAGAGGAGGCATGTTCATCAGAGTTATCTTGATTAACTCTGCAAACTGAGTCTTTGCAAGCTTAGAACATTTAGCTCTAACTTTTAAAGCAGCTTTGTTGAACATCCAGATGAAACGCTTCCAAGCAGCATTTGAAACAGCTGGATCCAAACTTGACATGCACACATCCTTAACCCAAGCATATTCAGAATCTATCTCCTTCTTGAATATTTCAAACATAACATTAACACATGATCCTAGATCTGACTGTTCAGAGGGTTTAGGATTAGGAGTGTTAACATGAGTAGGCTCAGATGGTGTAGGTTCATATGGTGTAGGTTCAGATGGTTGTGGTTGAGGTGATGTTGGTTGAGATGTTTGTATGTAAGATTGAGGGAGTTCAGATGGTTGAGGAATGGTTTGTGTTTCAGATAGATTGGTTTCAGATGGTTAAGTGATGGTTTGTGGTTCAGATAGATTGGTTTCAGATGGTTGAGTGATGGTTTGTGGTTCAGATAGATTGGTTTCAGATGGTTAAGGGATGGTTTGGGTTTCAGATGTTTGAGTTTCAGATGGTTGAGAGATGGTTTTCTGAGGTGGGGAGTTGGGTGAAGTATGAAACATAGAAATGTTAACATGTTCCTTCATAGCAATGTTAGAACGTGGTTCAAAATCAGATGAATCATATGATTCACAATCAGAAGATTCTTCTGAGTGAACAAATGTTGAAGAAATGTTAATGGATTGATTAAGGGGTTCTATATCCAGAATATCTTCAGAAAGATTTGGATCTTCTGATGGAATTGGTTGTTCAGAGTGTTCAGTTTGAACAGTCTCTGGTTGGTTTGGTTCTGAGATGATTATATCTGGTTGGGGAATTTCTAATTGGGGAATTTCTGGTTATGAAATTTCTGGTTGTGAAATTTCTGTTTGTGAAATTTCTGGTTGAGTAGGTTGAGGGGGTTCAGATGTAGTATGAGATTGGGGTTCAGAGGGAATTGGTACAGAAGATGGTTGTGAATGTACTGGTTCAGATGAAGGTGGTTCAAATGAAAGGTTTGCAGATTGTTTGGGTTTAGAAGTTCTATGTCTAAGGTTTGGAGAGAGTTGAGGTGATGAAAGGGGTGAATGAACAGCAGGTGTAGGATCAGATGTTAATACCTGATGAATAGTGTCTCTTATCTCTTCCAGAGTAGCATCTCTAGAATTGAATCTGGCTTTCTTTACTCCTTTCTTCTTTTTCTTCCTTGAAACTTCAGATACTTTCCTTTTCTTCTGAACCGATCCTTCTTCAGCTTTTCTCTTACTACACCTTTCCTTCATCAGATTGGGCATTTCTTCTCCTTGTTTCTGAACAAGGTTAGCAGGTAGAGGAATTCCTTCCTTCAGACACTCTGCAATGTAAGTCCAGACAATACTTTTTGGTTCATCTGCACTGAACATTGGAAAATCTTCTATTGGTATCCTTCTGCCATTGACCTCCTCAGAGTTTATCTTCCTTAGTTTACCATTCAGCTCTAAAATGATCTTCATCCTTTTCAGAGTGAGTTCGTTTATCTTAGATCCAATGATGTATGACAGATCCTCTGTTATCTTTGCATCTGTCAGATGCTTCAACAACTTGTTTTCTATAAAGATGTCTGAAATAAGTCTTCCCAGAGGTATCCAAGTTCTAACTTTCCCAGCTTTGGCTCTGACCTCTTCTCTAGTCTCTTTGACATGAGTCAGAAGATGACTGAAAATCAGATAGGGCAGATCCACCTTAATGTTCTTGCTGATGCAGTACATGAAGTACAGATGCTCTGAACTCACATAGTCTGGTGAGTTAGTTGACTTTCTGTGAAAGATTGTACTCATAAATATCTTTGCCCAGATCCTATAGATAGATTTCAGATCTTTAACCTTACTTGTTGGTGTTCCAGCTACAGTAATCTCTTCATATACCTTAGCCATATTGTTGCGGTGAAAATCGGATATCAAGCTATTGAATTAACTTGAACCTTAATTCTTTTACAATCGGACTTTAATTTATCCAAAGGAAAGGTCTAAAGAAAGAAAGAACCTTTTGCGCGATGTTACAACAACGCTAAGAGATTCGGGGATCAGGGGTTGGTTATGCATAGGGTAGGTATTTCACATCCTAAACATCTGTAGTACTCTACAGGAACCTTTTGTTTATTTATATGCTAAGTTTGCTAAATGTTTGCTAAGGATTGGGATTGGGTAAAGGGTGTAGGTTAAAACCTAAAGATAGTTTCTAAGGTTGCTCGCAAAGACGTCGCGTCCTCTGCCTACGTATCCTAACTAGGATAGAATCAGAGCAATCGTAGTTCACCTCACAAGGGTTGAAGAACGCTTGATTGCGATCAAGGTTCAAAGGGGAACAAACGTAATAATGTTTGTGTAGAGTTTCACAAAACTCTCTATGTTTATGTTGTAACACTCAAAGGGGGAAGTAAGTAATCATCACTATGATTCTTATTTAGAGTTAAACAAACTCTAACCTAGGGTTCTAGTTGAGGGACACTCCTAGTAAAGGTGGGTCTTTTAGACTTAGGCAAAGTCTAATGGCTTATGGGTTCTAATCTTAACTAAGATTCAATATGACTTTACAAAGTTAAAAGGGGTAATAAGCTATCCATGACACAAGGGCCAATGGAGAAACTTTTCCTTTGGAAGGGGAGATAGTGGGCAACTGGATGAGAATTAAAAAGTTCCATCACTTGGGGAATAATTTAACAAGGTATAAACATATTCAAACATGAGAAATATAGAAGACATGATTATAATCAAGGATTAACCAACACATTATAATGAGCGAGTATTTTGAGTAGAATGAATGGTTACAACCAAGCATGGTAAGCATGTTACAATAAGCATGTTTTGACAAAGATATAGGCATATCTTAACAAAGATTGAAAGTACGGTTTTAACAAGGATTATGAAAACATGATAAAGGTGACAACCATGTAAACAAATAATAGTTTGAAAACAAATCATGTTATAAACTCAAAGCGTAACAACAATATGCATAGATAACAATCTCACACAATTAAATTAGTTTAGCCTCGTAATTTAGGAGGTGCTATGATAAAGGCCTACTTGACAAAGTAAAGATGGAGAAAAACACATGGTAACGACCAGACAAGAGAGTGATACCCTAATATGCTAACCAACATAAAGGAAATAAATCTTACAAGTTAAAAATAAACATGATATGAAGGAAGTTCAAGTCGAAACACACGGTAAAGACCTAAGAACAGATTTACTAACAAGTAAGAAAAAAAAAACATTGTAAAAACAAGCAATTATGATATTACAATCCATTAAATAAAACTAGACATTACAATGAAAAGGTTGCAAAAAGAACGGGTTAAAACTGATAAACAACGAATAAATTATGGATATTTGAAGTTTGATTGATTTCATGATAATAAAATAAATAAGCAAGCAAATAAAAAGGAAGGGGCATGGGTGGGGATTGAATCCACGCCCTTGTGCTTACCAACACAACAAACTAACCACCAAGCCACAGCATGCGCGTGTTAGATAGAAATGGAAAGAATGAATAAAATAATAAAACATGAAAAAAGAATAAAAAGAAGCGCAAAAATGCCTCGCTGGGGCTCGAACCCAGGACACAAGGCATGATAGGCGTTTTAATGGCAAGGTAATAACCACTGGGGTGGCGATACATCCGTTGATTATCCCACCCCAATAAATACATAAGCCTTCACGCGTGTTATTTTGGGCCCAAAACCAAGGCAAACAAAACAGATACGGATTGGATCGAAACTCTATCAAACCAAAACCAAATTCAACAAAATTAGAGTCTAAATTGCTTGGAATTTAATGAGGACTGAGATGGTGCAGTTCAAATTTTGAGATAATGTACATGACAAAAAACACGAATGCACATGCATACTATGAGTTTGGAATGCATTTTTGAAGCCAAGGGTCAAAACAGAAAGTTTTTCAAGCAATTGTGAGTTTGAGCAAGTTTGCAAATTGATATAGGAGATGTTTCAACAGAAAAATAACATACAAAGATCAATAGAGTAAAAAATGAGTGTGTGAGTGGCTGGTGTGTGCTTTTGTTGTGCAAGTCAAAGGTGAAATTGAGTGATAATCTCAAAACCAGCAAAATGATGATCTAGGCCACTTCTAAATGCATACACAAACATACATCAAGGATTACCACCTGCTTTGTACTGTTTAAATCACAGCTGATATGCTTAACTGTTTTGACAGTTTCTACAAGGGTTTGGAGTTCCAACATGGCAATGCTTCTATGACAGTATGATTAAAAACATGATATGATTTCCAACTGACATGTTTATATGCAACAAGTTCAACAAGATGGATGCCAACTTCACATAACAATATCAAACAATCAAAATCAAACCTATGAGAAATCCAACTCGAAGAGTAACACAAATTTAATCAAGAACCTAAAACTGTCCTGCTCCCTCCTCTTTAGTAGTAACAGTCACATTCACATCCCCTTTTTGTTTTATTTCAAAGAGCATTCACCAAAACAAACTTCAAACAGTTTTGACAGCAATGAACATGATTTCATTAAAAATAGCAAGCATGATGATTTTGAAATGCAAAGGGAAAATCATGGCAGTTGGGTTTATAATCAAATGGTGATGCTACAACTTTAAAATAAAGAGTGTGAGACATCCCAATACAGGTTTGGTGCAGAGGTGAATTGGTGTGGAAATTGTCATTTTGACTTGTTTAAGGATTCTTGTGACAACATGTGATTTTTTTCAAGTTTTAGCAATTCTTATGCTGTTAGAGGCATGGATCAAAAAGACTGAAAAAACTGTTTTTTAAAAAAAGGGGAAAGTAAAGCAAGATGCATCAAGCTATATTTCAAAACATCAACACATACTTCCAAGGATCCATGCTCTACCAAGACAGGAACATGGATATATAAGATTGCAATACCTTAGCTGAAACCTTAACATCACAGCAGGTTGATAAACTTCTCAACAATCATGGCCAGAAAATTAGTACATCCCTCAAATCAAAATTCCAATAGCATACACAATGAATGTCAACTATAGTGCTTTTACAAAAGCACTGCCTATCTACAGACCAAAGGTCAACTTCAAATTCTAACATGGCTAGCAAGCAAGTAACAGTGGTGAGCCAACATAAGTTGGGCAGATAGATGATTAAATCCAAAATCCAAGGCAGTTTGGAACAAAACAGGAATGGTATCACAATGTACACATTTTTATACAGCAGGTCGTGAACCTTATCATACACAAGACTGCAATGTTTGAAATCAAAAGCATTAGAGTTTAAATCATTTCAAAATAGACAGTGAGCAGCAGATCATGTATAGGTTTTCTAGGATAACAACCATGTTCATCCAAACTTCTATTGGTCTCCATAACAGCTACCAATCCAAAATGATGGTTACCTTAATGACAACTTTTAAATTACACAAGCAAAAGCAAGAATAACAGGTTTGATCTTTTTATGCCTTAATATGTAAGAATCTTCAATAATGGGCATGATTAAATGTGTTGTTCTTTCTTGAAATAAAAGCCATCAATTTGTAAAAGACCAACCAACTTAGTTTGGGGACCAGTTTTAAAAATAACAAGGCACTGGAAGCTGACAAGCCCTCTTTCACATAGTTTTGGTATGCAAAAACATGAGTTCAATACCACACATACCAATGCTGACACACCTCACCAGTCTTAGCAGAAACAAAGCTATATTGCCCTAGTGGCAATCTAAACAGGTTGATAATCCTAAAAAACAAACTTGAGCAGAATCAAAACAGCTTTATGAACATGTTGCTACAGATTACCACATACTGTTTATGAAACAACAATTAACAAGCTAACAAAGATGACAATCAAGATCTTCAATGTGAGCTACACACTTTGTACACACCAATTTTGTGAGGATTGTGAAAGTGTTCCTTGCTGGTAGGATAGGTGACACAGCTTGAATTAGAACAGTTTATGACAGTAAAAACTCATGATATCCAAATATTTGACAATAAGGTAAAACCAAGAATAACACACTAAACCACATCTCATCATCATTGACAAACCAAACAGTTTTGCAATTAGAACCCTTATGCCAACAAACTTGTATGAGATAACAATCATTCATAACAGCATGATAAACTAAAAGTGATGTGTGTTGATGTGATTGTGTCAACCAATGTATTTTTGATATTATGCACAAAACAGCCAAGTAAGTACACAGACATATTTCAAAATGCATTTAAAAACATGTTAGGATGATGAATTCAGCTTGGTATAGCTCTATGCAAGATATGAGTGTCAACTGCTATGCATAATCCAAAACAGACTTTGATGCCAATATATGATAACAATCATTCATAGTAGCATGAACTGTAGATACCAACCAAGTTTAAGCTAGCAGACCCAATTCCTATGCCAGCAGTGAGATTCTAGTGGTTTGTAGCTCAGACAAATTTGTTTCCTGATTGTACACTAATTGTAAATTGGTGCAGTTCTCAAACAGTGGCAAAGTTAGATCTCATGCTATTGGTAACCTTATCCCACAGTGGACATACACTTTCTAGCCATCAATCATGAATTAGCATACTTTGGCATGACAAAAAGGATCTTTGAGTGACAACACAAATTAAATGTCATAGTTGAATACATCCATTCACTAACAAACTTATGGTTCTAAGTACAACAGAAAATAAACAGCATCACCACATAATCATGAAACCAACAATAGTCAAGATGCTCATATGTTCACAGCACAACAGTTGAATTAATATGACAGAAACATGTTCAAATATTTGTACTAATGCTTAGGAGAACCTCCATCATTCCCAACAACAAACAATCATGAAAATTACTAAAGTGTACATAGCTCAAAGTCTAAAAAATACTCAAAAATGTCAATTTATGAAAGATAATGCTAAAGCCAATAAGGATCAATTACATACCTTTTGTAGATCCTTAGGAGTAGGTTATATCAGTTGAGAAAACCAGAGATTGCTTGCTCCAATTTTTGCCCTTTTGAAATTTCTTCCACTTTAAGCCACAATACACTTTCAATGCCAAATGGAGAGATGTGAGTTTCTAATGATTGGTAAGTGTTTGAACAGTTGAGGAATGCTATTTATGAGGTGTTAGAGGGATCAAAACTTCAAGAACATGTTTAGAACAAGATTTGGTGATTTTTGTAGCTTTGGTCAAAGTATGGTGGAATGAGAGTTGACTTTTTGATTTTTTGTGGTTCTTGATGTTTTAATGAGTCATACACCTTCTATATGTCATTTAGGAGATATGTGGATGGTTGTGAGAGTGTTGGAAATATTAGAAATGAAAATGGTGTGAAAGTTGCAAAATGACCATTTTTGGTGTTTTTGAACTTTTCTTCACTTATAAGTAAAAAGAGAATGAGAGGGAGAGCTGTGATGCTTTGATCTTATGAGCAGCTCTGGTGTGAAAAACAAATGAGGGTGAGGCCTCTATTTATAGGAGAAAGAAGGATGAGGGCAGCTTTGTATTTTCCATTTTTGGAGGGAGTTTCATGATGATTCTTTCAAAATCTTGCCAATATCTTCATATCAGCTTCTACACATCAAACCCTTGGCTCAAGATATGCAAGTATCAGCTGACATGAAGGATTTGAGATGACTAGAGAGAGCTATGAAGGTAGGGGCCTGCAGCTCCCCCAAATTGCTTGAAAAGTTTCTCTTTCATGACTTAAAAATGATTATTTTAATTGCAACTTGCCATCAACTTGCTTGGCTCATCATTTCAATCTTTTTTATGGTTTTCTATTCATTCATACCTCATATTATCAGATTGTAACATGATCCAAGGGTGGAGAGTGCCTCAAGTTGTAAAAATCCAACTTTTAGTGAACTTTTAGTGAACTTTTAGTGTGACAGACCCAACTTCAAGACACCATAACTTCCAGCTCACAACTCCTCTTGGGGAGTTCTTGTTCTTTTTGGAAAGCCCTCATATAGCTCTACAACATTCATGTTTGTAAAAAGTTCCAAATCTATGTGCATCTTGGTTGAAAAGTCCCTTAAAGTTAGCAAAAAAACAAGTTTTGATGCAGCCAGATTTTGAGAAATTCACTAAGTGTTTTGTACTAAAACATGTCTTTGATGATCACTCCAATTCCATGCATTTTATGAGTGTGGACTAGTATAGTACTTTTGTAGGACTTGTTAAGAGCTTTCCGACGAGCTTTGAACCACCTCATTTGGGTGTGTGGTTAGGGAGTTAGGGTTTAGCCCCTTTCGAAACCCTAATTTCCCGATTTTTCGATTACTCTCACGTCCTTGATCCGATGATCATGAAAATTGATATGTAGGTCCCTCATGACATAAGGAACAACTTTGCTTCACAACTTGAAGTCCAATTCCTAAAATTTGGGGGGTTGACTTTTCGGTCAACCGTACGATCGATCGACGATTACCGGACCGTCCGTTCACGTTTCGGAGCTTCCAAGACTTTGAAACTCTTTGAGGGGACTTCACTAAGCCATATGAACTTTTTAAACCATACTTTTGTCCTTGAATTATTTCTCAAATCTAAAGTCAAACTACAGTTGACTTTTTCAACCCGAAAAACCCTAATCGGGTGCCTTGAACTGCACTGCACCCCATCTGTTGGTGATTACCTCAAATTGAACTCACACATGGCCCAATATGGTATTCTTGATCTCATTTCATAAATGATTCAACCCAAAACATTGGTTGACCAATCCTCTAACCTTCGATTTTATCAGTGCGGAGCCCCGTTTCATCTGTATCTTGACAAAAACACACTTCGAAACTTGTTAAGGTTAGATAAATAAATGCATATGATATGAAGAGAATATAAGGGGTCAAAATTTGGGGTGCAACACATATCAATACGTGAAGAGGCTAGGTTTGTAACACCATCAGATTCTTTATAACTGAATAGTTGCCTGATCAGTTTCTCAGTAATCACTATCTCCTTCCCAAGGACAGATGAGTGAATGAACTTAGGACCAGTACTAGCGTGAATCCAGAATTCCTTTACAAGAGTTGGGTACACAGGACCCATTAGTCTCTCAAAATACTTCTCCCAGCCTTGAGCTTTAATGGCAGTTTTTAGGTCAAACCCATTTTCTTCTATTGATTCAAGATTAACGAAACTCTCACACAGAACTTCAAGATCCACTACTGGAGTAAATAGAGTGCATTCTGGTTTCTTGTACATTATATTTTTGTTGGAGATTTCAGCAACATTTGATGTAGAAGCCATTGATGAGGATGAAGCTTTTGATTTGGGTTTAGGGTTTTGGTAGAGATTGAAGAGTAAGCAAAAACGCATAAGTGTAGTGAGTGTGAAAAGTGTGAAAATAGTGTGATAGGTGGTATTTATAGAAAACTAAAAAATCAAGCATTGGGCACATCAATAGAAACCTACGCACGTTTACACATAACATTTAATGAAAGTAATCATTTAAATTTAAAATTATGACAATTGGGGGGAAATCCAAGAAAAATGAGATTTTCAAAGCAATACCTCAAACGTCAATTCAGTAGAGCACTCCATCTTTTCAGATACTGAGTGACACGTGTTTGCTTTGTATATGCATCTGATATCTCTCACGAAATGAAACGTTTCCAACGTTCAGATCTTCTGAGTTTGTTAGTTCAGAGTTTCACACAAATAAATCAATTAAAGATAAATGAACACATAATCAGATGAAATACTTCATATCTTTAAACATTTTGCATCTGAGAAGTTGCCTCTGATAAATATTACTCTGGGCAAAAATCCATACAAATATTTTTCAGAATGAACTTAAACCTATCTTCAGCAAGGGGTTTTGTGAAAATATCAGCCCATTGATGATCTGTGTCAACAAAAGCTAGATTTATTACACCCTTCTGAACATAGTCTCTGATGAAGTGATGTTTAATTTCTATATGTTTAGCCTTAGAATGTAAGATTGGATTATTTTACAAACATATAGCAGAAGTATTATCACAGAAGATAGAAAGATTACTCTCATAGATCTGATAATCTTCTAACTGACTCTTCATCTAGAGCATCTGCGTACAACATCCAGCAGCAACAATGTATTATGCCTATGTAGTTGATAGTGCAATAGTGGGTTGCTTCTTGCTGTACCATGAGATCAGATGACTTCCAAGAAACTGACAGCTTCCAGAAGTGCTTTTACGTTCAACTCTGTCTCCAGCATAATCAGCATCACAGAATCCAACTAATGAAAATTCATCAGATCTTCTGTAACACAGACCCATGTTAGTAGTACCTTTCAGATACCTTAGAATCCTCTTAACAGCTGTTAAGTGTGATTCTCTAGGATCTGATTGGAATCTTGCACATAAGCAGACACTAAACAGAATATCAGGTCTAGAAGCAGTCAAGTATAAAAGAGATCCTATCATACCTCTGTAGAGTTTCTGATCTACCTTCTTACTTACCTCTTCCTTACCTATAGTGCTTGTAAGGTGCATTGGAGTTTTTGCCATCTTACTATCAACCATGTTGAACTTCTTCAGAAGCTCTTTAACATATTTGGTCTGATGTATGTAGGTGCACTCTGGAGTCTGGTTGACTTGGATTCCCAAAAAGAATCTCAATTCTCCCATCATGCTCATTTCAAACTCTTGCCACTGGAGCATAAGTTTCAGTGTAATCAATACCTTCTTGTTGACTGTAACCTTGAGCAACTAGCCTTGCCTTATTCCTTTCAACTTCTCCCTTTTCATTCAACTTATTCCTGAAGACCCATTTTGTTCCAATAACATTGAATCCTTTAGGTCTAGGAACCAGATCCCAAACTTCATTTCTGGTGAATTGATTTAGCTCTTCTTGCATGGCAATAATCCATTCATTATCTTTCAGAGCCTCATCCATAGATGTTGGTTCAATTATTGACACTAAGCCAAACAATGAAGATTCAGATGTTCTGAGATAGGATCTTGTCCTGATTAGATCATCTTTCTTTCCAATAATCACATCTTCTGGGTGAGATGCCTTGATTCTGGAAGAAGATCCTTTGACATTTGATCTTTCAGAAATGTGTAAGTTGTCCAATTGAGAAGATAAGGGAATAGCATCTGGAGTTGCTTCAGATTCCTTCTCTTTAGCCTTTTCTACCTCTGAGCCTTTAGAGTCTGTGAGAATCACTTCTCTATCTGCAGAATTTTCAACTGCTTTGGCTTTTCACTAAGTGTTTTGTACTAAAACATGACTTTGATGATAACTCCAATTCCATGAATTTTATGAGTGTGGACTAGTATAGGGCTTTTGTAGGACTTGTTAAGAGCTTTCCGACGAGCTCTGAACCACCTCATTTGGGTGTGTGGTTAGGGAGTTAGGGTTTAGCCCCTTTCGAAACCCTAATTTCCCGATTTTTCGATTACTCTCACGTCCTTGATCCGATGATCATGAAAATTGATATGTAGGTCCCTCATGACATAAGGAACAACTTTTCTTCACAACTTGAAGTCCAATTCCTAAAATTTGGGGGGTTGACTTTTCGGTCAACCGTACGATCGATCGGCGATTACCGGACCGTCCGTTCATGTTTCGGAGCTTCCAAGACTTTGAAACTCTTTGAGGGGACTTCACTAAGCCATATGAACTTTTTAAACCATACTTTTGTCCTTGAATTATTTCTCAAATCTAAAGTCAAACTACAGTTGAATTTTTCAACCCGAAAAACCCTAATCGGGTGCCTTGAACTGCACTGCACCCCATCTGTTGGTGATTACCTCAAATTGAACTCACACATGGCCCAATATGGTATTCTTGATCTCATTTCATAAATGATTCAACCCAAAACATTGGTTGACCAATCCTCTAACCTTCGATTTTATCAGTGCGGAGCCCCGTTTCATCTGTATCTTGACAAAAACACACTTCGAAACTTGTTAAGGTTAGATAAATAAATGCATATGATATGAAGAGGATATAAGGGGTCAAAATTTGTGGTGCAACAGATGCCCCTATTTAAATATCTTCACTAGATGGTAATGAGAGATGACAATCCTCATAGAATCGTAGTGAAGGGTATTTAAATATAGCAAACCAGAAATTTTGTCCCTTAGATCCGATGGTATGCAAAAGGACAAATGCAAATATGCCATGAATCTAAATGATGTTATATAATGTTTGAATGCCAGACAGATGCAAACACACGAACAAATATGAAAGAACGGCAAAACGACGAGTAACCACTCATGGGAACCCAACACACTGGGGAAAGATTCCCAGCGAGGTAAACAAGATAATTCAAATATGACTAAAGATGCTTGTTCAAAGAAATCTTTCATGCAGGGGACACAAATTCCACCAGGGAAGACACATCTTCATCGGGGAAAGGAGATCTGAACCTTATTGGGGGTAACCAGATGAGGAAAAACCACCGGGGAAGATGATAACTCTTCACTGGGGAAACGAAAGAAGAGAAATGCAAAACACACTGGGGAAGAGACCCACTGGGGAAAGCTTTGCTGGGGAACAAAATCCACTGGGGAAGCACAGCTTCATCGGGGAAAAGACGGAACAAAGACACGAATCTCACTGGAGATGACCAGATTGAGAAAGATTTCCTATAACGAAGAGTTCAAACAAGATCTTCAGGAAGAGGTTAGAAATAAGACCGGACGTGCCGGGGAAACTAGTATCCACTAGTTCTCCGAGACTCGACTGGAAAAGCAAAAGCTTCAACTGGGGAGACAGATGACCAGAATAACAAATAGCTTCGAACAGTGCTAGTTTCCACTAGACTTACTGGGGATATGGTGACGACCAAAACAATAACGGTTTCCAAGAAGTGTTAAATATCACTAGACTTCCTGGGGATATGGTGACGACCAAATCGAAGTTCCAATTACAATTGGGAAATTCCAAGCAATGTTGTCAAAACAACAGGACTCTGGCTGGGGAAGTTGGCAACAATCAACTTTCGGTACTAATAACAATTAATTTTCAAGCAATGCCAGTAACCACTGGTCTTAGAGGGGACTGGTGATGACCAAATCAAGATATACCAATAACAATTGGTTCTGGACAATGCTAGTAACCACTAGTCTTAACTGGGGCTTTCGGTGACAACCGAGTCCAGGGAGACCAATGACCATTGGTGCCTTCTTTTACAAAGTTTGGTAACGACCAGAGGATAACGACCTGCTTCAAGCGATGCCAATGACTACTGGACTTAAGTCAATTGGTGACGACCGAATTAGGCATACCAATATCAATTGGTTCTGGATAGTGCTAGTAACCACTAGATTTTCCAAACAAAGCTAGTGACCTCTAGACTTATAGAGATTGGTAATAACTGAATCAAGGGGTACCAATGACAATTGGATTTGAAGGTGATGCCAATAATCATTGGATTTTTAGGGAATTTTGGTGACGACCAACTCCAATGTTAATGATCATTGGTTTTTTAGAGGGCAATACTAGTAACCACTAGATTTTTAGCCAAATTTGGTGAAAACCGAATCAGAGGGACTCCAATAACAATTGGTTTGCTTTATAACAGAATCAGTATCAACTGAGTTTAAAGAACAGTTGGTGACGACCGAATCACTGTACCGAACGTAGTTAGTTCTGAACACGTGCTAGTGACCACTAGTCTTTCAAAGTTTGTTGGTGACAACCAAATCGAAGGTGAAAATTGGTAATAACCCCCTGCTTGTATAAATTAGACATTGCTAGTCACCACTAACTTCCCAAAGCAGATAAGGAAACCCCCGGATGTCAACTTTGAAGCGAACTTGTAACAACAAAACAAAGATAAAGGTAACGACCAAAGGATCTCGACGGCGGGAATGCAAACAAATGCGTATGCTGGCATGATGTTGTATGCAAGACGCAGAACGACCTGTAGGAATAGAGGAAAACCAAATAAAGAGAGAACTCGTCACGCTGAGTTTCAAAATGCCTCAAGTCAGGCGACACTTCCTTCTTTGAAGCAGATAACGATCTTTTCTCAGTAATATCCCCGTGATTTTGCAAGGAAGAAGTCTTAGCTTAATAGCTAGAACTGCTGTTGGACGCATCTATCTCGGTCAAAGGTAACAGCGATTTCCACAACTTCAAGAACTGTGTAATATCATCATATTACCTTTAGAACTCTTCAATCATTTTGTCAAATTGTGCTTTCTTTTTAAAACAAGACTTAAGTTTTTCAAAACACTTTGCTTTCATGAAAATTCTTATTAACAAACAACTGAAATTGCATAACAAAAATAGCAGATCATAACAATGGTTTGGCCAAAAAAAAGAACTGATTTTATTGATAGACAAGAACTTTACAAAAGGCAAAGCCTTGGGGATTTTTATGAGTTTTGAAAAATGGCAACAGAAAAAAAATTACAGAATCCCATGATAATTCGGTCCTTCCGATTGCCAGTTCACTTGCTTTGCTGCTTCTGACGAGAACAACAAGCGTTGACCTTTCTTCTAATATTCTGCACAGGAGTCTGCCCCAGCGTCTGTCATCTTTCAAACATTGGGTTTTCATCTTGTCGAGGCACTGAAATCCTCCTTCCATGTATTTCGTTTCAGGCGTAGTATTTTCTTACTGCGTCTGAGTTGATGGGATACTTGAGTGGTTCGCCATCCATGGTTTTGAGAATCAGAGATCCTCCGGAGAAAACGGTCTCCATGACAAAAGGGCCGCCGTAGTTGGGCATCCACTTGCCACGCATGTCTTTTTGTGTAGGTAGGTTTTTTCTAAGCACAAGCTCACCTTCCCTATACTCTTTGGGACGAACCTTCTTGTTGAATGCCCGGGCCATCCTTCGTTGATAGATTTGACTGTGACACATAGCCGTCATTATTTTCTCGTCGATGAGATTCAACGAGTCGAATCTTTCTTTTATCCACTCGTCTTCATCCAGCTTTGCTTCCGTCAAGATCTTCAAGGAAGGTATTTTGACTTCAATGGGTAGCACAACGTCCATCCCGTACACTAAAGAAAAGGGAGTTGCCCCTGTCTAAGTGCGTACTGATGTTCGGTATCCGTGCAAAGCAAATGGTAACATTTCATGCCAATCTTTGTAAGTTACGACCATTTTTTGTATTATCTTTTTGATGTTTTTGTTTGCAGCTTCTACTGCACCATTCATCTTAGGTATGTAAGGGGATGAGTTGTGATGTTTGATTTTAAAATCGTCACAAAGTTCCTTCATTGTTTTGTTGTTCAGGTTCGACCCGTTGTCAGTGATGATCTGGTTAGGGATGCCATATCGGCAAACAATCTCCTTTTTAATGAAGCGTGCGACCACTTGTTTCGTCACATTTGCATATGACGCTGCTTCCACCCATTTGGTGAAATAATCGATTGCGACAAGGATGAAACAATGGCCATTAGAAGCTTTTGGCTCTATTGCCCCGATCATATCTATGCCCCACATTGCAAAAGGCCAAGGTGACGTCATCACATTGAGAGGATGTGGAGGGACATGCACTTTATCAGCATAAACTTGACATTTATGACACTTTCGAGCGAAGAGTATGCAATCTGTCTCCAAAGTTAACCAAAAGTAACCCGCTCTTAAGATTTTCTTATCCATGGTGTGGCCATTTGCATGGGTGTCGAAGGTTCCTTCGTGTACTTCGGTCATTATGAGATTCGCCTCATTTTCATCGACGCATCGGAGTAAGACCATATCATGGTTTCTTTTGTACAAGATGCCATTGCTGATGAAGAATTTAGGTGACAACCTCCGTATTGTTCTTCTGTCAATTGTGGATGCATTAGCAGGATACTCTTGGTTTTGAAGGAAATTCTTGATATCATGAAACCATGGCTTCTCCCCAGATTCTTCGTCTATTGCCATGACGTATGCGGGTACTGTCCTTCTTTCGATGCGAATCAGAGGTGCCTCGTTGACAAACTGGACTTTCCACATGGATGCCATCATGGCCAACGCATCGGCAATGTGATTTTCTGCCCTTGGTACGTGCTTGAAGGTAATTTCATCAAAATACTCAGCCATCTCTAAGATGTGGGTCTTATAAGGAATCAATTTTTCATCCCTGGTTTCCCATTCTTCTTTGAGTTGGTATATCACCAAAGCAGAATCACCAATTACTTCCAAGATTTTGATACGGAGGTCAATGGCAGCCTCCAATCCTAGGATGCAGGCTTCATACTATGCTATGTTGTTTGTACAGGAGAAACAAAGTCGGGTTGTGACCGCAGTGTACCCTCCAGTTGGATTTTTCAGAACAGCTCCGATGCCATGTCCCTTTTTGTTTGACGCTCCGTCGAACATAATCTCCCAACGGGATCCCGGCTCGGGACCTTCCTCTGGACCAGGCTCTGGTTTCGTGCGTTGAATATACATCACATCTTCATCAGGAAAATCGAACTTGAGCGGTTGATAATCCTCCATAGGATGCTCTGCAAGGTGTTCTGACAAGATGCTCCCTTTGATGGATTTTTGAGCGACATACTGGATATCGTATTCTGATAGGAGCATATGCCATCGGGCTAATCTTCCTGTTTGAGCTGGCTTCTCAAAGATGTATTTGATGGGGTCCATCTTAGAAATCAGTATCGTAGTGTGACAAATCATGTAATGCCTCAGACGTTTGGCAGCCCATGCTAATGCACAACAAGCTTTTTCCAAGGGAGAGTAACGAATCTCGCAATCAGTGAACTTCTTGCTTAGGTAATAGATTGCATGTTCTTTCTTCCCTGACTCATCAGTCTGGCCCAAGACACAGCCCATCGAATTTTCTAACACGGTCATATACATGAACAAAGGCCTTCCAGGTACCGGAGGAATCAACATTGGAGGTTCTTGCAAATACTGCTTGATTTTCTCGAACGCCGCCTGACAGTTTTCATTCCATACCACCGTTTGATCTTTTTGTAACAACTTGAAGATCGGTGTGCAGGTAGGAGTCAGATTGGAGATGAACCTGGAGATGTAATTCAAACGTCCAAGGAAGCCTCTAACTTGTTTCTCAGTTTTGGGAGCAGGCATCTCCTGGATTGCTTTAACCTTGTCAGGGTCTACTTCAATTCCTCGCTGACTAACGATGAAACCAAGTAACTTGCCTGAGTGAACTCCGAAGGTGCATTTGGCTGGATTTAGTCTCAATTGATACTTTAGGAGTCTCTCGAATAGCTTCAGTAGATGATCCAAGTGGTCTTCTTCACTTTGGGGTTTTGCAATCATATCATCCACGTACACCTTGATTTCTTTGTGCATCATATCATGAAAGAGTGTGACCATAGCTCTCTGATACGTTGCCCCTGCGTTCTTCAAACCAAAAGGCATTACCTTATAACAATAGGTGCCCCATGGTGTGATGAAAGTTGTTTTCTCCATGTCATCTGGATCCATTTTTATCTGGTTATAACCCGAAAATCCATCCATAAACGAGAACACTGCAAAGCTTGCTGTGTTATCCACCAAAGTGTCAATATGGGGTAGCGGGAAATCATCCTTCGGACTTGCTTTATTTAGATCCCTGTAGTCGACGCACATCCTGACCTTGCCATCCTTCTTCAGGACCGATACAATGTTTGCCACCCATTCTGGATACTTGGACACTGCTAGAAAGCCAGCATCTATTTGCTTTTTGACCTCATCTCGGATTTTAAGCGCCATGTCTGGTCTCGACCTGCGAAGCTTTTGTTTGACCGGAGGACATTCTGGTTTCAGGGGGAGCTTGTGCATGACAATGTCAGTATCCAACCCTGGCATATCTTGGTAGGACCAAGCAAATACGTGATGACGAGAAAACGCATCGATTATATCGCTAGATTTCATTGACGTTTTATCGCGCATTCACCGTTTTAACGCTCGATTTCTCGAGTTTTTCTTACTATTTTGCAGGTACATCGTTATGTGAGGCCGAATCATGAATTAAGAGGAAAGGAACGAAAGAGACCAAAAGGAGACGAAGAAAGGCAGAAGCCTGCAAAAAGTCTGCATAATTTGTTACAGCCACGGTCGTTACAAAGGTGTCACGACCGTGACACCCTAATTTGGGCCATCACGACCGTGAGGAAGTAGTCACGACCGTGACACTTAAAATCCTCAAATAACGAACGTGAAGACCTTGTCACGCCCGTGACAAGGATAAAACTTGGTTTTGACTCAGACTACGTCAAGCCACCACTGAAGACCACTTCTCCTAGTAATTCTCCTCAAGGCAGCACGTGAAGACGACTTTTCCCATTTTTGCTGCCACGTTCCAGCATTTCCTCAACCACTTCAGCAAGGCCCAAGAAACAAAGGACCAAGACTCCAGCCCATTAAAGGCTCTATAAATAGTACCAGCTGAGGTGAACTGAGGGACAGACTTCATTATCCAAAATTCCTGCGGAAGCTCTGCCGAATTACCTTACGAACCAGCATTTTCATTCCAGCATTATTTTATTTCCTGTCTTGTTTTATTTGTATCCAAACCAACCGTGTAACAATTTCCAACATTAGGGAATTGTTATACTTTTATTTGTTTCCAACCTTCAGCATTCGTTTTAATTTTTATTTCCGCCTACTCCAAGCCTTCCGGTCTGTGGAAGAAGGAGTCTACTCAGATATTTGTTAATCAGGTTTTTCAATTTATTGCACTTTAATTTAATTATAATGCCTATTTATTCTTCTGCCATGGGTACGTTATTATTTAATTATGTGTCTGATTCAACCTCGATGAGTAGCTAAATACCTTAGGGCGGTATGTAGTTATAACAAACTTAACCGGTAAAATATAACCATAGGCTAAAATAATTAATCACTTAACATTCTGGCTGATACTTTTTAATTGACATAGACCTTTTCGTTACGAGAGTAAGAAAAGGGTATTAGGTTGGGTCAAGACCACGAGAGTGTGAGATTTAACCAGATAGCTAAAGTTAGGCATTTAAATTAAATACAGCGAGAGCGCTTTAAGATAAATTAGAATTATTTAGTTTCCAAAAATTACCTCTAAACACTTATGGGCTAGCGAGAGCAGGCATAGGGCTTTAGGGATAAGATCTGATATAAGACCACGAGAGTGTGAGTTGAGGGTATTTAAACTGGTAATCTCTACCGAACAGATTAAGTAAACATCTCTATAAGCCTAGGTTAGATTGACCCACCTAAGTTAGTATAATTACATACCGACCGCCTTAATATTATTTTATTAAAAACTTAAATTTAATTCCGCCTTTAATAGTCTTAAAAACCAACAACAATCGTGACAACCATTCGCCTTAGCTAAACTAGAAGTTCATCTAGCACTAAGTAACAATAGAATCCCTGTGGATCGATAATCTTAAATATTACTTCGATAGGCTGTGCACTTGCAGTAAGATACCGCTAGACGCATAAGTAGACACGTCTTTAGCCCATCAAGTTTTTGGCGCCGTTGCCGGGGATTCCTTAATTTAGTTACTAGTGCATTTAGGTAGCATTGTCTAGACTAAGGTATCAACTATTTAATTTAATCTAATCTCCGAGTGTATGCCAAGTACTCGCTCTAAAAGCGAAGACTTGCAACCTCTAATCCCTGAATCGGAACGCTTCTTACACGTAAGAAGACGTATATTCGATTTCGAAAATAATTCCAATATTCCAGATCTTCAATTAGATCCGCCTGAACCAGTCGTAAAATCAGAAAACGCAGGGATGGCTGAAGAACAAACTCATCCACTCAAATATTACGCTAATCCTTCGCAAGGTGAACCGTATTCAAGCATTGCAGCGCCGGCTATCAACCGAAATGATTTCGAACTAAAACCATCATTGATATCAGCCGTGCAACAAAATCAATTCGCCGGAAATCCTACCGAGGATCCGAATCTTCATCTTTCGATCTTTGTGCAATATGCAGATACCGTAAAAGCCAATGGAGTTACCCAAGAAGCCATTAGACTACGTTTATTTCCTTTTTCGCTTCGAGATAGAGCAAGAGCTTGGCTTCAATCTCTGCCTTCGAACTCAGTAACTACGTGGGCAGAACTTAAGAAAGTTTTCTTGAATAGATATTTTCCACCTAGCAAGACAGCTATGCTGAGAGCTCAGATCAACGGATTTAAGCAAAGAGAAAGTGAATCATTATTCGAAGCTTGGGAACGCTATAAGGATCTACTTAGACTTTGTCCACATCATGGATTAATAGATTGGATGGTCATCCATACCTTCTATGATGGACTCTTGTACAACACAAGAATGACAATTGACGCTGCCGCGGGTGGTGCATTGATGGACAAAGAATATCGTGATGCCTATGTACTTATCGAAAGTATGGCTCAAAATCATTACCTTTGGGGAAGCGAGAGAGTCGCAACTGAGAAACCAACAAAAGGAGGTATGTACGAAGTAAGTAGTATGGACCAAGTCAATGCGAAATTTGACCAACTAAGCCAAAAGATCGATAACTTGGCCATAACACCGGCAGCCACCGTGGCTGCAGTAACACCTAACTGTGAGTTATGTGGAGTCCCAGGACACGAAGTTTCTGATTGTCAACTATTGGCAGGAACTCCCACTGATCAAGTGAATTATGCTCAAGGAAACCCTTACTCAAACACATACAACCCAGGTTGGAAGAATCATCTGAACTTCTCCTATAAGAATAACAATGCTTATTACGCACCAGGTCAAGCACCAGCTACATCACCAGGATATCAAAAGACTGCTCCTAATATCCCTAGAAAATCGAACCTTGAATTGATGATGGAGAGCTTTATAGCTAGCCAATCTCAGACAAACAAGGACTTCTTAAACCAAAACATTCACACTAGTGAGCAGATTAAACAATTAGTGAGCAAAGTAGATGCATTAGCTACACATAACAAAATGCTTGAAACTCAGATTTCACAAGTAGCTCAACAAAAAGCACCTACTGCTGCACCAGCTGGAGTATTCCCTGGACAACCTCAACCTAACCCGAAAGGACATGCTAACGCTGTAATATTAAGAAGTGGCAAGGAACTTGACGGACCTACCGATCCAAGACTTGACAATCCAGCCATGTACCAAAAACCGGATAAACCGACTGAAGTGGTGAATGATCCAGAAGAAAAGGAAGATGAAAGTCGAGAGGTAGTGGAGAAAGAACAACCTTATGTGCCTCCACCACCCTATAAACCACCAATTCCGTACCCTCAAAGATTAATAAGTTCCAAGACGACGGGTCAATTTAAGAAATTTGTCGAACTTCTGAAACAATTGAATATCACTATTCCGTTTACAGAAGCAATTACCCAAATACCCTCGTATGCCAAGTTTTTAAAAGAAATCTTATCCAATAAGAAGAAGATAGAGGATAACGGAACAGTTACACTTACTGCCGAGTGTAGCGCCATAATTCAGAATAACATGCCTCCTAAGCTAAAAGATCCAGGAAGTTTCTCTATACCCTGTGTAATAGGAAAATTCGTCATTGACAAAGCTCTGTGCGATTTAGGAGCCAGTATCAGTGTTATGCCCTTAACAATTTGCAAAAGGCTAGAAATGGGAGACCTAAGACCAACTAAAATGTCTGTTCAACTAGTCGATCGCTCTGTTAAATATCCTGTAGGCATACTAGAAAACGTCCCCGTACGTATAGGACAATTCTACATTCCTACTGATTTTATAATCATGGACATCTCTGAAGACTCCACTACACCTATCATACTAGGAAGACCATTCTTAGCTACCGCCGGAGCCATAATAGACGTAAAAAGAAGAAAGCTAACCTTTGAAGTAGGTGAAGAGAAAGTTGAATTTGTTTTAACACAATTCTTACAATCACCAGCTATAGAGGATACATGCTATCTAATGGACGTAATTGACGAATGTGTAAGAGAAATGGAACTGGAGGAGACCACTTATTCCGAAATAATGAAAATTCAAATCCCTCCAATTTTCGAAGATGATAATTGGCGAAAACCGTATCAGGATGATAGTCTAAGCGAAAGTTTAGCACTTACACCGGATCCCATGCCAAGTAAAGATAAACCTACATTAGGATTAAAAACTTTACCTAATAACCTAAGGTACGAATTCTTAGACGTTGAATGTAAAAGACCAGTTATAGTAAACTCCAGTTTAGGAACTATAGAAACAAAGAAACTTTTAGATGTCTTGAAGAAATATCCAACTGCATTAGGATATAACATATCTGATCTCAAAGGAATATGTCCTTCAGTTTGCATGCATCGCATTCTGCTAGAAGAAGATTGCAGAACCTCCAGAGAATCTCAAAGAAGAATTAACCCAACCCTCAGCACTGTAGTAAAGGAAGAAGTCAAGAAATTATTAGATGCCGGGATAATATACCCAATCTCTGATAGTGAATGGGTTAGTCCAATACATGTAGTGCCAAAGAAAGGAGGTATCACTGTTGTGAAAAACGCTCAAGGCGAATCGATATCGCAAAGAGTAGTAACGGGATATAGAGTGTGCATAGATTATCGTAAGCTAAACAAAGCCACTCGAAAAGATCATTTCCCATTACCTTTCATAGATCAAATGTTGGAACGATTAGCCAAGCATTCTTACTTCTGTTATCTTGACGGGTACTCAGGATTTTTCCAAATCCCTATCCATCCTGATGATCAAGAGAAGACTACATTCACATGTCCTTATGGAACATTCGCTTACAGGCGAATGCCCTTTGGATTATGCAACGCTCCTGCAACCTTTCAAAGATGTATGATGTCAATCTTCGCAGATTTTATAGACAACATCATGGAAGTGTTCATGGACGACTTCTCTGTATGCGGGCAAAGCTTTGAAGGATGCTTATCGAACTTAGAAATGGTGTTAGAAAGATGTGTAAAAGTAAATCTCGTGCTTAACTGGGAGAAATGTCATTTTATGGTCAACGAAGGAATAATATTAGGTCATGTAATATCCGACAAGGGAATTGAAGTTGATAAAGCTAAGATTGAAGTAATAAAAGATCTTCAACCCCCTAAAACCGTTCGAGAAATACGAAGCTTTTTAGGACACGCCGGTTTTTACCGACGATTCATCAAAGATTTCTCGAAAATCACTAAACCACTTACTGGTTTATTAATGAAAGACGCTGAGTTCATATTCAATGAAGATTGTCTTAAAGCATTCGAAACTCTAAAAACAGCCCTCATCACCGCACCAATCATGCAACCCCCTGACTGGAGATTACCTTTTGAAATCATGTGTGATGCGAGTGACTATGCTGTAGGCGCAGTCCTGGGCCAGAAAAAGGAAAAGAAACTCCATGCGATTTACTATGCCAGTAGAACCTTGGATTCTGCCCAGATGAACTACGCTACTACAGAAAAAGAATTGCTAGCAGTTGTCTTTGCGCTTGACAAATTCCGCTCTTACCTAGTTGGAGCGAAAATAATCATTTACACAGACCATGCTGCTATCCGATATCTATTAACTAAGAAAGATGCTAAACCCAGACTCTTAAGATGGATTTTACTCTTACAAGAGTTTGATCTAGAAATAAAAGATAAAAAAGGTACTGAAAACGTCGTAGCGGACCATTTATCTAGAATAGAAGGTATTAAACCCGAACAAGTGCCGATTAACGATGATTTTCCGTATGAACAGCTGATAGCACAAATAGGAAGCGACCTAGCGCAGTTAGATATAAATGAACCAGAACCCGTGGAAACAATACAGACAACTGTAGGACTGCCATGGTACGCTGACATTGTCAACTACCTAGCCGCAGGAGCTCTTCCACCCGATCTAACCTATCAGCAGAAAAAGAAATTCTTTCATAACCTGAAACATTACTATTGGGATGAACCATTATTGTTCAAAAGAGGACCAGATGGAATCTTTCACCGATGTATTCCCGAAGAAGAAATAGAAGATGTCATTGCTCAATGTTATTCATCTCCTTATGGTGGACATGCAAGCACTTCCAAGACTTGTGCAAAAATCTTGCAAGCCGACTTATACTGGCCTAATCTATGGAAGGATGTCCACATCGTTGTTATAAATTGCGATCGGTGTCAACGCACTGGCAATATTTCAAGAAGAGATGAAATGCCCCAAAAGGGAATTTTGGAAGTAGAAATCTTCGACGTCTGGGGAATAGATTTCATGGGACCATTCCCATCATCTTTCGGTAATAATTACATACTCGTAGCTGTTGATTATGTCTCGAAATGGATCGAAGCCATAGCTTCTCCTACAAACGATACACGAGTAGTAATAAAGCTTTTCAAAAATATAATCTTTCCCAGATTTGGTGTGCCTCGACTCGTCATAAGTGACGGTGGCTCGCACTTCATTTCAAAAATCCTTGACAAATTACTATCTAAGTATGGAGTAAGACACCGTGTAGCTACACCATATCACCCACAAACAAGTGGACAGGTCGAAGTCTCAAACAGAGAGATTAAACAAATCTTAGAAAAGACTGTCGCCATATCTCGGAAAGATTGGTCATCTAAACTTAATGAAGCTCTATGGGCTTATAGGACCACTTACAAGACACCCATAGGTACTACACCTTTCAAACTAGTTTATGGAAAATCTTGTCACCTCCCAGTAGAACTAGAACACAAAGCTTATTGGGCGATTAGAACTCTCAATATAAACTATAATGCTGCAGGAGAAAAGCGAATCCTAGACATTAACGAATTAGAAGAATTAAGGTTAGATGCATATGAAAATGCTAAGATATATAAAGAAAGAACTAAGCAATGGCATGATAAACGCCTATCTAGGAAAGAATTTAGTGTGGGAGACGTTGTACTCCTCTTTAATTCAAGACTTAGGCTCTTTCCTGGAAAATTAAAGTCTAGATGGTCAGGACCCTTTGATATAACTAAAGTATTCCCAAGTGGAGCAATAGAAATTAAGGGTAAGGATAGTGAGCCATTCACAGTAAACGGACAACGTCTAAAACACTATCATAAAGTTGAAAATAGAGGTTATGCGAATAATCTAAAGCTTTTAGAATTGTCCACCAATTCCCCTGATTAATCTAAACCAAAACATTACGTCAGGCTTTTGACAATAAAAACAGCGCTTAGTGGGAGGCAACCCATTTACTTATTTACTTATTTTAACTATTCTTTTCTTTTAGCACATTGTTATTTATCGTTTTTACTATTTGTTTAAATTGTTTTGTCAGTTTTACTTTACATTACTATTATCGCCATTACACTATGCATTTCATTTTCTTATTTTTATCTTAAATCACTTTTTACAGATTTTCTAAAGTCTTTTCCACTGATTTGTTTCCCCCGTATTTTCACTGACCATGGCTAACCAACCAATTAACTATATGGAAACCAAATTTAGAGGTAGGAACCAAAGAATGAAGTTCGAAGAGTTATCACAGAGGCAAATGGATTTGACCCTGTACCCAGATGATAGGACTATGGAAACCTTAGGTATACATGATAGTGTCATGTACTTGTTCAACCGACTCGGATGGGAGAATGCGCTGATCCAACATAAGTTTGCGACTTACCGCGAGCTTACCCTTGAGTTCCTTAGCTCCCTGCTTTACTTACCTGAGCGCGGTTTTGGATTTAGGAAAGGATTTATTAGTTTCCGCCTATTTGGAATAGAATACGACTTTAACCATAAAGAACTAGCTGACCTGTTAGGATTCCCTAGTGGACCTTTTGCTTTTACTACCACACAGGTAGAATTGATGGATGTGGAGCTAGATTTCTTTTGGGGAACTCTAACCGGAAACTACCACCCTGAACCAAATGACATGAACAATGATGAGATCCATAATCCTGCCCTCCGTTACTTCCACAAATTCCTTGCCCACACCTTCTTTGGAAAAGAAGAAAACATTACCGGAGTCTCTAAAGATGAATTATTTATTATGTCATGTTTCACTAATGGACAGTCTGTTAATGGTGTACCTTTCATGATGCAAACCTTCACCCGCATCCAAGAAGAACCTGAATTACCTATAGTGGTAGGAGGTCTTGTAACCATGATTGCTGATGCCTTAGGACTTAGGTACCAACTGGACAGGTGCACCCGTCTGGGAACCATCCGCCCAATGAATCTTAAATTCTGCTTCAATAGACATATCATAAGGAATTTAGGACGCCCACCTTTTGAGTACCTAATCCGGAACGAAGTAGTCACCCTGTTCACATTGCCCAATCATGCTAGAGTAAGTGTTCATAATAAGGATAACTGGCTTTATGAGTTAAACCCACCTGATTATCCAGCCACTCCTGAAACACCTCAGTCTCACAGGATAACAAATGATATAATGACCGCTGTTGAAACTGACCCTGAGACACCTCCTGGATACCATGACATTGACCCAACTGACAAAGTTCATAAAACCCCTGGAGCGAATCAAGGAGATTATGCTAACAACTTACAAAACATCATGCACACTCTCAATGCCTACCAAACTGACATTAATCTATTCAAAGAAGACATCAAGAGTATGCGATTGGACTTTATAGGATTGACTGACATGGCCTGCGAACAATTCTATCATCTGGACTCCGCCATCGAAGACCTGAAGAAACGCCTTTGAAACGGCTATAAGTGATTTAGATTATTATTTTTTTCCCATTATTTTTTCTCATTATTTTCGTTTCCAGTTAAATTTATCTTTCGCAACGATTTCATAACATAATTTCCGTTTATGTAATTTCAATTTTTTCTTTATGCCATGCACTTTTTATTTCAATTATTTCTTCATTTTTAGCAGCTTATATACTTTTTCTATATACTGTATGACTATATACTGTATGACTGCATTATTTCATGTATACAATCTTAGGTTCGTATACTACTGTGTTGCAAATGATATACAATATGGTGTGTGTTTAATATAAGTGTTACTAAATAAAATAAATTATTATCAATTTATAAATAACGTGAGACAATGTTCTTTTCTGGGAATTATTCAGCAAAACATGCCCTCACGGTCGTCACGCCTAACTTACGATCGTGACGTGCTCATTTAGCGTGTCACGACCGTCACGCCCCTGTCACGACCGTGACGACCTCTATTACAGGAATCGTGAGAAACAGAACTGTTTCTCATCGTGTCCCCTCTTCTTCTCCATCCATAACCTACCCAAAACACTACCCACTCATTCCAAAACCGTCGTAACCTCTCCACTACCCCCATTAATCCTCCATTATCATCAACCATTTCATTTAAACTCTCCCGTATTTAACCCGAACCTCTATCTCCCTCATTCTACCATTCCTCTCACAAAACCTCACAAAATCCTTCCACCCTCACTCTTCACTCTTGCATGTTATGGATTCCATCACTTTTAGAGAAGGTGAAGCTGGAGTAAACCAGAGAGACCGTTTCATCCGCTTCCAAAACCGCGGTCTGCAACCTACCCGCTACATTGCCACTGACTGTCTGCGAGAACTCTGAATGTTGTCCAGCGTTCAAAGCCTACTGCAAAAGGTCGGTCTGTGGGACCTCTGTCGTCAGCCTCAGCCTACTTTCGAACTTCTGACGCTGGAGTTCCTCAGCTCTTACAGTTACATCACCCCTCCCGGTTCTCAGAGTCAGCTTACCGGCATCGTAACATTCAGATTGCACGGCCAGGAGTTCAACCTCACGCAAACCAGGATCGCCGAGCTGTTAGGCTTCGATCACGGAACCGAAGCCCACCGTTGTGTGCCCGATAATTTTAGTGAACAAGCATTCACTCTATGGCACGACCTTACCAACACCCGTGCATCCACCTTCCAGAGCCTCAGCGCCACACACATCCACAACCCGGTTATCCGCTATTTTCACCGGGTCATCTGCAACACAATCTTTGCTAGAGAAAGCAACCACAAGCTCAACTCCAAGGAGCTTCTGTTCTTATACTGTGCCCTTCATGACGAGCCAATCAACGCTGCCCCGTTCATGCTTCATCACATCCAGGCCATTGCACAGCGAGGCTCCTCCCCGTTCTTCATAGGCGGCATTGTCACCACCCTCGCCATTCAGTTGGGGCTTGGTGACGCGCTCGCTAATCAGCCTCACCTCGCCGCCGAATTCTTGACCATGAGCTACTGCCGGTCCGCCCACCTGATCGCGCAGCGAGAGGATGGCAGGTACAGCCCTGTTGTCAATGGCACCATTTCCACCACATCACTCTGCCGTCCCGCACCCGCATCAACCCATCCAACCGAGCCAATTGGCTCTTTGTTTTACCAGCTGCTGCCGATCACGTCCCGGTTCATGATGATCAGGCAGACGCCCCAGTGGACGAGATGCAGGACGCTATGGATGCAGCTGAGCCTGTCCAGGATATCCCCGAGACATCTACCCGACAGCCCCCTACTCCCGCAGTCACACTTGAGGAAGTCCTCCTTGCGATTCATCAGCAGAACCAGATAAACGCCGCACTGGAGCGACGGCAGAAGGCGCAGTATGATGCTTTACTCGGCACTATTGCTGCCAACCAGGAGGCCACTAATGAACGGTTTGGAGAACTTTTCTGCGAGCTCGAGGCGCTCCGCATCAGCATTACTGCTACCTCCGGCACCGGTTCTGATCCCGACGCGACTCCCTCCAGACGCCGCTCTCGCACCAGAGGCCGAGCCCGCGGTCCTCAGCAACAGTAGTTTACTTTTATGTTGTTTTTCATTTTAGCCTTGTACTATATTTGTGCCACATTTATATCACAACATTGAGGACAATGTCTGATATAGTGTGGGAGAGGTACCTTTCATTTCAGCACTTTTTCATTTCGTTGTACTTTCAATTCCGTTGTATTTCTTTTAACAAATTAATGAAATGAGCAAATCTGTGCGCTATTTTCTTTAATTTCGAGCTTTCCCCGATTATTAAGCCATACCAGAAAAATCTTTAATTACTCGCATTACCCGACTTACCACCGAATGGTTCGTAACTACGAAGCCGGGAACGATTAAACAAGACCAATACAATCTTGACATCTTTGACTCCCTGCTTAAGAAATTCCATCCCGATCACCATTGCGAGTGCACCTTTAGTTCAGTTCAAAAGTAACCCCCAGTAGTTTATACTAGCAGTCAGCACCGTCTGAATACAAACCACGTGGGGAGCCGATGAATATAAGCGTTTGATGCCTAATCAATAATGATCCTTCGTATCTCGATGCAAAATGAAAAGAAATTGCACCAAAGTACACGGTCGCAGAAAAGAAACGAGAAATATGAGAAGGAACCCGTTTCGAGTTGGTTCAGAGGTACTGGTTTTGAACTCGGTAGGGTGTGCTACGGCTCGATCCCCCACAACCTCCGAATCGGATAAAACATGAAGGGTTACCACACTCGTGTACCAGACCCCGTGCTAAAAAAAAAGGATCAAAATCTCTAACCGGCTACTCCACTACGTGCGTGCTAAGGCAAAGGGCTTAATGTGACTGCGCTAGAACGAAACCGGGCGAAATAAGATCGAAAAACTCTAGGTGAAATCCTAATGTGATTGCCGATTGTTTCGCTTGACGGGAAGTCGACGACATAGCTTGTTGCTTATGTCATTAGTGTATCGGTAGTGTTCTATCAAAGTACCGGACTATCCGACAAAACGATCCACCGTACGGTCTGTTACGAGTATGCGCGAATAAAATCTTGTCCGCCGAGTTTCAACCGACTATTTGCTTGAGGACAAGCAAAGGTTTAAGTTTGGGGAAGTTTGATGACGAGAAAACGCATCGATTATATCGCTAGATTTCATTGACGTTTTATCGCGCATTCACCGTTTTAACGCTCGATTTCTCGAGTTTTTCTTACTATTTTGCAGGTACATCGTTATGTGAGGCCGAATCATGAATTAAGAGGAAAGGAACGAAATAGACTAAAAGGAGACGAAGAAAGGCAGAAGCCTGCAAAAAGTCTGCATAATTTGTTACAGCCACGGTCGTTACAAGGGTGTCACGACCGTGACACCCTAATTTGGGCCATCACGACCGTGAGGAAGTAGTCACGACCGTGACACTTAAAATCCTCAAATAACGAACGTGAAGACCTTGTCACGCCCGTGACAAGGATAAAACTTGGTTTTGACTCAGACTACATCAAGCCACCACTGAAGACCACTTCTCCTAGTAATTCTCCTCAAGGCAGCACGTGAAGACGACTTCTCCCATTTTTGCTGCCACGTTCCAGCATTTCCTCAACCACTTCAGCAAGGCCCAAGAAACAAAGGACCAAGACTCCAGCCCATTAAAGGCTCTATAAATAGTACCAGCTGAGGTGAACTGAGGGACAGACTTCATTATCCAAAATTCCTGCGGAAGCTCTGCCGAATTACCTTACGAACCAGCATTTTCATTTCAGCATTATTTTATTTCCTGTCTTGTTTTATTTGTATCCAAACCAACCGTGTAACAATTTCCAACATTAGGGAATTGTTATACTTTTATTTGTTTCCAACCTTCAGCATTCGTTTTAATTTTTATTTCTGCCTACTCCAAGCCTTCCGGTCTGTGGAAGAAGGAGTCTACTCAGATATTTGTTAATCAGGTTTTTCAATTTATTGCACTTTAATTTAATTATAATGCCTATTTATTCTTCTGCCATGGGTACGTTATTATTTAATTATGTGTCTGATTCAACCTCGATGAGTAGCTAAATACCTTAGGTCGGTATGTAGTTATAACAAACTTAACTGGTAAAATATAACCATAGGCTAAAATAATTAATCACTTAACATTCTGGCTGATACTTTTTAATTGACATAGACCTTTTCGTTACGAGAGTAAGAAAAGGGTATTAGGTTGGGTCAAGACCACGAGAGTGTGAGATTTAACCAGATAGCTAAAGTTAGGCATTTAAATTAAATACAGCGAGAGCGCTTTAAGATAAATTAGAATTATTTAGTTTCCAAAAACTACCTCTAAACACTTATGGGCTAGCGAGAGCAGGCATAGGGCTTTAGGGATAAGATCTGATATAAGACCACGAGAGTGTGAGTTGAGGGTATTTAAACTGGTAATCTCTACCGAACAGATTAAGTAAACATCTCTATAAGCCTAGGTTAGATTGACCCACCTAAGTTAGTATAATTACATACCGACCGCCTTAATATTATTTTATTAAAAACTTAAATTTAATTCCGCCTTTAATAGTCTTAAAAACCAACAACAATCGTGACAACCATTCGCCTTAGCTAAACTAGAAGTTCATCTAGCACTAAGTAACAATAGAATCCCTGTGGATCGATAATCTTAAATATTACTTCGATAGGCTGTGCACTTGCAGTAAGATACCGCTAGACGCATAAGTAGACACGTCTTTAGCCCATCAATACGTCAACAAAATCTCTGAGGATTGTTATCAGCTTGTCTTTGATTTCTGGCCTTAATGAGGCCCCAATCTTGACTTCTTTTTTGTCTTCCTCTGACCCCAAGTTGATGACTTCCGTCTGCTCTTTATGGGGTTGGATATAATCATCTCCGTATTCAACCATTCTCTTTAACTCTTCTGGGACTTCCAACTCTTCTCTGTTCTCTTCTTCAGCTTGAAAGACAAATGAACCGCTAGTAGAATGAACCGAATGATCATAGGATTCTGTGGTTGATGGGGGTATTCTGCATGTTTTATTTAGGAACAATCAGGCACTCACACACAGACATGCAGATGAAGGGTGGTTTTTATCATTATTTTTTTCAAAAGAGATCGCCATTTTTTTTCAAAAAGAGTGAAAGTGATGCGCAAACAAATAACAAGAGTTTTAACAAAAACACTTTTTCATTAATGATTTTCAATTTTTTGCAAAGTGGCCCAATACAAAATAATTCGCAGGTCTTGGGCAAGACCAGGAAATTTTTAAAGAAAAACACAAAGCTAACAGGCAGAATGAATTACTCTAAAGGTAAAAAGATGGGAACTTCCACAGCCTCCCAATTGCGCAATGCTCCTCCTCCTTTAGTTATTAGATGATCCAGATTACCGTCCTCATCTTCAGCAATAATGGCATTGACTTGCACACCGCCACTGGTGAATATCTCTTTTAAGGACTTCTTCTTCATGGTGCTTTCTTCTGGTTCGCCTTCCGGAGTTGGTTTGTAACCCAACCCTTGTCGATCATTCTTGGCTCGAGCATTGACCTCGATGACCTCTCCCCATCCCAGTGGGACTCCGGCCTTCAGTGCTGCCTTAATACTTTGAGCAGAGGTAAATGATGGCCCTTGGGTTATGTCTGATTCATCAACTAGAACAGCGTGGGCTATTTCTAGTGCTTGGAAGGCTGTCTCGAGAGAGTCTTCATCAGCCTCAATATACCGGAAAGATGACAAGTTGCTCACCATTAAGTCCTCTTCTCCATGGACAATGACTAGCTGGTCATTTACAACAAACTTCATTTTTTGGTGGAGCGTGGAAGTGACAGCGCCAGCTGTATGAATCCAGGGTCTTCCCAATAGGCAGCTGTAAACCGGATTTATGTCCACCACCTGGAAGGTGACTTCAAAGATTTGTGGTCCAATTAGAATAGGAAGACCAACTTCTCCTATCACGGTTCTCCTGGATCCGTCGAATGCCTTGACTATAAGAGAGGTTGGTCTCATGGTAGCACCTTGATATGCCAGCTTGGCCAAAGTCCTTTTAGGCATTACATTGAGTGTCGATCCCGTGTCAACAAGAACTCGGGACATTGTATCCTCTTCAGACTTGACTGACACATGCAAGGCACGATTGTGCTTGCGCTTCTCATCTGTCAAGTCATTATCATCAAAGCTCAAAGTGTTGCAGGCAGTGATATTTGCTACAACGGAGTTGAACTGCCCCACTGTAATATCTTTAGTGACGTGGGCCTGTGTCAGGATTTTGAGTAATGCCTGGAGGTGTGTTGGAGAACTTAAAAGCAAAGCCATGACCGAGATCTTGGAGGGTGTCTGATTCAATTGGTCCACCACCCTATAATCGCTTCGTCGAATGATTCTCAAGAATTCTTCTTCATTGTTCTTGAGACTTTCTTTTCCTTTAACTAAAGGTTCTTTGGCAGTGGTTGTCTCCGGAACAGGCTTCGGAGGAACAGGCGTCTTTTGAACAGAAACTGCTGGTGGATGAGCCTCGTTGTTTGTTCGAGGTTGATAGACACGACCACTCCGGGTCATTTTGCTTCCACCGGCAATGTTGGCCACACTTACTGGTTTCTTTTCTTTGAAAATCCCTTCACACCACGAATAGTCTTGTTTTGGTGTCACGGCTCTTGGGCGAGGCTGGAATCCTCCCCTTGGCTCAAACCTAGTCTGTCCCCTCCCGAATTTCGGGGGCGCATCATCACGAAATACTGGCCGAACGTTCTTGTAGTTTTTGTTACTGTTATCCTCTCTGAATACGGCTCCTTTGCGGGATTCTCCTGGTATGTTAAACACAGGCTCGATGACTGCCACATCTTCTTCCTTTTTCCGGTGGGCAATTTCTATCATTCCTTGTTCAATCATAGCTCGAATGTCCTTTTTCACAGCGTCACAACCCTCAGGATTCAGCATACATTCTTTGCAATCTTCGTGAGATGTCTTGAGTGACCATGCCTGAGCGAGGCGTTTGTGCAGGTCTGCTAATGGCACTTTGATCTCACCAACAGTAGTAACTTTCTTGTCTTCTGACCCCTTCCCTTCTTCATTAATGGCATTGACTCCACCATGATTTGGAAGAGGGTTGCTCTTAATGTTGGGCGGATTGTCTTCGAAGGATAGAATTCCCTTTTCAACAAGTTCACGAACTAGGTGCTGAAGGGCGAAGCAACCTTCGAGATTGTGGCCTGGAGCATTCTCATGAAATGGGCAGCGGGCATTTGCATCGTAATAGAACGGGAGTGGATTAGGTGGAGCACCTAATTTTCTCGTTTTAACCAAACCTCTTTCTATTAGCATGGGAAACAGGTCGGTGTAACTCATTGGAATAGGCTGTATCTTTGGCCTATTTGCTTGATAACTTGCCTTCGGGGCCCTGTTCTGAGGTTGTTGACCCTGCGGCTGCTGGTATTGTTGTTGATTATTGGCGCGATACTGTTGTTGACTGCCAGACTGATACTGGTGTTGATTGTTGAAGGCCCCAGGTTGGGGACCATGCTGTGAAGAAGGTTGAAAAACCGGGGTCACTGCCGCTATATATGATGATTGGTACTGTTGGTGGTTACTTCGTGAGCTTTGTACTTTCTTTCCATATGTGATTGTGCTCACCTCTCCCTCTTTCTTTTTGTGGAACGTGTTGACTGGCTTCTTTGTCGTGCTGGCGTTTGAGGTAGCATTTGGAGTAGTCACTTTTCCACTCTTTAAACCTGCTTCCACCTTGACCCCCACTGCCACAATATCAGAGAAATTTGTTGTAACGCTGCTGATCAAACGTTCGTAGAATTCTGGTCGAACTGTATCCACAAACCAGTCTGCCAATTCTTTCTCGGTAAGAGGAGGCTCTACTTGTGCTTCCGTTCCGCACCATCTTTGCGCATACTCCTTGAAGGTTTCGGTATTTTTCTGCGTCATGCTGAGAAGCTGACGGCGGTCGGGAGCTAGGTCCATGTTATACTTGTACTGTTGAATAAAAGCATCTGAAAGGTCTTGGAAACTGTGAATCTTAGCTTGATCTAAACCAAGATACCACTTGCCCGAAGCCCCTTTTAGACTATCTTGGAAACATTGTATTAACAGTTTATCATTTTCAATATGCGGAGCCATCCGCCTACAGTACATGATTAAGTGCTCTTTAGGACAAGCGGTCCCTTCATATTTGTCGAAGATTGGCGTTTTAAATTTCTGAGGAAACACCAATCCAGATACCAGACATAGATCCTTGGCATCAGATCCAAAGACATGGTTTCCTTCAATGGCCCTCATCCTTTTGGCCATGATGTCCATCTCTACTCTTAACTTTTCGTGTTTTTCGTCCTCAGCTTCGGATCCATCGGGTATATCAATGATTGGATGTTGATTGGCGAAGACCGGTCGTACTGTGGCGGGTCCACCTGCTGGAGTAAAAATGGGGTTTCTGATTGTTGATTCGAACAATGGATTGAGACCTGAAGACTGCATATTATTGAAAGGTGGCACAAAATCCCGGGACATGCCATAGGGAAACTCCGCTGAAGTAACAGGAGCCATTGTGACATTGGCTGCCGTTGTGGCAACTTCGGAGATCACTGTAGGTTGTGTATCCATTTTTGCTTTGATCACGTTGAAGGCTTCCAAGATCTGGTTGACGTCCCCTTTGATCCCTTCAATATAATTATCCATTCGATCGAACCTTTGGTCGTTATCTGCCATCTTTTTTTGAGCTTGGGACCGTGTGTTGTATCTGTGGGTACTCAGCGTGACTCCTTATCTCCTCTTTCTGGACAAGAACAAAAGATGAGCTGCGGAACCCCAAATGCAGGATTGATGTAGGATGACATGCAAATGCGGATGCATAAACCATTCAAGGAAACTCAAAATTTTCGTTTACAAACAAAAAAGTTAGGCCAACACGTAACGACATGCTTAAAAAGCGTTTTTCATTTGATAGCTGGAAATCTATTACAATAGAGTGGCCTTTGCTAAAAAGCAAGACTTTTCTTACAATGAAAGTAAATGCAACAAACAGGATTTCAATCCTTCTTTAGGGAAAGTAGGGAAATGGTGAAATCAATCTAACAAGACGACCCTTCTCCTTCTTGGACTCTGACATGAACTTGATCCTGGCGGATGATCTCCCATAGGTCTTCGTTTTCTCTTTGCGCTTTAACCAAAGCGTATTTCAGCTCTTCCCTAATCGCGGGGACCTCAGGTTCCATGGTTATCTCATAGTCATGAGTGTAGAACATGATTAAGGCAATTTCCTTTGACCATAGCAGGTACCCCCTGGTGGTTAAACAACTTGCATTCTCCATTGGGGTTGGGCCCATGAGGTGTGGATCTCTTTGAGCATATTGAGCATCTTCTTCTAGTTCCTGGTTGCGACCTGTCTCACAGAAGCGAGGCCTTAACAGTTCTGGTTCAGGCTCGGGCCCGGTAGGATACCCATGTTGACGCCGAGCGAGAATAGGATTATAAGCGATCACCCCTTCTATCCCAATGAGAGGCACATTGGGGAAATCTCCGTAGCTGGAAATCATGACTTGGTCACCAATGCTAGTGTCATACCATGTGATATCATGGTGTCTGAGAGTGACAAGTTTAGAAACCCATGCGCTTTTGGTAGGAAGCCTCCAAAGGATATGGGTCCTTGGCAGATGAGAAGTAAACCATCGGTCGAGTAGTGCAAGACAACATGAGAATCGTCCACAATCATACAAGGCGAAACGGTGAATGACTACATAAGTATCAGCCAGTATTGTGTTGACCGGATTTTTGAGGATGAAAAGACGGATTGCCTCTTCGCTGATGAAGTCATAACTGCTTGGGAATAAATACAGTCCATATATTAGTAGTGCCAAAATTGCCTCAAAAATGCCCAGGTTTCTGCTTTCATAGTGATACTCGGCCATTTCCATTAGAGGCCCGGCATCCATTCCATACCACCTTCCTTTCGCCCTCATTGGTGGTAAGTCTTCTAGCTTGATATGCAGGGCTTTAGCTAAGTCCTTCTTCTTTGGCTTTCCATAAGGGAACGTAAAAGTCCATGGGATCTTCAAGTAAGCATTATACTCTTCGAGGGTCGGGAGTAGCTGAAAATCTGGAAACACAAAGCAGTGGTAAGTTGTGTGATAGAATTCCACCAAGGCTTGCAACATGGGCTCATTGATCGGAGCGCTTATTAATGGCAATAGGTCCCCATATTTGGCTATGAAAGTAGCAGGATTTTGGACAAGTCTGGTTAACATTCTTAGACAGCCCAATCTTAAATCCGGGACTCGAAGCATGTCTCTTCTTACCATGTTGTTGCCTGCAAAGAAAAAGATGAATTTCCTTGAATGGTTAGAAGAAATGCAAATGCAAATGCACATGATTGTCATGGAACTCAGATATTTTCGAACATCAGAAATCGTCATTTCATTAACAAACAAAACGGATTACAAAACATTGTTTCCTCTTACAAGAGTTTTAACTAAACAACTTGGTGAATCCTATCAAGGTTCTCCTAGCAGCCTGAGGTTGAGCTTCTCGATCTTTCTTTCCATCTGAGTCTTCTCAATGATGAGTCTGTCCACAATTATCTTTCATGGATTAGACTGAGGCTCATAAGGTTCTTCTAGTGCTTTCCTCTTCTTACAAGAGAGGATTTCTTCATCTTTCGACTGGAGTTGTCTCTGGAGCTCCGCATTTTCTTCAATGACTATCTGATACTTGTGCTTCCAAGCTTCTTCAGTTTGTCGTGCTTTGACCAAAGCAATCTTCAACTTTTCTTCTTAAGACATGAAGACCAACGGGCGTTCTTCCTTTAAGGCCACATGCTCTTGTTTAGGATACGGCATCCTTAGTGTGACGGCTCTTTTCCGAACCCATTGGAGGTAAGGTTCCAAAGAAACACAGTTGAGTCTTCCAAGATCTTTCTTTCCTTTTTTATGTAGATGCTTCCAAGCTTCTATAATTTTCTCTTTTAATCCTTGACTATCTTCCCCTTCTTTGAAGAAGATGCTTTCTACTTGAACACTTTTGGGTTTGTCCTTTAGAGGGTATCCCAATTGTCGGCGGGCGAGTATTGGATTGTAACTGATCCCTCCATTAATGCTGAGAAGAGGTACGTTGCCAAATTCCCCACAACTGTCAATAATCATTGTCCCATCATAATCACGACTATACCAATCAATATCGGAATGGGTAAGAGCCATGATCTTTTGTGACCACCATCCTTTCTTTGGATCCCAAAAAGCGTGGGCTTTGGGTAAGTGTGAAGTGAACCATTTGTACAATAAAGGAGCGCAACAAGTGATCATTCCTCCATTATGGAAGTTCCTCAGATGAATAGAATGGTACGTGTCTGCTAACAAGGTAGGCACAGGATTCTTCTTCAAGAAAATTTTGATGGCATTGAGGTCCACAAAATTCTCAAAGCTTGGAAACAAGAATATACCATAGATGAGTAAGGCAAGGATAGCCTCGAATGCATCCATGCTTAAATGATCTGCGTAATATTGAGCTTTCTCAACCAAGAATTCTGCTTTTAACCCAAAGACTCCCCCTTTTGTAATCAGATTCTTTTTTATATCATCCACTCCCAAACACGTAGCTTTGGCGATATCTTGCTCTTTAGGGTCCTTCTCTACAATCGGAAAAGGAGAATCTTCAAGAATAGGCAATCCAATTAACTGAGAATACTCTTCTAGTGTGGGTACTAGCTGATAATCAGGGAATGTGAAGCAGCGGTAGAGCGGGTCATAAAACGGGAGGAGAGTAGAAAGAAGTCCACTATCCATCTTTATCTTCAAGAGTAGCAACAGCTTCCCATATCGGCTTTGAAATCCCTCTGAATCTATCACTAAGGTGCTCAACCTTTTCAAATCATCTAGGTTAAAACCCTTGTAAGTGTACTTCAAAGTTTTCTTTCTTTCACTGTTCATGACGACCTCTGATATTTACAAACAACAAAGTCTGAGTTCCATGAAACCATATGATGATATGATGACATGATGATATGAATGCACAAAACACAAACAAGATGCATATGCACACAACACAGGTTTAAGGTTAAGGACAAGCATGAGTCAAAGGGTCTACCCATCCCCAAGAATTGTACTATGGATTGATCTGTACCTGCCGAACGGATTCTACAAGGTTCCCAGAGTCATCAACCCATCTTTCGGATATTATCAACTTCCCAAATTACTTGGTAATTGATAATATTCTCAAGAGAATCTCGTCTGAGTGTAGTATCGCGTATCAACTACTTCAGAAATACTTCCTTATAGTCATCGCACTACGTCCTAATAAGGTCAAAGTGGGGTAAAATGTAATCTAAAAGTTCACAGTGTCACGGGCTCCTTCGTTGAAAGTAGCATTGTTTTCACGAATACTCGATCAACAATACTAAACTTTCAAGAGGGCCTATACTGAGCGGTGGTTTCTCAAGTTAGCTTGGTCGGGAATCAACTCCCTATAAGCCTTCTTGAATATACCACCATCCTATCATAATTTCACTCAAGTCCGGTATAGGACCGTCTTACCACTCAAAGCACCCAATACCCAACATACAAACAAATATATTGATAAATATACATGTTAAGCAAATATTTACAAATATAGCATACACTTAAACAAAATAGGCTAAACCCTCATGTTAAGTATAATTTCCCCAGTGAAGTCGCCATTTTTGTTGCGGTGAAAATCGGATATCAAGCTATTGAATTAACTTGAACCTTAATTCTTTTACAACCGGACTTTAATTTATCCAAAGGAAAGGTCTAAAGAAAGAAAGAACCTTTTGCGCGATGTTACAACAACGCTAAGAGATTCGGGGATTGGGGGTTGGTTATGCATAGGGTAGGTATTTCACATCCTAAACATCTGTAATACTCTACAGGAACCTTTTGTTTATTTATATGCTAAGTTTGCTAAATGTTTGCTAAGGATTGGGATTGGGTAAAGGGTGTAGGTTAAAACCTAAAGATAGTTTCTAAGGTTGCTCGCAAAGACGTCGCGTCCTCTGCCTACATATCCTAACTAGGATAGAATCAGAGCAATCGTAGTTCACCTCACAAGGGTTGAAGAACGCTTGATTGCGATCAAGGTTCAAAGGGGAACAAACGTAATAATGTTTGTGTAGAGTTTCACAAAACTCTCTATGTTTATGTTGTAACACTCAAAGGGGGAAGTAAGTAATCATCACTATGATTCTTATTTGGAGTTAAACAAACTCTAACCTAGGGTTCTAGTTGAGGGACACTCCTAGTAAAGGTGGGTCTTTTAGACTTAGGCAAAGTCTAATGGCTTATGGGTTCTAATCTTAACTAAGATTCAATATGACTTTACAAAGTCAAAAGGGGTAATAAGCTATCCATGACACAAGGGCCAATGGAGAAACTTTTCCTTTGGAAGGGGAGATAGTGGGCAACTGGATGAGAATTAAAAAGTTCCATCACTTGGGGAATAATTTAACAAGGTATAAACATATTCAAACATGAGAAATATAGAAGACATGATTATAATCAAGGATTAACCAACACATTACAATGAGCGAGTATTTTGAGTAGAATGAATGGTTACAACCAAGCATGGTAAGCATATTACAATAAGCATGTTTTGACAAAGATATAGGCATATCTTAACAAAGATTGAAAGTACGGTTTTAACAAGGATTATGAAAACATGATAAAGGTCACAACCATGTAAACAAATAACAGTTTGAAAACAAATCATGTTATAAACTCAAAGCGTAACAACAATATGCATAGATAACAATCTCACACAATTAAATTAGTTTAGCCTCGTAATTTAGGAGGTGTTATGATAAAGGCCTACTTGACAAAGTAAAGATGGAGAAAAACACATGGTAACGACCAGACAAGAGAGTGATACCCTAATATGCTAACCAGCATAAAGGAAATAAATCTTACAAGTTAAAAATAAACATGATATGAAGGAAGTTCAAGTCGAAACACACGGTAAAGACCTAAGAACAGATTTACTAAGAAGTAAGAAAAAAAACATTGTAAAAACAAGCAATTATGATATTACAATCCATTAAATAAAACTAGACATTACAATGAAAAGGTTGCAAAAAGAACGGGTTAAAACTGATAAACAACGAATAAATTATGGATATTTGAAGTTTGATTGACTTCATGATAATAAAATAAATAAGCAAGCAAATAAAAAGGAAGGGGCATGAGTGGGGATTGAACCCACGCCCTTGTGCTTACCAACACAACAAACTAACCACCAAGCCACAGCATGCGCGTGTTGGAGAGAAATGGAAAGAATGAATAAAATAATAAAACATGAAAAAAGAATAAAAAGAAGCGCAAAAATGCCTCGCTGGGGCTCGAACCCAGGACACAAGGCATGATTGGCGTTTTAATGGCAAGGCAATAACCACTGGGGTGGCGATACATCCATTGATTATCCCACCCCAATAAATACATAAGCCTTCACGCGTGTTATTTTGGGCCCAAAACCAAGGCAAACAAAACAGATACGGATTGGATCGAAACTCTATCAAACCAAAACCAAATTCAACAAAATTAGAGTCTAAATTGCTTGGAATTTAATGAGGACTGAGATGGTGCAGTTCAAATTTTGAGATAATGTACATAACAAAAAACACGAATTCACATGCATACTATGAGTTTGGAATGCATTTTTGAAGCCAAGGGTCAAAACAGAAAGTTTTTCAAGCAATTGTGAGTTTGAGCAAGTTTGCAAATTGATATAGGAGATGTTTCAACAGAAAAATAACATACAAAGATCAATAGAGTAAAAAATGAGTGTGTGAGTGGCGGGTGTGTGCTTTTGTTGTGCAAGTCAAAGGTGAAATTGAGTGATAATCTCAAAACCAGCAAAATGATGATCTAGGCCACTTCTAAATGCATACACAAACATACATCAAGGATTACCACCTGCTTTGTACTGTTTAAATCACAGCTGATATGCTTAACTGTTTTGACAGTTTCTACAAGGGTTTGGAGTTCCAACATGGCAATGCTTCTATGACAGTATGATTAAAAACATGATATGATTTCCAACTGACATGTTTATATGCAACAAGTTCAACAAGATGGATGCCAACTTCACATAACAATATCAAACAATCAAAATCAAACCTATGAGAAATCCAACTCGAAGAGTAACACAAATTTAATCAAGAACCTAAAACTGTCATGCTCCCTCCTCTTTAGTAGTAACAGTCACATTCACATCCCCTTTTTGTTTTATTTCAAAGAGCATTCACCAAAACAAACTTCAAACAGTTTTGACAGCAATGAACATGATTTCATTAAAAATAGCAAGCATGATGATTTTGAAATGCAAAGGGAAAATCATGGCAGTTGGGTTTATAATCAAATGGTGATGCTACAGCTTTAAAATAAAGAGTGCGAGACATCCCAATACAGGTTTGGTGCAGAGGTGAATTGGTGTGGAAATTGTCATTTTGACTTGTTGAAGGATTCTTGTGACAACATGTGATTTTTTCAAGTTTTAGCAATTCTTATGCTGTTAAAGGCATGGATCAAAAAGATTGAAAAAACTGTTTTTAAAAAAAAGGGGAAAGTAAAGCAAGATGCATCAAGCTATATTTCAAAACATCAACACATACTTCCAAGGATCCATGCTCTACCAAGACAGGAACATGGATATACAAGATTGCAATACCTTAGCTGAAACCTTAACATCACAGCAGGTTGATAAACTTCTCAACAGTCATGGCCAGAAAATTAGTACATCCCTCAAATCAAAATTCCAATAGCATACACAATGAATGTCAACTATAGTGTTTTTACAAAAGCACTGCCTATCTACAGACCAAAGGTCAACTTCAAATTCTAACATGGCTAGCAAGCAAGTAACAGTGGTGAGCCAGCATAAGTTGGGCAGATAGATGATTAAATCCAAAATCCAAGGCAGTTTGGAACAAAACAGGAATGGTATCACAATGTACACATTTTTATACAGCAGGTCATGAACCTTATCATACACAAGACTGCAATGTTTGAAATCAAAAGCATCAGAGTTTAAATCATTTCAAAATAGACAGTGAGCAGCAGATCATGTATAGGTTTTCTAGGATAACAACCATGTTCATCCAAACTTCTATTGGTCTCCATAACAGCTACCAATCCAAAATGATGGTTACCTTAATGACAACTTTTAAATTACACAAGCAAAAGCAAGAATAACAGATTTGATCTTTTTATGCCTTAATATGTAAGAATATTCAATAATGGGCATGATTAAATGTGTTGTTCTTTCTTGAAATAAAAGCCATCAATTTGTAAAAGACCAACCAACTTAGTTTGGGGACCAGTTTTAAAAATAACAAGGCACTGGAAGCTGACAAGCCCTCTTTCACATAGTTTTGGTATGCAAAAACATGAGTTCAATACCACACATACCAATGCTGACACACCTCACCAGTCTTAGCAGAAACAAAGCTATATTTCCCTAGTGGCAATCTAAACAGGTTGATAATCCTAAAAAACAAACTTGAGCAGAATCAAAACAGCTTTATGAACATGTTGCTACATATTACCATATACTGTTTATGAAACAACAATTAACAAGCTAACAAAGATGACAATCAAGATCTTCAATGTGAGCTACACACTTTGTACACACCAATTTTGTGAGGATTGTGAAAGTGGTCCTTGCTGGTAGGATAGGTGACACAGCTTGAATTAGAACAGTTTATGACAGTAAAAACTCATGATATCCAAATATTTGACAATAAGGTAAAACCAAGAATAACACACTAAACCACATCTCATCATCATTGACAAACCAAACAGTTTTGCAATTAGAACCCTTATGCCAACAAACTTGTATGAGATAACAATCATTCATAACAGCATGATAAACTAAAAGTGATGTGTGTTGATGTGATTGTGTCAACCAGTGTATTTTTGATATTATGCACAAAACAACCAAGTAAGTACACAGACATATTTCAAAATGCATTTAAAAACATGTTAGGATGATGAATTCAGCTTGGTATAGCTCTATGCAAGATATGAGTGTCAACTGCTATGCATAATCCAAAACAGACTTTGATGCCAATATATGATAACAATCATTCATAGTAGCATGAACTGTAGATACCAACCAAGTTTAAGCTAGCAGACCCAATTCCTATGCCAGCAGTGAGATTCTAGTGGTTTGTAGCTCAGACAAATTTGTTTCCTGATTGTACACTAATTGTAAATTGGTGCAGTTCTCAAACAGTGGCAAAGTTAGATCTCATGCTATTGGTAACCTTATCCCACAGTGGACATACACTTTCTAGCCATCAATCATGAATTAGCATACTTTGGCATGACAAAAAGGATCTTTGAGTGACAACACAAATTAAATGTCATAGTTGAATACATCCATTCACTAACAGACTTATGGTTCTAAGTACAACAGAAAATTAGCAGCATCACCACATAATCATGAAACTAACAATAGTCAAGATGCTCATATGTTCACAGCACAACAGTTGAATTAATATGACAGAAACATGTTCAAATATTTGTACTAATGCTTAGGAGAACCTCCATCATTCCCAACAGCAAACAATCATGAAAATTACTAAAGTGTACATAGCTCAAAGTCTAAAAAATACTCAAAAATGCCAATTTATGAAAGATAATGCTAAAGCCAATAAGGATCAATTACATACCTTTTGTAGATCCTTAGGAGTAGGTTATATCAGTTGAGAAAACCAGAGATTGCTTGCTCCAATTTTTGCCCTTTTGAAATTTCTTCCACTTTAAGCCACAATACACTTTCAATGCCAAATGGAGAGATGTGAGTTTCTAATGATTGGTAAGTGTTTGAACAGTTGAGGAATGCTATTTATGAGGTGTTAGAGGGATCAAAACTTCAAGAACATGTTTAGAACAAGATTTGGTGATTTTTGTAGCTTTGGTCAAAGTATGGTGGAATGAGAGTTGACTTTTTGATTTTTTGTGGTTCTTGATGTTTTAATGAGTCATACACCTTCTATATGTCATTTAGGAGATGTGTGGGTGGTTGTGAGAGTGTTGGAAATATTAGAAATGAAAATGGTGTGAAAGTTGTAAAATGACCATTTTTGGTGTTTTTGAACTTTTCTTCACTTATAAGTAAAAAGAGAATGAGAGGGAGAGCTGTGATGCTTTGATCTTATGAGCAGCTCTAGTGTGAAAAACAAATGAGGGTGAGGCCTCTATTTATAGGAGAAAGAAGGATGAGGGCAGCTTTGTATTTTCCATTTTTGGAGGGAGGTTCATGATGATTCTTTCAAAATCTTGCCAATATCTTCATATCAGCTTCTACACATCAAACCCTTGGCTCAAGATATGCAAGTATCAGCTGACATGAAGGATTTGAGATGTCTAGAGAGAGCTATGAAGGTAGGGGCCTGCAGCTCCCCCAAATTGCTTGAAAAGTTTCTCTTTCATGACTTAAAAATGATTATTTTAATTGCAACTTGCCATCAACTTGCTTGGCTCATCATTTCAATCTTTTTTCTGGTTTTCTATTCATTCATACCTCATATTATCAGATTGTAACATGATCCAAGGGTGGAGAGTGCCTCAAGTTGTAAAAATCCAACTTTGAGATGTTGAAGCAAGTGAACTTTTAGTGTGACAGACCCAACTTCAAGACACCATAACTTCCAGCTCACAACTCCTCTTGGGGAGTTCTTGTTCTTTTTGGAAAGCCCTCATATAGCTCTACAACATTCATGTTTGTCAAAAGTTCCAAATCTATGTGCATCTTGGTTGAAAAGTCCCTTAAAGTTAGCAAAAAAACAAGTTTTGATGCAGCCAGATTTTGAGAAATTCACTAAGTGTTTTGTACTAAAACATGACTTTGATGATCACTCCAATTCCATGCATTTTATGAGTGTGGACTAGTATAGGACTTTTGTAGGACTTGTTAAGAGCTTTCCGACGAGCTTTGAACCACCTCATTTGGGTGTGTGGTTAGGGAGTTAGGGTTTAGCCCCTTTCGAAACCCTAATTTCCCGATTTTTCGATTACTCTCACGTCCTTGATCCGATGATCATGAAAATTGATATGTAGGTCCCTCATGACATAAGGAACAACTTTGCTTCACAACTTGAAGTCCAATTCCTAAAATTTGGGGGGTTGACTTTTTGGTCAACCGTACGATCGATCGACGATTACCGGACCGTCCGTTCATGTTTCGGAGCTTCCAAGACTTTGAAACTCTTTGAGGGGACTTCACTAAGCCATATGAACTTTTTAAACCATACTTTTGTCCTTGAATTATTTCTCAAATCTAAAGTCAAACTACAGTTGACTTTTTCAACCCGAAAAACCCTAATCGGGTGCCTTGAACTGCACTGCACCCCATCTGTTGGTGATTACCTCAAATTGAACTCACACATGGCCCAATATGATATTCTTGATCTCATTTCATAAATGATTCAACCCAAAACATTGGTTGACCAATCCTCTAACCTTCGATTTTATTAGTGCGGAGCCCCGTTTCATCTGTATCTTGACAAAAACACACTTCGAAACTTGTTAAGGTTAGATAAATAAATGCATATGATATGAAGAGGATATAAGGGGTCAAAATTTAGGGTGCAACACATATCAATACGTGAAGAGGCTAGGTTTGTAACACCATCAGATTCTTTATAACTGAATAGTTGCCTGATCAGTTTCTCAGTAATCACTATCTCCTTCCCAAGGACAGATGAGTGAATGAACTTAGGACCAGTACTAGCGTGAATCCAGAATTCCTTTACAAGAGTTGGGTACACAGGACCCATTAGTCTCTCAAAATACTTCTCCCAGCCTTGAGCTTTAATGGCAGTTTTTTGGTCAAACCCATTTTCTTCTATTGATTCAAGATTAACGAAACTCTCACACAGAACTTCAAGATCCACTACTGGAGTAAATAGAGTGCATTCTGGTTTCTTGTACATTATATTTTTGTTGGAGATTTCAGCAGCATTTGATGTAGAAGCCATTGATGAGGATGAAGCTTTTGATTTGGGTTTAGGGTTTTGGTAGAGATTGAAGAGTAAGCAAAAACGCATAAGTGTAGTGAGTGTGAAAAGTGTGAAAATAGTGTGATAGGTGGTATTTATAGAAAACTAAAAAATCAAGCATTGGGCACATCAATAGAAACCTACGCACGTTTACACATAACATTTAATGAAAGTAATCATTTCAATTTAAAATTATGACAATTGGGGGGAAATCCAAGAAAAATGAGATTTTCAAAGCAATACCTCAAACGTCAATTCAGTAGAGCACTCCATCTTTTCAGATACTGAGTGACACATGTTTGCTTTGTATATGCATCTGATATCTCTCACGAAATGAAACGTTTCCAACGTTCAGATCTTCTGAGTTTGTTAGTTCAGAGTTTCACACAAATAAATCAATTAAAGATAAATGAACACATAATCAGATGAAATACTTCATATCTTTAAACATTTTGCATCTGAGAAGTTGCCTCTGATAAATATTACTCTGGGCAAAAATCCATACAAATATTTTTCAGAATGAACTTAAACCTATCTTCAGCAAGGGGTTTTGTGAAAATATCAGCCCATTGATGATCTGTGTCAACAAAAGCTAGATTTATTACACCCTTCTGAACATAGTCTCTGATGAAGTGATGTTTAATTTCTATATGTTTAGCCTTAGAATGTAAGATTGGATTATTTTACAAACATATAGCAGAAGTATTATCACAGAAGATAGAAAGATTACTCTCATAGATCTGATAATCTTCTAACTGACTCTTCATCTAGAGCATCTGCGTACAACATCCAGCAGCAACAATGTATTATGCCTATGTAGTTGATAGTGCAATAGTGGGTTGCTTCTTGCTGTACCATGAGATCAGATGACTTCCAAGAAACTGACAGCTTCCAGAAGTGCTTTTACGTTCAACTCTGTCTCCAGCATAATCAGCATCACAGAATCCAACTAATGAAAATTCATCAGATCTTCTGTAACACAGACCCATGTTAGTAGTACCTTTCAGATACCTTAGAATCCTCTTAACAGCTGTTAAGTGTGATTCTCTAGGATCTGATTGGAATCTTGCACATAAGCAGACACTAAACAGAATATCAGGTCTAGAAGCAGTCAAGTATAAAAGAGATCCTATCATACCTCTGTAGAGTTTCTGATCTACCTTCTTACTTACCTCTTCCTTACCTAGAGTGCTTGTAAGGTGCATTGGAGTTTTTGCTATCTTACTATCAACCATGTTGAACTTCTTCAGAAGCTCTTTAACATATTTGGTCTGATGTATGTAGGTGCACTCTGGAGTCTGGTTGACTTGGATTCCCAAAAAGAATCTCAATTCTCCCATCATGCTCATTTCAAACTCTTGCCACTGGAGCATAAGTTTCAGTGTAATCAATACCTTCTTGTTGACTGTAACCTTGAGCAACTAGCCTTGCCTTATTCCTTTCAACTTCTCCCTTTTCATTCAACTTATTCCTGAAGACCCATTTTGTTCCAATAACATTGAATCCTTTAGGTCTAGGAACCAGATCCCAAACTTCATTTCTGGTGAATTGATTTAGCTCTTCTTGCATGGCAATAATCCATTCATTATCTTTCAGAGCCTCATCCATAGATGTTGGTTCAATTATTGACACTAAGCCAAACAATGAAGATTCAGATGTTCTGAGATAGGATCTTGTCCTGATTGGATCATCTTTCTTTCCAATAATCACATCTTCTGGGTGAGATGCCTTGATTCTGGAAGAAGATCCTTTGACATTTGATCTTTCAGAAATGTGTAAGTTGTCCAATTGAGAAGATAAGGGAATAGCATCTGGAGTTGCTTCAGATTCCTTCTCTTTAGCCTTTTCTACCTCTGAGCCTTTAGAGTCTGTGAGAATCACTTCTCTATCTGCATAATTTTCAACTGCTTTGGCTTTTCAGAGCCAAGCTTATCATCAAATCTTACATGAATAGATTCTTCCACAATTTGTGTTTCAATATTGAATACTCTGTATCCTTTAGAGTGTTCAGAATAACCAAGCATGAAACACTTCTGTGCTTTGGAATCAAACTTGTTAAGATTCTCTTTAGTGTTAAGTATATAGCAAGTACATCCAAAAGGATGAAAATATGATATGTTGGGCTTTCTGTTCTTCCACAGTTCATATGGAGTCTTTTTTAGGAGAGGTCTTACAGACACTCTATTCTGAATGTAACAAGCTGTGTTAATTGCTTCTGCCCAAAAGTGTTTTGCCAGATTTGTCTCATTGATCATGGTTCTGGCCATTTCTTGCAGAGTTATGTTTTTCCTTTCTACAACCCCATTCTGTTGTGGAGTTCTAGGACAGGAAAAATCATGAGCAATGCCATTTTCAGAAAAATATTTTTCAAAATATTTATTTTCAAATTCACCACCATGATCACTTCTGACTTTTATAATTTTGAAATCTTTTTCATTCTGGACTTGCTTGCAGAAGTCAAAGAACACAGAATGTGACTCATCCTTGTGTTTTAAGAACTTTACCCATGTCCATCTACTATAGTCATCAACAATGACTAATCCATACTTCTTGCCTCTGATGGATGCAATTTTCACTGGTCCAAACAGATCAATATGAAGTAATTCTAGTGGTTTGGAAGTAGAAACAACATTTTTTGATTTAAAAGATGATTTTGAAAATTTCCCTTTTTGGCATGCTTCACAAAGAGCATCTGAGGTGAACTTCAGATTAGGAAGTCCTCTGACAAGATTAAGTTTATTAATCTGAGATATACGTCTCATATTAATATGGCCCAATCTTCTGTGCCAGACCCATTGCTCTTCATTAACAGACAAGAGGCATTTAACATTCTGAACTTTAAGTTCTGAAAGATTTATTTTATAAATGTTGTTTTTCCTCTTACCACTAAATAGGATAGAGCCATCCTTCTGACTAATAGCTTTACAATATTTTTTATTAAAGGTAATATCATAACCATTGTCACTTAATTGACTTATGGACAATAAGTTATGCTTTAACCCTTCAACAACTAAAACATTAGTAATAGAGGGAAGTTTACCATTTCCAATGGTGCTAGATCCAATGATCTTGCCCTTCTGGTTCCCTCCAAACTTCACATCACCTCCAGATCTAAGTTCCAGGCTTTGGAACATAGACTTTTCTCCTGTCATGTATCGTGAGCATCCAGAGTCCAGGTACCATGACTGGCGTCCTGACCTTGCTGCTAAGAACATCTGCAACAGGGATTATTTTGCTCTTAGATACCCAGATCTTCTTGGGTCCTTTAGGGTTAGTTGGTTTGTAGGTTTGTCTAAACTTCTGTTTTTCAACATAATGTTTATTCTGACTTGCCTTGGGTTTAAACACATAAGTATTCTTCTCAGAGCTTGTGTGTTTATTGTTATTTAAGTGACCAAACTTAAATTGAGAGTACAGAGGTGTCTTCTTGATGAAGAGTTTGTCAGCAGATTTCGGATTACTTCCAGAGGAAGATTCATATCCAATACCTCTTCTGTTGTTCCCACTAACACCATAGATCATAGAAGCCATCTTGCTTCTTTCTATGCTCTTAGTAAGGAATCTCTGAAAGCTAGAGTCATATTTTTCTAAAATGTTTTCACATGACTTAGCCTCAGATTCAGATTCTTGTTGAGTTGTTTCAAAGTTATTTTTGATTTTCAGATTAGTTTCTTTTTGCTCAACAAGTTCTGTCTTCAGAAGATCAATCTCAGATTCAAGACTGTTGTTCAGCTTCTTGTATTTGAGTTTGATATTGTTATAGCTTTTTAGAACTTCTGATAAAACTTTGACAAGTTCTTCTTTAGTAAGTTTAGCCATTACCTCTTCAGCGTCATCGTCAGATTCAGAATCAGATTCAGATCCTGAAGTTCCTTCTTCCTGATCTTCTGTGCTGGCCATCAGTGCAACATTAGCACATTCTTCTTCTGATTCAGAAGATGATTCAGATTCATCTGAGTCATCCCATGTTGCCATCAGAACCTTCTTCTTTTGTTAAACTTCTTCTTGGGTTTTTCTTTTTGAAGTTTGGGGCAATCATTCTTGTAATGCCCAGGTTCTTTGCACTCATAGCATACAACTTCTTTCTTGCCAGATCTTCTGTGTCCAGAAGATTCCTTTCTCTGATCAGATTTTCTGAAGTTGTTGAACTTCTTTCCCTTGTGCTTCCAGAGTCTGTTGATCCTTCTGGACAGCATGGATAATTCATCTTCTTCAGAAGAAGAAGATCCTTCAGAGCTTTCTTCAATAACCTGCAAAGCTTTAGCAGATTTATTAGATTTTAAAGCAATAGATTTACCTTTCTCTTTCTTCTGAGGTTCATCTTCCTCAAGCTCAATTTCATGGCTCCTCAGTGAGCTGATGAGTTCTTCTAAAGATATCTTGTTTAGATCTTTAGCCATCTTCAAGGCAGTCACCATTGGTCTCCATCTGGTAGGTAGACTTCTGATGATTTTCTTTACATGATCTGATGTGGAGTATCCCTTGTCCAGAACCTTTAGACCAACTATAAGGATCTGAAACCTAGAAAACATAGTTTCTATATTTTCAGATTCTTCCATTTTGAACGCCTCATACTTCTGTATAAGCGCCAGAGCCTTGGTCTCCTTCACTTGAGAATTTCCTTCATGAGTCATTTTAAGTGATCAAACATTCCATGAGCTGTTTCTCTGTTAGTAATCTTTTCATACTCAATATGAGAGATTGCATTAAGCAATATTGTCCTAGCCTTATGGTGATTTTTGAAATCCTTCTTCTGGGCTTCTGTCATTGATTTTTTATCAATTTTCTTACCATCCTCATTTGTAGGATGTTCATAACCATCAATGACCAAGTCCCACAAATCAGCATCATACCCAAGGAAGAAACTTTCTATCTTGTCCTTCCAGTAATCAAATTTCTCTCCATCAAACATGGGAGGCTTTGTGCTGATTCTATCCCCTTCATATTTGTTACAACTGGTTGTATTGGATGTAGAAACATCACCCATAATGACAAACAAATATATACCAAAGTAACTTTTCTCACTGGATCTTTACTGACACGGTTAAGTGGTAGCACACGCAGAACCGGAGCTCTGATGCCAACTGAAGGTGAGAAAAATACTTAGAAGGGGGGGGGGGTTGAATAAGTATGACAAATAATCAAAGATTCAAACACAATTATTTTTATCCTGGTTCGTTGAACTCAACTACTCCAGTCCACCCTCTCAAGAGTGATTTGCCTTTCTCAGTCAAGGACTTAATCCACTATTTAATCAAACAGATTACAATAGTAACACCTAAGAACAACTGTTCTTAGTCTTCTCAAGAGCTACTGATCCCAACTGGATCCTCTTAAAGAAACCTTTTACAATCAATGTAAAAACTATTACAAGAGTAAGAATGCTTCTAAAAAGCTATTATCACAACTGTGGTATTTCTCTTAAGTTTAAGAACAATGTTACAACAAATAGAATATAAGAACTTTTGAGAGATTTGCTTTTAGTAAATTTTTGCAAGTTGTTCGTTACTGAAGAAGATGGGGTGGACTTCTTTATATAGGCACTTAGATCCATGAAGTCTTCTCAACGTTGAAGGCTGTGCTGAAAAGCCTGGTGCCTTTTGTCTTCACATTGGAGGCTGTGCTGAAAAAGCCTGATGTCTTTTGTCTTTTACTTTGCAGAAACTTTCCTTAGAATGGAATGCACAGATAAAACCTTTTTGTCTGTGTTCTCGTGTCTAGCATAAAAGAGGAAAAAGCTGTTGAGATATGCCAATGTACATATTCAAATCTTCTTCACTAAGTAAGTTCAGCTATCAACATTAGAGTCTGGATCTTCAGAATCTCCAGAGTAGAGATCTTCTGGATCTTCAGAGTCTTAGGATGTTCTTCAGATTATGCTGAATCAGAGTATATGCAGCTTGTGTGCTTGAGCGTGTAGTTCTGTCAGAGCAGAGTCTTTTATATCAGCTTCTTAATACTTATGCAGCACAGTATCTTCAGAGTCTTCTGATGACTAAGCTTCTGAACTCTCAGAGTCTTCTATTCTTTAGAGGCTTCTGCTTCAGAGTCTTCAGTAGACAACACTCAGATTCTTCTGGGAGCAGCGTTCAGATCTTCATTTAAGATGCTCTTGAACCTTTGAAGCCTTTCATAATATCATTGTTCAGATCCAAATTTGCTCTTTTAAGAATATTTTCTTTAGTACCTGTAGCAAACAGTCTAGAACAAATTTAGAGTATATAATTCTTGAATACAAAATTCATAAGTGTTATCATCAAAACATAGAGATATTACTAAGAAACAATCTGTGTTCTTATAGAAGAAGCGGAAAAGCTCATCTGTAGGTATACCACCTCCCATCCCAACATCTCCAGACAGTGTGAGGTAAAAAGCATTTTTTATTATATATTAATGTATGATATATATTATTAGGAAAAGTTTATATTAGCCATACTTTGATATTAACTAATTTTAAATTGCCTTAGGTATATTGTATGAGAGAAGAAAATCAACTGTGGGAAGAGTGCTCAAAGAAATGTTCTTGTAAGTTTGATAGTATATAAGTACAATTTTTATATTATGTTATGAATTTCGATAAATATAATAACTAGAAGTTAATGTGAGTATGCAACAAATCTCACAACATGTGATTAAGGTGTGTTTTGTTAGGGGACCAGGTAGAACTGAGTTGGTTGTCACAAACAAATGAGAAGTGTATGATTGTGAAATCCACACTGCAGAAAGACAATACTATGTAAAGTAATTCATTGGGCATGGTTGGTAAGAATTTTCCAAGAATAGAGGTCTGCAAAGAGGGGATACAGTGAGATTCAGTGTTCACAAGCCTCCGGCTACACGAATTGTTGTGTCCATCTTAAACCGTTAAATGTTGATTTGAAATCTTGGGGAGCTGAATGATGAATGCATGAAAAATGTGCACGTGTATGAAAGTGTTTTTGTTGACTGTGTAATATGGGCATTGTGTAGTATGGTTCTTAGTAGAATAGTAATTATAAGTTTAAGTTTGAAATGCAGTAGGAACTTGTTTTGGGTAAGTATTAAGATTAATGTAATATGTATTATGGCATTGCTGCAGATGTATTTGTTGGAACACCAATGTAGTATTCATCCTGCAAGTTCCATTTAAATTTAATGTTCTAGGAATATGCAGTGACATACGCGTAATCCAGTATGATAATGAAAGTTTGGTTTTGTTGGTATAATATTGTTTTGTTGTGGATTGATATGTATTTGTTGTAATATGATTATATTTTTGGATTTATATAAGTGTTTTTAAAAAAAACGAGTCTCATATATTTAGTTTGATTATGTTGGGGAAAATTTTTATATATAATTTATTAAGTGTGTGCTAACTTGTAATGATATGTACTTGGTAGTAGTTAAATAAAAGTAAGAAAACATGCGTGGAAGGCAGATTTGGCAGGCAGTATAAGCTATATAGCTTTGAGAGTGAAATGATTGATGTTCTTGAAACTTTCACCGTGTGGTCATGTGGCGTTTTGAATATGTAGCAGGATTTACAAAATCTGTAGCTTCACGAGATGTCCTTGTGAAACTATTTACAAAACCCAAAAAAAAAAGATATTGTTTTTAGTAGATGTAGACATCTTGTCATGTTACACCAGAGAAAAATGGTGGCTTAATATCTACCATCATACATAATAGTATAGGGCCTTGGGAATATCATAAAGATTGTACATTCTTAATATTTCATTTAATGAGATATACACCATAGGACTAAGATATAATAAAAATAAAACCAATTTGAAAAAAGAGTGTGATATTCAATAAAGCATACCAACAGATTTCAAATGGGACATTGGAACAAAATTTCGTCAAACTTCCATTAAGTTTGTGGGATGACTTATAATATGTATCTTTCATATTAAGATGGATACAAATCAACGTATTACATGGGATAAATACCAACTCATTATAGATGTTATAGTAAATATGTAAACACAATTCTGCATTGAGACACACACACACAAATTATTTAGTGAAGGCATAATTTGACGTGGTATACAAACTCGTTACGTAGGAATAATACATCTTCAATGCATAATCAATATAACAACTACATGAATATAATATGGATAAATAAAACATCATTAGAGTAGAATAGAAAATAAGTCGAGTTTTGACATCTATAACATGTTAACATATTATTGGGGGAAAACTGTCGTAGTAGCATAAAAGATGTACAAAATATCCAAACAAACTGAATGTTAAATAATACATACAAAGCTAAGTAATTAATATTATGGTTCAACTAATTATTCGTCTCCAGTTTGATAATCTTCTTAAGCTTCCTTGATGAAAGCTCTCAATCATACAAACTGATCAATGTAGTAGATTCGCTCGAACCATCCGGTATCAGACTCTTTGTAGTGGGAGTTACTAGTTGTGGGTTATGCTTCGATGTAATCTCTAGATCCTAATATTTGGAATTTGAGAACAACAATAAAAAATTATGTTACAACAGAGAAAGAAACATAACTATAAAATTAAAAGAGCTTGATATTAGTTAAAGGGAAACCGTAAAAATCTCCTTTGCATCAGCAACTTCAGAATTTTCTTCATTAACACTCTCTTTAATCTTAACGACATTTAAAGAAAAATGAGAAACATTATAACGCAAAAAAATATTCACAACTTACACCAAATATAATACGTGAACATACTTGCAACAACTGTGGTGTTACAGTTGCCTCAGATGTTATGACCTTGATGTCAAAAGCAAATAAGGATTATAAGAAGGTTAAATAAACATATTCATCAACTATTGTTAGTATGGAAAAAATATACATGGATTTGCTCCCATGGAGCCTTAAGCTGTTTGATGAAAGGTTCATCCCTAACAATCATGACAACAGAGCAACTCTCCCACCGAGATTGCCACTTCACCTTAAAAGCAAAATCTCTAAATCTAACAAAACATCTAGTGCTAACGAAAATTGCAAGGGATCATCAATTCCATCTTAAAAAAAATTGGTGACAGTATTAGAAACTAAGCAATGTCGTTGAGCAAGTTAGTAAATTTCCCATATTGCAAATACATCCAAGTCATTGAAGAATAAATCTTAACCATTGTATCGTGCATCTGAGCAACATATACACCCAATAGTTGAACACATTCTCTGTCCCAAAAAATAAACTTACAACAATTGCCAGCATGAACTACTTCAATCTCAATTTTATACCTAACATAACATGGTTACTTGTGGTGAGGGGGTGTTGTTGCTAACTTGCTATATAGGAATATACCATTTGTGGTGTACCATAACAACCACCTTTCATAGTTTCTTCGTGTTGTTGATGTTCTCGAAGGGTCTTGCCATTTTCAAAGTAATGAGGTTTAAATATATTTGTTGTTTTAAAAAACGGGAAGAAAGAAGGCAATGCAGTTGAAGCGATTTGCAAATGAAAAAAAAAACAGTGGAATGGTGGAGGTAATGCACACTCTCTTCGTAACATTTAAGAAACAACATGGTAAAACATTTGTGATTTGAAAGAAGTAAAAAACGTCTGTCGATGACGAAAAAGCAAATACCATGACTAAATTGCATTTAATGTTTACCAAATACATTGGAAAAAATAACGACATATATTTTATTATATTGAGAGAAACATTTGGACTGTGGTGTGGCCAAACAACTTGTTTACATGACCAAATGAAAATGAAGATTGCTTGCAGAAACAGTCACATGGCGTGCTCTTTTACAATTCATATTAAATGTTCTTATATTATAGAATCTTGACTCTTTTTTTTGTCAAGAACACCATAAAAATTCTAATAATATATAGAAAATAACACAATTTAATGTTTTAATTGAAAAATACTACTATATAATATCCTATTTTAAAAATACGCATAAAAATATTCTTATTACTATTTATTATCTTTTTTAAATATAATTGATATAAAATTTTCGCATGACAACATTTATTTATGTTAATCAACAACTGAACGTGTTAGTACATAACACTAAATCACAACCATACAAATTAAAATCATATTTTCAACCACTAATTTTAATCTCAATATAATATTCCTATAGTAAGAAGTTGTACAATTCTTAACATCATTAATTAACTAAGTAAATTACCATCTATCAAATTAAACAACTAAACTAAACTTAAAATCAAATTAAATTTCTTTGTTAACCTTTCTTTTTCTTCAGATTAGTTAGAAAATATAATCATTATAACTTTATAACAAATTCAATTTATTCAAATTTCAAAAATTCTCTCTCTCTCTCTCTCTCTCTCTCTCTCTCTCTCTCTCTCTCTCTCTCTCTCTAAACTCCATAGCTACGAACTCCACTTTCTGAGCTTCATTCTTCTTCTCCTTCTTCGATCAACCTACATGCGATTACCATGTCTCTCCTCAGTCGATTCTTCTACAAAAGACCTCCAGACGGGTTACTCGAATTCATCCATAGAGTTTACGGTAAAATTTTCCCCAATTCAATTCTTTTCATTATTTAAAGTTTCTTCGAATTTGTTCATTTTTGTATTTCTCTTGTAGTTTTCGATTCGTGTTTCTCCACCGAAGCGTTGTCAGATGGAATGTACGAGCTATACCTTCACGAAATCGTGAGTGAATTACATGAAGAGTTTCCAGAATCTTCGTTTCTCGCCTTTAATTTTCGCGATGGTGAGAAGCGTAGCAATTTCGCTGAGTTAATGTGTGAATATGATGTTATTGTTATGGATTATCCGAAAAATCATGAGGGTTGTCCTCTTTTGCCACTTTCTCTTGTTCAGCATTTTCTTCGTGTTTGTGAGAGTTGGCTTTCACTTGGTAACCATCAGAATGTGATTTTGTTTCATTGTGAGAGAGGGGGTTGGCCACTTTTGGCTTTTTTGTTGGCGTGTTTGTTGATTTTTAGAAGGGTTCATAGTGGCGAGCGGAAGACACTTGAAATGGTTCATAGAGAAGCGCCTAAGGGTTTGTTGCAGTTGTTGTCGGCTTTGAATCCTTTGCCTTCGCAGCTTCGTTATATTCAGTATGTTGCAAGGAGGAATATTGCTCCTGAGTGGCCTCCGCCGGAGAGGGTTTTGTCTTTGGATTGTGTTATTCTTAGGGGAATTCCTAGTTTTGATTCGTCGAATGGATGTAGGCCAATGTTTAGGATTTTTGGGAGGAATTTGCTTAGTAAAGGTGGACCTTCTACTCAGATGATTTATAACATGCATAAAAAGAAGCACTTGAGGCATTATCGTCAGGTTTGTGGTTTTGTTTTTGTGTGTTTTGGTAGTGATTGAGTTTAATGTGTTTGTTGAGTTGATTCTGTTGGTTAATAGAGTTGATGTTGGAATTTGTTGTCTTCTTTTTGAATCTCAGGTTGACTGTGATGTGATTAAGATTGATATTCAATGTTTAGTGCAAGGAGATGTGGTTTTGGAGTGTGTTCATTTGGATTTGGATCCGGAAAGGGAAGTGATGATGTTCCGTGTGATGTTTAGTACGGCGTTTATTCGATCCAATATATTGATGCTGAGTGCTGAAAACTTGGACATTCTTTGGGATTCTAAGGAGTGGTATCCGAAAGGCTTCCGGGCTGAGGTGAGTGTGTGTTCTAGTATTGTATACAAATTATAACTGTTTATCACTTGTGATGATTGTGAATTTGGTCTAGGGAGGTCACTGGTTGTTCTGATTTTGTTAAATTTCTAAATATAGGTTTTATTTGGGGAGGTTGAAAACACAAGTTGTCAGAGAGCTTCAGCGGAAACAACCATTTTGAATGGTGAGGAGAGAGGTGGATTACCCATTGAAGCTTTTTCAAGAGTTCAAGAACTTTTTAGTGGAGTGGATTGGGGTGACAATGGGGATGCAGCGGCAGTGTGGCTGCTTAGACAGCTTAATGTCTTAAATGATGCCAAGGAGTTTTCGAGGTTGCAAGGTAAAGGAAGTTGGTTTTCGTCGCCAGCTGACTCTGAAGAAGAATTTAATGAATCAAGTGTTGCTGATAGTTCAGATGAGGCCTTTGATGTTACTCCCAAGTCTTCTGCCGATTCTTCAAAATTATGGACATCTGACATCCCTGATTTGGATCATTTAGCCTTAGAAAACAGTGGTGGAAATTTTGTAAATCCCACTTCAAGAATGTCTGATCATTTATTGACTGATAATGTTTCATCACCACGTCACGTTTCTGGTTCTCCTCTTGGTTGGAACACTGATAATGCTGCTGGTCCACATCCACCCCCTCCCCCTTGCATGGCCAGCAATGCTAGCAGTGCTTCCACATTGTCTTCACTTCCTCCTCCAGGACCAGAACATACAAGTTCAGTCCCATTGCCTCCACCCCCACCACCACCTCCTCCAGGATTTGCTCAAACAGGTTCATCCCCAACCCCTCCACCTCCAGGTCTCGTACAGACAGGTTCATCTCTTCCAACCCCACCTCCGCCTCCTCCAGGTCCTGTACAAACAGTTTCAATCCCACCACCTCCACCTCCTCCAGGTCCTATACGAACAAGTTCAATCCCACCATCCCAACCTCCTCCAGGTTCTGTACAAACACATTCAGTCCCACCTCCTCCACCTCCACCTCCACCTCCTCCCGGTCATGTACAAACTGGTTCATCCTCACCCCCTCCACCTCTTCCAGGACCTGCACGATCAGCCCCACCTCCTCCTCCTCCTCCTCCTCTTCCTCCTGCCCCAGGTCTTACACACATAGGTTTAACCCCTCCGCCACCACCACCTCCTCCTCCAATTCCAGGACGAACAAGTTCTGCCCCGCCACCTCCACCTCCTCCTCCAGTTCCGGTACGAACCGGTGCAGTCCCGCCACCTCCACCACCGCCTCCAAACTCTACACGAACAGGATCAGCCCCACCACCTCCACCACCACCTCCTCCAGGTCCTCCACGAGCAGGTTCATCCCCACCACCTCCACCACCACCTCCTCCAGGTCCTCCACGAGCAGGTTCAGCCCCACCACCTCCACCACCACCTCCTCCAGGTCCTCCACGAGCAGGTTCAGCCCCACCACCTCCACCACCTCCTCCAGGTCCTCCACGAGCAGGTTCAGCCCCACCACCTCCACCACCTCCTCCAGGTCCTCCACGAGTAGGATCAGCCCCACCACCTCCACCACCTCCTCCACGAGCAGGTTCAGCCCCCCCACCTCCACCACCTCCTCCGGGACCTACACAAACAGTTTCAGCCCCACCACCTCCACCTCCTCCAGGACCTGCACGGACAGGTTCAGCCCCACCACCTCCACCACCTCCTCCGGGACCTGCACGAACAGGTTCAGCCCCACCACCTCCACCACCACCAGGTCCTGCACGAACAAGTTCCGCCCCACCACCTCCACCTCCTCCCAGTGTACGAATGGGTTCGGGTCCGCCAGCACCGACGCCTCCTAATGCTCCTCCCCCACCACCACCTGGCCGTGGTTCATTGCTGGCACCTCCTCTTACTGCAGGCAAGGCCTCTAGTGTGCCTCCACCACCAGGCAAAGCTTCTTTAGCAACAACAAATGTGGGAAGAGGTCGTGGTACTGGTGCTATTGCTGTTAAGAAAACTTTATTAAAGCCTCTACATTGGGTGAAAGTTTCTCGTGCAGCACAAGGGAGTCTATGGGCTGATTCACAGAAACAAGGCAGTGATTCAAGGTACTGATATTTGACTTTTCATACTGATGTCATCAGACTTAATTTTCCTGATTTGTTTCATAATTATAAGGTATTATCGTTAAAGATTTGTTTTATGAAAATGTTGTGAGACTTGCTGTTTAATCTAGTAATGACCGATAGTATGCATCCCCAAACCCTTCATTGGATAGCATTTCTGATTTCAAAAATGAAATTTTTTTAGGGCCCCTGAAATAGACATATCAGAACTTGAGACCCTGTTTTCAGCAGCATCTATTTCTGATGGAAATAGTACTAAAGGTGGACTTCGGCGTGGTTCTAATATTAACAAACCTGAGAAAGTACAATTGGTAAGCTACTCCTCATTGGCATAAATTATTTTATTACTTTCTGCTTAGAGTTTATATGTAATTATAATTATAATACTATGTAATGATAATTAGGGATCACTATTAAAATGGAAATTAATAGACATTAAGCATCAAAACTGCAGTCTCCAAAGATCCAAATATTTTTTTATGGTCAACTAATGTACGCCTTTAAGAAAGGGACAAGTACAGAAAATTTGATTCCTAATATGTTTTATATTGGATTGGATTGGATTGAATGGGTATGCAGTTTTCTGCTGAAACAACTATTCCGCATTGCACTTTGCAGAGGTTTTAGGATATGGCACCTTAGTATTATTATGTGCTCTCTAAACCTAATTGAGTTAAGATGCCTTAATAATTATTTTTCTGATTTTTAGTATCTGATTGATAAAAGAAATATAGAACTAATAAGCTCAGAATTTCATTTATTTTTCACTGTCAGGTTGACCTGCGTAGAGCATATAATTGTGAAATAATGCTCTCCAAAGTCAAAATTCCTCTGCCAGATATGCTTGTAAGTTTCCCCTATCCCTGCATTCAGTTGATTTTAGGACTTGTAGTTTACTGGATGAAACCAACTTGTTCATTCTTTATTTCAGATGTTTTTCTCTGTTGTGTCATATCACAAATATAGAATTAGATAGAGTCCTACAGTGTTCATTTATCTATGTAGCCAATTAGTGTTGATATTGATGTTAAATATGGACAATTTTGTGAGTTGATGCTCAACTCGCCCCTCTAAAAAGATACCCAGTGGGGTTGGCATTTCAAAGGAGAATTTCTCATATTTCTGTTTCTATTTTCTTTTTTCCTTCATTAGATTCTTTTTTTTTTTAATCACAAAATAGAAGGACAAATTAAATAGGAGGAAAATACTTTTTGAGGTAAAAGGGCGTGTAGAACGAATGAGATAAAGTACATCATCAGTCTTGCTACAACGTTTTGAAAGAACTAAGTAGAGATTAAGACAAGAGATTCTCATCATGAAAAGTAAATTTGGTGTTAGCTGGGTTTATTTTCTTATATTTTTTCTAGTTTTGATTTTTGTGGGTTTTGTTTTTGGTTCTAGAAAGCAATTTTGGCATTGGATTCTTGTGTACTGGATATTGATCAGGTTGAGAACCTCATCAAGTTCTGTCCTACAAAGGAAGAGATGGAGGTGCTGAAGGTACTCTTCTCCCCCCTTGTGCAATAATCTATAAAATGTTTCGTGAACTGCAATCTGTGACTATTTCTTGTAATATATTTGAAAGGAGAGAAGCTATCTTAGAAGGTGAAGAAACTGAATATTAATATGAAAAGATACCTAAAATTTAGAAGTAGCTGGTTTTTTAATGGTGAAGAAGGAAATTGTCTTTTTACATTTCCTGGCTAAAAATGTTTCTATTTTCAGAACTATACTGGGAACAAGGATATGCTTGGAAAGTGTGAGCAGGTTCTCTCCTTCTTGATACCCTTTTGTAAATGAATCCGTGCAACTGCTGTATGTCTATTCTAACAAATTATTTACTTTAATATCTTCACCAGTTTTTTATGGAGCTGATGAAGGTTCCACGAGTAGAATCCAAGTTAAGGGTGTTTGCTTTTAAAATCACCTTTTCTGGTCAGGTACATTATCTAGGTTATTACTAGTGCATATTTTTGCATGCTATTAAGATATATGCTTAAATACTTGTTATTTTGCTTCTCCAGGTGAGTGATTTAAGGAAAAATTTGAATATAATCAAAGATGCAACCAGAGAGGTACTGTTTAATGGCTCTTACTTGACAAACATGTACACTATCATTGCCCTGCGTCATTAAATTGGTTATATTATTACTTATGCTTACAGGTCAAGGAATCTGTAAAATTGCGTCAAATAATGCAGACTATTCTTACGTTGGGCAATGCTTTGAATCAGGGAACAGCCCGAGGTATCTTTATGATATCTGATTATACTTGGAATGTATTTTTAATGTAAGATGGGTATTATTATGCTCTTTTAGCTTACATTTTCTATGTTGTTCATTGCAGGATCAGCAGTAGGATTCAAATTGGACAGTCTTCTCAAGTTATCTGATACCCGTGCAAGAAATAACAAAATGACTTTAATGCATTATTTGTGTAAGGTGTGTGTTTCAAAATCTTCAAATTATATTTTGAATTGTACCATTGTATCGTAATGTAGTTGTGGACTATCTGAAAGACAAGAATCTCCATTTTCATTCTGAAAAAAGTTGTCGCTGTAACTTCTGGTTTATCGAAAACTTCGGGCAGTGTTTGGTTTGTTTGTGTTTTTTGCTTTTAGTTAAACATGTTTTCACAAATAATTACAAAAATGTTCACTTATTTTACTGTTTCATGTATTCGAACTTTTGGCAAGGAGCATGTTGCTTAGTTTCTCTATCATCATCAGTGCTTTTATCATAGAGCTAACTTTAGAAACATGGTTGGGAGACTAATATTTTACTAACTCTATTAATAGTCATGTTATTTAAGTTTCTTATATTAACTCTATGATATCCGAGTTTTAACTTTTTATTTTCCCTTTTGGTCCAATACATGAGTTTTTAATTCATTTTTGTTCAATGTTATTTTATACAGAGATAGCAAAAATTTGTCCTTTTTTTTTTCCGTTGATGTTGTTTTGATGCTATATCTTTACAAAAAAAGTTTCCCTTAATTCTAAGAATTTTATTTGTGTTGCTAGCTTCTTGCTGAGAAAATGCCAGAACTGATCGATTTTGACAAGGATCTTGTCAATTTGGAAGCTGCTTCTAAGGTATTTTTCCTTGACACTAATGCTAGACAATCACTTTATTATTTCTTGTCTAAGGTTAACTGTTTATTCATTTGTGCCCGTCCAATATCTAGATCCAACTAAAAGCATTAGCTGAAGAAATGCAAGCTGTGCATAAAGGTTTAGAGAAAGTTGAGCAAGAACTCACTGCTTCTGAAAATGATGGTTCTATATCTTCAGGATTTCGCAAGGTAATGAATATTAATGGTAGCTTTTGTACTTATCCGAAACAGGAGATATTGTTCTTGACTAAAGATACGTTTGTACGAGAAATGACGACTCTTTTTTTCTAATCTCATTGAACACAAATCCAATTATCATGCATTGGGCTAATTTTGTTTTTATATAACTTGTTTTATTGTCCGATAAGGAAATCCTTGATTTGATTATTAAAAGAAATTTTTTTCTTGTTGAACTATGCGTCGAGGTAATTTTTATTTATATACATACAGCTTGTTGTTTTGTCCAATGAGGAAATCGTTGGTTTAATTATTAAAGAAAACAACTGATTGCACATGCTCATGATTTTATGAGTAATGTTTCCCTTGTCTGCTCAGGTGTTGAAGAGTTTTCTTGATTTCGCCGAAGCTGATGTGAGGTCACTTATATCGTTGTATGCCGATGTGGTGAGTCCTGTTACAGTTTATCTTTTCTCCCTCTTTTTTCAGGGTGTTTTTGTAGGATGGTGGGAGATTGCATACTCTGAGAAGAGTTGAACGCTCTCCAAGTCCAACTACTACGTATTTATCGTTTTTTACTTTGAAATTTTCTCTTTTAGGGAAGAAGTGCCGATTCTCTGTCCCAATACTTTGGGGAGGATCCAGCTAGGTGCCCCTTTGAACAAGGTCTGTTGTATTCTTCAGGACTGAGTTTGTTTTAACTCTTATTTGGTGTTGAGGATTATTTATCACTCCGGTTTAACTCTTAGTTTGTTTTAACTCTTAATGGTTATGTCGTTGTCCTTAATCCTATAAGGATTCTTAGTTAGAACTATCGGGGCCTGATTTGTGCACCTTGATATTGTAAATCACAAAGCAATAGTCGCATAATGCTTTTATCGGCTTATCACACATAAATCACGTCAAAGATTTTCTTCTTCTTTTAAACCTGTGCTATTATTGCAGTGACACAAATACTTATTGTCTTTGTAAAGACCTTCAACAAGTCCAAGGAGGAGAATGAAAGACTAGCAGATGCCGAGAAAAAGAAATTAGAAAAAGAAGCCATGAAGGAAAAGGCAGCAAATAACATGCATTCTAAAAAAGATGCTGTTCGATAGATATTATAAACACGCACGAGGATGGTTACTCTCAGTTCAAGCTCGCTGAAGTCAAACTATGCAATTTGCACTCAAATGCAATTCATGTGTTTATGCACGCACGCATGCACTATTGGGGTTCGATACCTTCCAAGACCATGCTGGCCGTCATATCAAGGTGCATGCATCTCCTCTTGTGCTACTGGTAAAGGCGAAATACATCGACATGTTGGAGGTCTCTTGTAATTATACCACACAGACAACTAATGTTAAATATAGAAAATTCATTTGGCTCATGTTTATTTATTCTTCATGAGGCATTTTGCTCCTCTTTAAAATAGAGGCCATATATAAAAATAGAAATTCAAATTTTCTTATATTTTTTAATACTGTACTTATTTGTAATATAGCAGCAGATGTTTTGTAGTTCAAAGATACTGTGGATACACACAATGATGGATTCTTTGGTCTTAACATGTATATGTATGTCATGATAATTTTTTCCGCCCATATTGAGGGTCTAATTTTAGCTTTCTTTCACAAACTCTTTCACATTAGTTTATTATATAGTAAAATATATAGTTCATCTTTAATAACTAAGGAATATTCTATATATACAAATATTAACAATTCTCTTAAGCTTGTGCGAGCATATAAATCAAATAGTTTTAGGATCTTGTAGAGATTTTGTAAACACTTCAATTGATTGTTAGAGTTGATTAAATTTGTGACAGTCGTCTGATTCAAAGCAATATGTTATGTAGCTTGACTATCATAAATTAATGTCACCGGTCTACTTCAAATTGAAATTCTTTGAGCAACTGCTTCAACCAAGTTAGTCCGGTCTACTTCAAATTGAAATTCTTTGAGCAACTGCTTCAACCAAGTTAGTCTTATATTTTACCTCGATGTTTGATCTTGCAACTACATTTTATTTCTTACTTTTTTAAGGATATTAAGTTTTTTTCAACAAATACCAATATTTAAAAATGGATCATCTATTAATGAGCGAGTAACTCAATCAATATCAGAATATCCAACTAAATGAGTATGTTCTTTATCGTCATAAGTAAGACTTTTTTCTGGAGCATCTTTGATGTTTCTTAGAATCTAAATAATAACAACGTTCATATGTTCTTGACAAGGAGAATTTAAGAAATGACTTACCACACTAACGGCAAAATAAATGTCTAAACGAGCGACTGTGAGATAATTTAACTATCAATTCCAACAATCTCTAAACGAGCGACTGTGAGATAATCTAAACCACTCTTATATATCCAACATTTTTGTAATTTTTAGTCGATGTGAAACTTAACCACTTTCACTTGAATCCCAACAACCTCTCCAAAAGTGCGAGTCACTCACATCACTAGCTTTGATCCATATTTGGATCCTACTTTCGTTTTTCCACCGAGCTTAACCATGACTCCGATACCATGTTGAAATAAGAGAGAATGAAAGACATTTGGATAAAACTGCGTGTCTCGCACTACGAAATTGTATTATACTTGCAATAGCACTGCAAAATTGTATTATACAGTGAAATATATATTTTATCGTATTAATTATGTAAGGAGTAGGTTATTGTATATTTTATTTTAGACTAAGGAATATTATGGATTATTCTATATATAGAAATATCAACGGTAATTTTAATCAAAACATAAATATGTTGGTTATTTTAAAGGAGTCTAACACATTGATTTTATTAATTAGTGAAGTTTTGTAGTTTTAAAATACTTACAGAATCACTATAATTGTATGAGAAAGAGGATTTCAAGGACTAGAAATGCTGCGACTTTAATACAAATTTGGTCCCTTAAAATATTAGTTAGGAAGTGAAAAAGATTGTTGTTCTGAGGCTTCTGATTTTTTGGCTTTTTCCTTCCCAAGCAAGTAAAGTCTCTCAGCTTCTGGAACTGACTGTATGATTGTATGCAACTTGAAATTTAACTCATCCATCTTTTCCATGAGTCTGTCATTTGTAAATATTCCTTGAATGACAGTTTGGATGGTATCCCAGCTCTCTATAATTGGTAAAGCAATTATCACAGCAGAACCTATAGTTCCCCATCCTATAGCAATTACTGCCCAAAAATAGAAGTATCCTTTGCTGAACTCCCCTGTGATAATGAACAAACAAAAAGGTCTTAAGTTGCAAGTTCTGTCACATTGAGATTGAATTTATAAGAGAAAATCATGTTCATATAGCCCCCTGATCATGTTATAATCAAAGATTTTCTTTTCAGGTTCATTGAATAAAAAATGTATCTCTAAACCAGATACATCAGTTATTCAATGAACTTGAAAAGAGAATCTTTGCTTATAATATCGACATGCAATGCAAAATTACCTGCTGGGAGGGATAGAATAGGCCATAGTATAACTATCAAAACAGTAAAACCAACACCCCACTTCACAATCCATACTTTAGCCTTTATTAACTTTTCTTCTTTAAACTCTTCCACAGGCAAATCAGTTTTTTCCTTTTCAACCACAGTAATTTGCTTAGTAGTACTCCAATCATAGTTCTGAGGCCACAACATGCTACATACAGCATGAACACCTCCGCCGGTTAATATAGAAACAAGGTTTCCAGCAAGCATTGGTGCATTTCTTCCACTTGTATCGAGGTTTATCTTTCCATACTCTATTTTTGTAACAGACAACCATGTGATTATTCCAAGAACGCAACCGAATATTGTTCCTAAAATGGCTCCGATCGCATTTGCTTTTCTCCATAGAAGCATGAAAGCAATAGGAATAACTGCTGAACCAATCAAAACTCCCATTGCAAGGTACATCCATCCTAAAGAAACTCCTGCTTTGTTTAGTATAACTGCTAACATTCCCATGAAACATCCAAATCCTAGGACAACTCCTCTTGATACTTTGAGGATTTTCTTTCCACTTGCATTAGGGTTTATGTAAGTTCTATAAATATCATATGTGCATAATGAGGATACAGCAATTAGCTCTGATGAACCAGCAGAAGTCACTGCCCTGGTAAAAAAATTGTTGTTCATGAGTGAATCGCCGATTTAGTCCATAAAATTGTAGGCGTCGAGTATTTTCAACAGGAAGTAGATTGTAACTTACATAAAAAGCATGGTAAGAAGAAGAACTGATCCACCTTTCCCCATCAAAGCTACAGCAGTAGCCGGGGGAACAAGTCCGCGACCTGCTTCACTTTCATTTAGTGGTAAATCAAGCGCTAGTGCTCCCAAACCAAGTGCGGTAGCCAAAGAAAACGGCACTGCAAACCAGACCAAGCCTCCCAACAAGTAGCCCTTATGAGTTGATGAAGGTCTTGCTGCAATAGCACTCACCCAATATCCCTAAAAATTTCAAGATAAAATCAATCAATAGTAAATCGTAACTAATGTAGAGTATTTCGACGAAATCAAAGTCATGCTTACATTGTCGACAAACACAGTGCCAAAGTTGCCAACAATGTTTATAATTCCAAAAACTAAGCCACCTGAACTAAGCATTGTTAAGTAAGAGCCTTTGTGATTGCCACTAACAGGACCACAAGATTGTCCATGGTGTGATATTGGATCTTGACATGCTCTCGATTTGCTCGCAACCTCGAGCAACCGATTGTAAACGACACTCGGACTACCAAGCTCACTGCTAGAAGTATAGACAAGGTAGACAAAAATGACCAAAACAATGTGCACTGAAAATTGAAAACAAACAAATACACTCAGTTTAACAATATGATACATGAATGAAGCAAAAAGTTAATACAGGTAAAAAAAGTGATTAAAAGTTGAGGCATTGTACCTATGACAGAATGTATATAGCTTGCTAAGAATGTGGCCTTTAATCCACCAGCTAGTGTATAGACAATTACTCCAAGTGGTATTAGAAAGCTAGCAGCATAAATGTTGACTCCAGTTAATGCATTTACAACAGCAGAACCACCAAGAAGTAACATCGCCGTTACGATTATATTCGTCATGAAACAGAAGAAGAGGAATACGATGTGTGCTGAAGTCCCCCATCTGAGGTAATCAAACATTGTTACCACATTAGAATGACAAAAGGAATCACTTTTACACTAATAGGTGTCACAGACTTGTTCAATCATATGATCATCAGACGCCAGTGTTAACAAAGTAACATACCGAGCTTTGACAATTTCGCACACGGTATGAGCATAAGGAGCCTTTCTTTTAATCTCTATAGCCATAATTCCAAATAACATCACCTAATCGTTGTCAAGTATAAATCTTATTTCATTTTCCATTGTCCGAATTCGAATATATCAAAACTTGAGTTGTAAGAAACTTTACATACTTGGATGGTGGCTCCACTAGCATACCAGAAAGGTCCACTAACTCCATACTCCCAAGCAACATTAGAGCTTTGCAGGATTGTAGCAGCCCAAGTCCACTGCAGAAGCATAAATTCTATGTTAAGATAAGAGATAAGAAAATGTATCAAACTTGAGGTTTGTAAATCGCGTTGAATAAGAAGAGACTAGTATTGAATCTATCACCTGAGACACAATGACACTAGCAATGAGTCCTGTCTTAACATTTCTTCCTGCTGTATTGAACCATTCAGAGGTGTGGCGTGACCCGACATACCTCTTCTCCAGCCATACCTGTTCCACAAGCATACCAGAATGTGGTTCAATTAGCAACACACATTAAACCAATTTCATAAGCTATCCTAGAACTTACGTAAGTAAGACGAAAGCAACTTATATACATGTCATACGCTGTTTTAATAAGTTTTTTCAAATAGTCTTATATGTGCTTATGACAGTAGAGACGACCAAATAAGTCTTTCAAATCGACAATTAGTCCTATAGTCGGTCAAAGGGTCGAAAGAACTATAATTACGATTTGATACAAAAAACAATAAAAAGTAAATTCAGCATGATCTTAAAGTATATGAAAGTATACACTACTATGAGAAAAACATGTGGTTAGTACTAACCAAGAAAGAAGTAAAGAGAGCAAAGAAAGCACCAAAACCAAGAATGATTGAATATCCAACTCCTTGGTTAAGAAGAGGTTTGCCTTCAAAGAAACTTGTTTGTCTCACACATCCACCTCCATTTTCAGACACATGATAGTACTTGCTAGAAAATTCAAAGGGTGGACACTGTGATGAAGAATCCATGAAAGCAAGAACTGTTTGACTAAGCTATTTCATATTATTTATCTTCATACATATGCAGCAGCTATATGTTTTCCTAAGTATTCAATCAAATTCTTAGAAATTGTAGCAGAAACTTAGAGGCTTATCTCTAGTGGGTAGTAAGTCAAACTAAGAAGGTATCTAAATATTAAATATTAATCAATATTGTTATTATTATTGTAATAAAGGAATCTACAGGGTGGATTCCGTTCATAAGGTTCAAATGTTGAATATTCTCATACTATTGTTGACTAAGGATTTATGAGTTATGACCATAGTACTGAAGTGAAATGAGATTGTTATTATTGTTGTGAATTTATTATCAGCCGAAAGAATTGACTAGGCATGACAATGTGATGAGAATTCTGGACCAATACGTTAGGTGAGTGAAGCAATGATTTTTTTTTAAACTCTTGTGCAAAATTTACTTCTCAAGATAGAAGGAATTCTTGGACATGTTGGAACTAGATGAGTGGTGAAGTTTGATTCCTTTAAGTTTAATGATAACATAATTGATGTAATCGAATAATTTGTCTTAAGGTATTTGTAAACATAGAAGATATTTCTAAACTTCCCTAAGTTTCGTTGAAACTTATGTCACACTAAACAGCCATTAAATGGATTGACTGGTTGATAATAAATGTAAAATGTGTGTTGATTTTTAGGCAATGCAGTCATTTTGCTATGTTAGGCAAAGTTATCTTTTGGATACATCTTAATCAATCAACAATGATTTGTTCTTTTGGAATAAATGGAAAAAAGGAAACTTACATGTTTGAAAGTTATCTCTGAAATAATAAGTAGCACAGTTCAATGTTTGAGACTTTTTAGTTTAATTTAGCATTTAGATAGGAATGTGTGATATAAGATATATAAAAATTCAAGAGTAAATGACAAAGTCATATTTTAGTATCAAGTCACAAACTCGAAATGTTAACTTTTTTTATGGATATGATTGATTGATTTAAAGACATTTTTTTACCGCAGTGACATTTTGAAGTGTCGAAAACACGTGGAAATAAATCAGAAAACGAAAGTTATTGTAGCAGTAAATGTGTCGGATTTTTAAGAGTTAGTCGTTGTTAGCAGTTGTTAATATACCTAGTATATAAGCGAATTTTGACTCTGTAGTCAGATGTCACATTCATTTTGTTCTCTTTAGAATTCATACATCTGATTCACTGAGATAATGGGTTTCTGATAAATGTATGAACTTGCATTCCATTTTCGATTCATGTATTTCAATTGCTTTATTGTTGTTTAATTACTCACTTGCTTTTGTAAATGTAAGTACTTTTACTATGTTTCTTTTGTTATTTTCATTAGAAATCCTTTAAGCACAATTACATTTTCTCAAACCTTTTACACAAAGTGTCACTTAGAATTTTTGAATATGATCCTACAAGTGAATTAAAACTCATGATTGTTTACTAAAAACATTACTAAACAAATTGACACACCTGATGAAACCACTTTTGTGCAAAAGATTAAACTTTTGCAGAGAGTGTATGTGCTTTTATTTTGTTTTACGTTCTTCAAGCATACAAATGGTTTCATTCATTGAGTGTTTATGCCTCAAGGAGTGGAAAGTTTGTTAATATGTCTTCAAATGCAGAAGAATAATCAATTGAACAACGATTGATGGTGTAAACACTTTAACAACTATTGGAGTAACTGCTTGCGCCATAAATCAAACGTTAGTTTCAACTACTTGGTAAGTAGGGATAAACAAACATGTTGTTTAAGGAATCAAATTTTTCTACTATAATTTTCCATAATTCATGATTTATACTTTGAATAAAAATTCAAAACCTAGCTTTCCATATTTCAAATCTACTACTATTAAAAGATGGTGGTGAGTTTAGAAAAGATCTTCCTTTTAGATGTCTGTTGGTAGTTATCTTCCTCTTGAGACAATTATTCCTTAAACAAGAGTTAGACTCTGATTCCACTTGTTGAACATGTGACTTCACACGCAAGAGGGGGGGGGGGGGGGGGGGAGGGGGGGGGGGAGGTGAATTGTGTGTTTAAAAAACACTTGGTTTTGAAAAAAATTTAGGATTAAAATCACAATTTGAAAACATTTTGGAAAAGTTTATACAACGGAAAATAAAATTGTAGAAGGTAAATTGCAAAAATTATAAACAATTTAAAGGAAGAGAGAATAACACCAGGAATTATACATGTTCGGTAAAAAACGACTTAGTCATGTCCGCAAGAATTGATCTTGAGAGTATTCAATTTAGAATTAAGAGCTTTTAGTAGTTTGAACTTATGAACCCCCATATAGAAGAAAAATAAAGTTTGTGGCTGACCTCCAAATAAACAGTAAATACGGGAGAGAAGTAGTGAGTCTTCCTTCCAAACGATGGATCAAATCGGTTAGTCTCCTTTTCACAAGAAACTTGGAGTGATTAGTCTTCAAACTTCAAACAAATATTTTGGCATGAGTTGACCTTGAACCTTGGACATTTTAATACTGAGTTGAGCTCTTGAATTGAAACTTAGTTTTATACTGAGATAACCAATAACCTATGAGATTATACCACTAGGTTGATCTTGAACCAAAACAAGCTTGTAACATCGGGCTGAGCTTGAACCTAAATGTAGACTTGATCACACAATCCCTCAACCAAAGCTTTTCACGAATTTAGATTCAAACGCAAACAAATAATCCATAAATGGGCGAATTTTTCAACCAAAGTAAAAACAAAACTACCTTGGTGAACTTACAAATCTACCTTTCCAAAATAAAAAACTTTCTCACTTGCAAAACAACTTTCTCGAACGCACTGCAACTAAACCTTTAGCGAGAGAAAGTAAACAAAGAGGATATGGATTTTTGAGGTATGCGACATTAAAGTCGGTGAAGTCCACACACATATGCCACTTGTTAGATGCATTCTTTACCAAACCATATTATCTAACCACAAAGGGTATTTGATATCTGCTATAAAAATGGTGAAATTCTGGCAAGCAGATTGCAGATGTCCTAACAACATGTCACGATATTGTTCTCTGCATAACTTTAAAACAAGGGCAAAATAAACAAGATGACATTCTGAGTATCAACAACAGAATCACGACAAATGTTTCAACATCTGTTACAACATGTTAATCAATAAGCAAATACTGAACTGTAAATTTGCATAATGATAAATAGCACAAGATATGTTAACCCATATTGGTGCAATTCACCTTCCATGAAACTCAACATTTTTTAACTCGAAGATCCATTAATCAAATGATCTATGTTAGGGAGAGGATATGAGTTTTTGAGGTATGTGACATTGAGGTCGGTAAAGTCCACATACATATGCCACTTGTTAGATGCATTCTTTACCAAAACCATATTATCTAACCACAAAGGGTATTTGATATATGCTATAAAAATGGTGAAATTCTAGCAAGCAGATTGCAGATGTCCTAACAACATGTCACGATATTGTTCTCCGCATAACTTTAAAATAGGGCAGAATAAACAAGATGACATTCTGAGTATCAGCAACAAAATCACGACAAATGTTTCAACATCTGTTACAACATGTTAATCAATAAGCAAATAATGAATTGTAAATTTGCAGAATGATAAATAGCACAAGATATATTAACCCAGTTCGGTGCAATTCACCTATATCTGGGGGCTACCAAGCCAGGAAGAAGAATCAACTATCAGTAGTATAGTTTTATGTAAACAACCTCCTTTTTACCTATCACTACCCAATGAAAACTTTATCATTATAAGTCACATCTAATTGATAAGAGAAACCCATCTCACTTCCTGAATCACTACCTGTGATATCTAGCAGTTACAATCGACAACAACTGCATCATCCTACTTGAAAGACACTTCTTTCAATATAAAGTTCAGCCAAATAACCTGGACTAACAAACCTAGTTGGATTTGCTTCAAAGCTTCATCCAAGAACAATATACAATTCATTACCTACAGGTCTCTGAATCTGTATAAACATCTATGTCTGCCACAATGTATCCAACCAATACAAAGGGAGACTTACAACACAAGAAAGCCTACGACTCCCAAAACCCTAAACCCTTATTTCCATTTACAAAAGTGTTACTAGGAATTCTTTGTTTTTACCCTAGGTCTAGGTCTTCCTTTTATAATCGTCTGCAGTCTTGGGCTTCAAATCTTCTATTTATTTCTTCCTTAATCCAGGTTCTGATTACTTCTTATATTTTGGACCAGATTAGCAACAACCTGCTATATCAGGTCAAGATATTGAGATATAAGCTAGGACATCTTGTCTGGCATGTCTTCTACCATCAGACTTCTTTATGTTGGAACATCTTGCACAACATCTTGTTTTACCAAAATTTTCTCAAACCTATAGAGCCTTTAATCTCCCTCTTTTGACAAATTTTGGCTAAAACTCCTTAGGTAGAAAAATAAATTCTGAACGTCATTCAATTTCATCAAGGAAGTGATGGATATGATTGACACACTTCTGAGGCTCCCCCTTTCTCTTGAAATTCCTAGCTGCATGTTGGTGTACATGAGGAAGAGAATGTAACACACTCCCTCTCAAACCTCTACTTGTCATGGAGAGATAAATTTTCCTCTTAAGGGGCATAAGAGAAACCCTTAAGGAGATCCAGAAAGAGCTTAAGAAAAATCAGATGTATTATACATAACACAAAGTACATAAAGGATGTAACTCAAGTCATAAGACACAACCTGCTTCATAACTCAGATCACAAGGCACAAAGGAAGAACTCAGAGAAGAACCTGAGACTCAGACAAGATGTTAGAACATCCCATCCAACATCCTTGCAAAACAACTGTAGGAATGAACTCCACACCAACCAGAATGTTAGTTGTGTATTGTGAGGACCAACACACAGCCGAGATGAATACACACCATTATCCCCCCTTTTTAGCCAAGAATTTGCAAAAGAAGCCAACACAGTTCCATACCCACATGGTACTTACCCAAAACCGAACGAAAGCCGTGAAGACACAACCCAGAACAAGAACTGCAACCTGAGAATCTAGAAGCAGCGACCCCCTTTAAATACCCAAGCTGTTTCTCTAGGAATTTAGGGTCGATAGAATTTTCCGCTGAACAATTCAATGGAGAATTAAATGTAGGTAGGTAATATCACCATAAATGACTGTGCACCGCCTAACTAGGATTTGACTGTTTCAACCTTAGGATAAACCGTCCAAAGAATGCACATGTATCAAGACACATGTTGAACACGCCTTTTCCAAGATACACCTTCCATCGTCCAAGACAATCAATTTGGAAACAACCATACATCCTAAACAATATCCTGACACATTGTCAGGCTTTGTTCAGTCCATCTTGTAAACTCGATACCTTTCAAAGAGCCCCAAGAAAACTCCTTTCATCAATTAACTAAGATGTTAAGACATTTCATCAAACATCTCCTAGTTAACAATAAAAATTCCCATGAGCCTTAACTAATTCCGCAGAGAAAAATAAATTCTCTCAGACAGAAGCAATGATTCTCAGGACACTCCCAAGAAGCTTGTATAACTCTGACTCAATTCATTGACATCCCAATGATAGAAACAAAATTAGCCTGTCAAGTCCACCCAGAACTATAACAATAACACAGTGTCACAACATCTTGTCTGACATTACATCCTCACCAGAGGAACAAAATCGTAAACTGCTTGAAGTCACAAACAATCTTGATAAGTAACTGCACTACTGTATCAACAAATCCTAGACAGAAGTATAACTCCCCCTATCAAGGATAACCAATGCTTCTTTTTCCAAAAGAACACCTTAACGTGAATGGAAAACATAAGACTCATCTTTATGTTTTCAAGAGCTCACTCCTTGTTCAACACACCTGCTAAACGCATTCACTAACTTCTTGATCCATGAGCAATATGTGTACCATAATAGTACACCCATCAGACAAAAGCTTCCCCTATCTTTTATATAAAAAAATGCTCCTTCCAGCAGGAAACACCCAAAATCACCACATATTATCTCACGACCAACTTCATGCTCATATAGTGAGAAAGTACCAGGATTACCATCCTTGTACTATAACTAACGAACTCTTGGGTTGAGACCAAAATCACCATTGATCCCTCTCGTCCTGAACCCATCCATACCCTGTATAAACCCACCTTGAATATTACAACCATATATATATCCATGTTCCTTGAGAAAAAATCCAATTGAACATGGAATGCTTCACATTCCTCAAAAATACATACATATCCTCTTAGTTTCTTAGTTATCCCAAATGTCATTCACACTTGAAGGACATCAGATACATTTTCCAGAAATCCTCAGCTTACTTGCTTAACAAGCACCAAACTGATCCACTTCTTTCTAGAGTTACTTGCAGCAGAAGAAACTACTTCTCCACAAGCATTCTGACCTCAACATGAGTCAGAGAACAAGATAGACACCCCATAATCCAAGACAATCTTAACCTCATCATTCTTCCGTATGATAAGTTAGAACACTTTTGATTTAACTGGTGAATATCAACTATCACACTTTGAATTCCATGTTCAGAAAACAAGATGATGTTCTAACATCAGTTAGGACGTCCATATCATATCATAGGCACCAGACACTATGGTTCTTGATACAATAACTACTGGACTGACTATCTGCATAGTAATCCAACTGAAGATCTTCGTAAAACACAGCTCATGTCAGCTTGATCATCAAGAACTTCAGTCAGCTGTAGAGAGAAATAAACTCTCATACTCACACCAAAGAAAGCTTCTTAAGCGAAGATCCCTTCAACAATTATGAATGCAAGATCAGAATCAGCTCCTCTTTTAGATTTCCAATAGAAAAAAAGAAACTCTTGGTCTAACCAAGAATCTGGTTCTTCAGCAAACATCTTAGATACACTAAGACTGTGAAATGTAGCCTCAACTAGCCTATGTGATTCCCATATATTGCATAGGAATTTTTGGAGCATCCATCCCAACCACATATGAGAGGATCATCTTTTTTCAAGATGATGTACCTCTACTGTAACCAGATCCCTCAGAGGGAGTAGTCTGATGATAACCTTGATGTCAGAACATCTGATTTTGACATCAACGTCATGACTTCCAGCTGATGAGCTCAAGTATGTATGATATAGTTTTGATCATCTCCCCCTCAGACATACCATCTCAAGGAACTTCTCCATTTCTACAAAACAAAAGTTCCATGATCTCATAAACTTGATTAAGATATCAAGTTTGAGTAGACAACCTTTATCCTGTTTATGAACTATACCTAAACTGTTCAAGGACACATATCTTCAGAAGAATCTAACATGCTAAAGTTTGATTATTTATAAAAGGGTAATCAAGACCAATCCATATAATAGCTATACCAAAAGAAATTCAGCTTTCCTCAAGTAGGGAATTCTTCAAGATGTCAGAGATACTATCCTGGACACTCCTCCATGTTGAAATGGATCACATGCTCTCAGCAACTGCACTCCAATTTACCTATATTAGAAATAAACTGACCTAAGCAATATTCACCAAGATTAAGATGTTTTCATCTTCACTTCCATCAGCACCATATTCTAGATAAGTTTCCTGCTGCAAAACTTCCTAGTCAAATAATGTGCCACTGTAGGTCCAACCAGAAGAAGGTTTCCATCACTTTATGTTAACACACAAAATTTTGGTTCCCAGAGCGTAAGTTATTCCCCTTCCTTATCCTAGAGATTCATTCCTTGAATCAACAAGATTTTGCACAAACTCGTTGATGGGATGTTTCAACATCTGGTTGAGCATCAGATCCTTGAAGTAGGCCAAATAGATCTAGGGACCAGATACTTGAGCATCAACTGATGAGACACCTTGATCATCAACTAAGGATAATCCATTAAATACTTTTGAGTAGAAATGAATCTTAAATGTTTATAAGAAACCTTTCTCTCAGAAGACTAACTTGAATCATCCACCTGATGTTAGTCCTTGAGCTGTTGCAACGAGAAATGTTTCACCTCCTGATGAGCCATCTGAACTCCAACAATCTTGAGCTTCAAGGATAACCAATTAAATACTTGTGCATTCCACAAATAGCAATTGATCTTAAATCCTAGTTCAGCAAACCACACATCTTGTAGAAAAGACCATCTGAAAAATATTTACAGTTCAGCAATACCAAAAGTATTCTTTAATGCAAGTATCTTTGATGTTGAAACATCAAGGCTGACACCCTTGACTCAACCTGCCTATGAATTTCTCTTGCTGATGAAGTCCTTAAAACACATGAATGGTGAAAATAAACCACCTCCAATTTCTTCAAATTGATGATCCTCATAAAGCATCCTTGATCCATAAGAGCAACCAGAGAACTCCATAGACATAACAGAGAAGCCTTTATGAGTGGACTTGAGAGAAATGTCAAGTGTTTTTGGCAGCTTTGTCATGATAAGGGTAGATTACCAACTTCATAGACCATGAATTTGATACCTTAGAACTCAACTCATCTTTCCTTCAAAACGACTTCAAGATACCTGAAGGAACCAACCTTACAAGTACCAAGACATCAAAGGCGAACACTAACATATAACTCTCTCCATTACATTACTCCCAACGAGAACAACTAGAACTTCCATAGATGCTGACGCCTTCATGACAACCAGAGGATAAACCGAGTCTTCAATCTAGCTTTATCAATGTCCTTTCATCAAAAACACATGTAGCGGAACAACAACACATCTTCAACAGGCTCCAGTCTAGATATCAAGACATCTTAGTGGACATCATGCATAAAAGAACCTCAACACCAACAACAACAATAACATATTCACAAAAGTATATAAAAAAAAAGCCAACCAATAGATGTCATCCTTGATCTATTACCAATCATTCTGGATATCCAATACCTTTGGTAACATCAAAATGAAGGGTCTGATCGCACAAGCACACACCTTGTTTAAAGAACTAGAAAATATCTTCTAAGATCTCATCCAGAAACAGACATGATACCTGATTTGATACCAATTGAAATTGTGGAAAGCAAATTGCAAATGTCCTAAAAGGAAAAGGGAAATATCGATGAAACCCAAAAAGAACGACAATGATTATGTTTGTTGCAACCAAATCAGGGTCCAGGAGTCAATTACACAAGAGGAAGGTATTATAACCCCTCATGTCCGTTGTACTCAATGAGAACCGTTAGGTTGGTTATGTGCGTTAGTATTCGCTTAGAAATGTTAGGCTTCTTGGGTTATTAAAAGAAAAAGAATATGACAAAAAGGTTTGTTTTTTATTATTAGGGTGCTTGACAAGACTTTGAATGTCGCTCCCACTTATCTCCGAGTGCAATAGAGAACTCAAGTCTTACGTAGTTATAGGTAAAAAATTATTTGTTGGTCGATTTTAGCAAAATCTATTTTGTCGCAATCGACAGAAAATATTATTTTACCCAAAACAGGTAAGGAGCGAGCGTTTACATTACATTTAATGGATTTATAGATATCAACATTTACGGAAAAACGTCACTTATCTCAACTCAAAGGTTGTGGATGAAGCATTGTTGTGCATCATCATGAGGCAAAATACCTTTCGTTTTGTGAAAAGGGTTTAAAGATTATCGCATGGCGGCGAGAAAAAATTGATGTGTTTGAAGTATTTTTGGATGATGAGAGAGTTCGGAGGGTCGAGAACTACATCTCGTGTCCCAACTCTCGGGAGCTCATGGACTATACTACGTTCCTTTTTAATCTTATTTGTAAAAAGACTTTTGATATTTTTAGATGTTTTGAAGTTTAGATTGAGAAAATGCACTCGATGTTGATCGAGGTTTGTTTATGGCTATGAAAAAAAGTTTGAAGTGATTAGAGGGTTTGAAACTAGTTTGAATATGGAATGAAATGGAGTGGAAATGGTTAATGGTTTGACTTGAGAAAAATGGCTCGACGTTGGATCGAGTGTTTATTATTTTTGTTCTTTTTTAAAAGTGATTGATTTTATTCTCTTTTTGTTATTTAAATGGTTAATTTGTCTAACTAATGGCAAGAAAATAAATAGAAATTATTATCAAAGGGATGAGGGATACACTTGTCAAGCGGGAGTAAGAAAGCGAGTAAAAGCAAACCCAATCAACAAGTAAATGTAGATAAAAGATATCATTGTAAGAAGGCCCAAGAGTAAGTAAGGGACCGAACATAACCGAAATCGAAAGAACCTGAATTTAGCTCCACGCTAAACTTAGAGTGGATTCATGTAGGAATCATTCTAGAAATCGAGCATTAAAATTATATGAGCCTAAACTAACATGCAGAGAAATTAAAACTGCGCGACATGTCAAGTGTTATTATTTACATATGAGCGTATGAAACATGGATTGAAATTACCTAATTAATGACTAAACACATTGAAATCAATTAATCAAATAATCTATTTAACAATTAAAACAAATAATTAATCAAATAAGGTCTAATTAACTACTTAAATAAATACAAAATTTAGTCAATGACATAAATACTAAATTAAATAATTAAGCTAATCAAAAATAAAAAAATAAAACAAACTAATACAAGAGGGTACAAATATAATTGGATAGGGTGTGCAACTACAAAAAAAGGCCCTAGGCCCAATTATTTTCTAACCATACTTAAAATAGTAAAGGATAATTAAATAAAAAATATTTTAAAAAAAATCAATCCAAGTTAAAGAAACACCCATTTTCCTCAAATAAACACCTTTGAGTTTTTTTTATAGGATTTCAAAACTAGCCATTCGTCCGACGACACGTGACAGATCATTAAAAACAAAAATAACGGAAAACAAATGTACAAGAGAGAAACATAGTCCACATTACTTTTTCTTTTACACAAACACAGACACACTAAACAAAATGCAACCTGTTGCGATGAGAATAAGATATCAAATTATTAATTAATTTGAATCGTAAATCTTTAATTCACAACCGGTCTTTGATTTATCCGAAGGAAAGGTCAAAGAAAGGAAAAACCTACTTTTTGCATTGTAAACAATACGGGGAGAGATCTAGGTAAGGGGTTGGTTAAGCCTAGGAAATGTATTAGCACCCTAAACTTCTGTAGTACTCTACAGGATTCTCTTGTTTAAAGTTTACTATTTTGCTTGATTATCTGCTTTAGGGTATATGCTAAGGGTTAAAGGTGAAAGAGAGACCTAAGGGTTAGTCCTAAGTTTACTCGCCAAAATTCGCATCTTGTGCCTACGTATCCGAGGTAGGGGATGGAATCAGAGTAATCGTAGTTCCCCTCGAAAGGGAGGTTAGAAACTTCTTGACTGTGGTCAAGGTTTCAATGGGGAATAAGCGTTCTTAAGGAAGCGCTTACGTGGAGTGCGGCGACTCCTATTTCTACGTTGAAATTGAGTTGAATTAAAAAGGATAAAACTAGGTATTCCATGGTGGGAAACCTAAAATGGAGTGCGGCAACTCCTTATCCTAATGCTAGGGGTAAAAGGTAAACTTGTTCGCGGCATGACGCCTAAGCAATTAGGGTTTGAAAAAGTCAAAGGTTGTGGTTATTGACGCGGCGGTCAAACAGCTAGACCTATTCCTTCGGAGGGAATTTAACGGTAAATGATGCAAAGGAATAATTGATTACATGGCAGAATTGAAATATGAGAAAGTATGTAAGAATAGTGACGGAATTGAAAAGCAACGATGTCCTCGCATAAATTACAACCATAAAAAATACAGAATGAATATGAAATTAGTAACTGTACAAATGAAAAATATGGCAAGAACGGCATAAAAATTAGATGAAAATAGACGGTTCAATTCGAACTACAAGTGAAATATTAGCCATATTTAAAAAAAGTTTAAGGTTAGTTGAGAAATTTACAAAAAAAAGTTTGAATTTCAAAAATTTACTTTTAATTACGTTAAGTTTCCAATGTTAGAAATTATTATTTACAAACATTTGGATTTTAAGAAAAAAAATTGGATTAATAGACTAATAATAAGAAAAGAGTTAACTTTGAGTTTTAAAATCCTAAATCCTTAAATTAAAAATTATTAAGTCCTAAAATAAGTTTTAAATTAAATTTTTTCAAATTTTAGAAGATGTTTTAATTAGGTTACTTAAAAAAATAAATCTTAAATGTTCTAAAAATAAATTGTAATTAAATTTTTTTTGTTATAAGCTTTTTAAAGAAATGATTCTTTATTTTTATGTTTAAAATAAAATTTAATTAAGAAACTAAAAATAGAAATTGTTTTTATCATATGAATTAATACTTAACTAACTAAAAGCTGAAATTAAAACAAAAAGGAAAAAAGCAATAAATAAAAATGAAACAAAATATAAGAGGGGGAATGGGTATTCGCTGAACATGCTGAAACTTTTAGGGTTGTTTTTTACCTTCTCTTCATCTCCTTCGCGGCGGCACCTTCCATGTTGTACTCTGAAGCTTTTCTTCTTCTTCTTGATATCGCTTCCTTGTACGCCATGACCACTTGGAAAAAAACACAGGAAACGAAACATGCAGTCAAAAACCGCGAAGCTGTTCACCCTTTACGGGTTCGAAGCGGTCTCGCCGGTGATTTTTTGATGATGGTTGAACTTGACGATGATGATGCGGTGGGGACGGTGTTACAGCGACGGATCTGGGAGTTAGTCACTTTCGTCGATGATGAATCTCCTTCTGAGGCTTCTGAGTGGTTGTCCGCCGTTGGGTTCCTGGTGATCTTGACGTCGAGTTCTTGCTTCTGCTGGGTTTTCCAGAAAATCCTCCCCCCTTTCTTAATGCTTCGCATACGTTCTTATATTTTGATTATATGGGCCTGGGCGATTTTGATTTTTCTGCTAAATTTGTTGCTGATAACTTTGCAAATTTTCAGGAACTTGTTGACTGTTGTTGCGAATTTCATGATTTATTGTTGAGGAATTTGTGGCGTGTTGGAGATATTCCAGGAATTTTTGTTGCCTATGGTTGTTGTGGTTTGAACTGGATTTGAGGATAGTTTGTTTGTGTTTGATCCGTTGGGTTCATAATTTTTGGGGAAAACATGTTTGTGGCTTGTTTGGCAAAACCATTTTTTAGAATAAGTGCTTTTTCCAAAAGCACTTTTTTTAGAATCACTTTTCCAAAAAATCACTTTTCTCTCTCTTGGAATAATTAGAACAGAAATCTGCTGGATCCGTTCCGGGGTCGGAAATGGAGTCGGGAGCTGGCGGCGGAATATTCCGTTACCCTCCCGACATACCCAATGATGATAATTAACTGAGGGTTGTCGCTACGCGAAAAATGACACAGAGTCCCCACCGGATTTTATTTATCCCAAGGAAGGAAAGGGAAATAACGATAAAATCTTTGGGAAAAGAGCATGGTCATCGCAACCAAGTCATAGGGTTCAAGAGTCGGTTATGCGAGGGGAAGGTGTTAGCACCCCCTCGCATCCATCGTACTCGATGGGAATCTTCTAGGTAGTTTAGCGTGAATGAGTGTTTTTATTAAAAGTGTGTTTGCTTAAAAGAAAGGAGAGGTTGATTTTTATTTTAATGCTCGCCAAGGATTGTGGCCCTTGTGCCTACGTATCCTCACTTAAAAGAAGTGAAGAATCAGAGCTCCGTAGTTTGGAGGCTTATGAAATGATTGTTTGTTGGTTGATTTTATACCTTAAAAAAGGGTTTTCAGATTAATCCCCTAAGGCGAAAAATAGTTTGATGAGTTGGTGTTGTTTTTAGGTTTTTGAAGAGAAATTGTTTTTGATTAAGATTACACAAAAGACTTTGGATGGAGATGAATGTTTCGAATAACCAAGTCGAACGCCTTGTATTCAAAACATTCAAAACGAGTGTAGAAGGGTTCCATTCTCATTCCTTCTCAACCACTTTAAAGTCCATGGTGTATAACCCTAATCATATATTTATCGTATTTTGGATTTTTATGAGGAAAGAGTATCACTTGATGTTGGATCAAGGTTTATTTTTTTTGTAAAAAATATTTGAAGCGATACGAACAAGGTTGATGGCGATGCACAAGGAAATCGACTTACAAGGTTAAAAACGACTCGATAAAATCGAGAGTTTGTTTTTGAAAATGGTTTTTGGCAACAAAGGTCATAAATGACCAACAATATCCACATACAAATGCTTATACAATCACATAGGGTTAGACGTGTTGAACAAGACAAAAACAAAAAACGGCGAACTCCTTGAAATTTTTTTTTAAGGTAAAAATAGCAAAAAAAACATGAAAACAAGGGGTCTGACACGGTTGGCCATGTTGGATGACACGACCCGTGTCAAAAAGTGCATACAAAATGAGTTTTTTGAGGCAAAACAGCGGGCTGACACAACCCGTGTCAAAAGTGCCTAGAAAAAAAATGATTTTTTGAGGTAAACAGCGGGCTGACACGGCCGCCCGTGTCAGCACACCCTGGGGGCGCGTGAAGAAAAAATCAAACAGTGGACTGACACGGCCGCCCGTGTCATACGACACGGCCCGTGTCAGCCCTGCTGGGTGAAAAAACCGAACTTTTTTCTTTGTTCTCTTTGTTCTTAAGGTTCTTACAGAGGTTCCTTGGTTCCTCTTAGAACCTTACATGATATACACCGTACAACAACATTTAAAAGAGGAAATAAAAGAATACACAAGCAAAATATAAAGAGAGAAAAGTTTTACGAAATGGATACCCAAGAGCTTTTTATCCTTCTTGCAAAATCTCCATTGATTTTGGTTGGATGTGCTCTTCACTCTTCACTCTATGTTGTGAAAATTCTTCTTGTCAAAGATTCTCTTGTGTTTCTATAGAACTCTTTTGATTTTGCTGGTTTTCTTTCTCTCTATTTTTCTGATTTTTAGGGTTTCTTCTTGCTCTCTCTATCTTTTTCTCTCAATGTGTAGTGAATGATGAATGCCTTTGTTTGCAACCCCTCCCCTTCTTATCTCAGCACACTAGGGTTTTCCCTTCTCCCCAAACATCAGATTTTTTCATGGGGTAATGTCTCTTATCACTTTCCTCATATCACTCTCTTTCTTTCCACTTCCATGCAAGTTGCTATGCTGCATTTTTGCTGCACTACTTGCCTATGCTGTCATTTTTCTGCAGCACTCTACATTACCCTCAAACCTTGTACCCATTTGTTAGCTTGTGTTTGGACAACTCTTGTGGTCAATGCTACTGCCCTTTTGACAGCATTTTGAAAAATTCTGAGATGTGTAGATGCATCATTGTGGGTTCATTTCTTTGGTCTTGTGACATGTAATGGTTTTATGATATAATGCAAATTGTCACTTCTTGCATGGGGCTGTCTTGGATCACATTCAAATTGTCTATGGTTAAATATGCATAGTCTTGATCTTGAAACATTCCAATCTTGAATTGACTCCTAATTATTTTCCTTGGATGTTTGTGGCATAATGTGGAACATGTAAGCTTGTTGGGGCATGAAGGGTATCATTGCATGAATTTGATTAGAGACTTGCATCAAGATTAGAAATAGTTTAATTTCTAAACATTACTTAGAGTTGGAAAATTTTGTAACAAATGGCATTCTTGTAATGTCATGAAATTCCCTTTGTAAAATTCTAGCCTTGAATTCATGAATCTTGAACTTTGAATGATGGATTTCCCTTATACCACTGAATTTGAAATGAATGGAGTATTGAATTATACACTTGTAATCTTGACTCATGCTTTGCAAATTTGAACTCCACTTGACGATAGAAACAAACATGGATGAAAAAGTCTTGAATTTGGCCTTGCACTTCATGTTCATTAAGAATATTTATCTTGAATGTCCCAATATTTTTCAAATAAATTCTTCTTGAAGGAATCTACATGAGTAGACTTTCCAAATTGAATCAAACCTTAAATGATGAACCTTTTCTTCCATGTAGCCCATGATAGGTAATTTTATCTTATTTGAAATGGAAAACAAACGAATCGATCCAATCCTTACCTTTATGAACCCACATGCTCGACATGCAATAGAATGATGTAAGATATGGCAAATGTAGGGCATGAAAGGCTAAAGGTGAAAATGAGGGTGTGACAAGGGTATCGGGACCGAAAAACCAACTTTAATTAATTCTAACTTTAACACTATTTTCCTTGTCGATTTTGTGTGTGTGCAGGTTTGGAACAGATAAAAGTCGAAGAAACGGTCGCGAAGACACTTTTAGAACAAATAGAGATTTTAGTACTTAGGAATTTATTTTTTGTAATTTCTTTTGTAAAAATAGAATTTAATAAATAAATTCAATTTTCAATTACTTCCTGTACTTTGTAAAAAATATAGAAATTTAAATAAATAAGTCCCACTTTCAACGGACCGACTTTATTTCTCGATTCAACTCCTCCGATTAAAATTTCCAAATAACTCATCCGATAAAACTTAAGCGAATAAATTTAGTTAATTAAATTTATCCGACTAAATTCACCTGAGCAACGTCATCTGATTAAAAGTCATCTGACTGAATTCAAACGATCAACTTCATCCAATTAAACTCATTCAAATAAATTCATTAAATTTATCCAATGAAATTTATCCGATTACGCTGTGACGTTCCAACTGCAAACTTGACAATTAATCATTTTGCACGATTCAAATCTGACGTATTCGCTGAGTTCAAACAAATCCCTTTACGAATTAATTTGTATCTGATAATAAAGTCAGTGAATATAGCCTCGAACGGATAAGCAGAGAAATTCAGTTAAACGGCAAAGCGAACTATCTTCTATATTGAAAATTCAAACCGCATCTCGAACGATTTAACTTGGTAACTTGAATCAGCTCAACTAATAACCATGATCAAACCCACATATGTTCATTATAAATTCCCCACGAACCAAAATTCCACTGTTTTCTGTTGACTAGCAGAAAGAAGGAAAACATGCGGCTGTTAAAATAACTTCTTCAAAGCAAATTCTCGCACCGATTTAACCCGAATCCACTGATATCCCAACACATTCATCTCCATAAGGTTTCGGAATCAAACAACATTTCTAAAATCCAACTGACGACTGAATCTCGGCTCTCGAGTAAAGTGTGCTATGTCACGAGAAATATGACGTCCAAAACTGTCGTAAAATTCATCTCCTCCTCAAATGAGTCACATGATTCGGAGATGGAAACCCTAATCACTTGAGGAACTCCTGATGACGACTTAGCTTCATGAATGGTCGGCAGACTGCAAATTAATGACCATTTTTCCCTTCACCAATTAAATCTCACACAACGGGATTTTCCTGCAAAACTAACAGACTGAGCAAACTGGTTAGCGGTTAGTTTACAATGCAATGCAAAATGAGATGAAATGCGAAATGAACTGACTAATCTAAGGATAAAATTTGGGGTATGACACAAACCAATTCCTTTATTCACAGCAAAAAAATCCATGATAACTCAAAAAATGAATCACATACAAACAATAACATGAAATCGAAATATAGAGAGAAACACTACCTATGAATGAACGGTCGAGGTAGGAGAACAAAGCGTCAGAGGGAGCAGTCGAGCATGGAAACACATGAATTATCTTCACCGGCAGAAGCTCGTGCACGCGGACTGTCAAGTTCCAATAGTAGAGGTGCAATTTTCCAGCAAAGAAATGGATCCACATATATGTTATTCCCTTTGATTCCACTTCTCACTACTTTCCACTATATATTTTTTTAATTTGTATCTTCATGAAATGGTTGATGATACTAAGAATCATTGTTTGTAGTGATTAAGGGACTGTATTGGTTTTGTTTTCCTTGACTAACAGAAAATGATTCTTTGTTTTTTCGTGTTCAATAATAATGAAAATGAAAACAAATGTGTTGGGTTGCTATGTTAGAAGATGATGTCAAGTGGAAGTGTGTTGTTAGTGTGTGAGGTGGTAATATATGGTGGTATAAGGTTGTCTTATTATGGTGTCATGGTGGATTTTAGTTAGATGTTGCAATGTTGGAAGATTTGTGTGATGCAGATTTATGAGTCTAACGGTAGTTGTGGTGTTTAGGTGGCAGATTGGAGAAGAAGATTGATGTGGTTTTGAGGAATATATTATGATTTGTGGGTGGTTGTGTGAGTGATGATTTCACATGGAGGGTCACGGTTATGGTGTAGTGTAGTGAAGTGTGGATCAGTTTATGTAGTTAGAAGGATAGAAGTTATGTTATGGTTTTTATCGTGGTGTGAATGATTATATTGGTTGCTTGGTATGATGTTCGTAGGAGAGGGAGAAAAGAACAAGAATGAAATTAGTGTGTTATAGATGGATTTTGTGTTTTGGAGATGAGAGAGTTATTTGTGGTGAAAGTCGAAGACTACATCAGTTGTTGTATGTTTGAAAATGAAAGAGGGAGTATGTTGAGTTACATCAAAGATAGTGTATCAGTAAGTGTGCATGAAGAGTGAAGAAAAATTGCATGAGCAATACCCAGATCTAATAAGAAAAGAGTTTTTCCTTTACCAATAACCAATCTTCCTCTCTTTTATTCTTTTTTTCTTCTTTTGAAATGGAGAGGGAAACGTCCACTGATACATGGGGGGAAGTTAGTTTGTCTGTCCCCCATTTGCCAACACCAAGTTACTACTTAAAGTAGATATTTAGGGTTTGTTTGGTTCAAATGAGGGGGAGGGGAGGGGAGGGATTTTAATGAAGGGGAGGGGAGGGGAGGTGAAGGAATTTTTTGATCAAATAAGTGTTTGGTTCAAAAGAGAGGAGGGGAGGGGAAGGGAGGGATTTTAATTAAAAATGTGTTTGGTTCAGAAGGGGAGGGGAGAGGTTTTATTAATAATTTACATTTTTATCCTTATGATCTTATATAAGTCATATGATATTAAAATGTGAAAAATCCGTGCGTATTTTTGTTGGTAATAAAATTTCTAATATTGAGTGATTAAAAAAATATTTATTTGTCACATAAAGTTAAAAAATTGAGTACAATCGATTCGACTTATAACTTTCTAACATAAATTAAACTATATGCCAATAACATCGTTTAAATTGTGATGAATCATATAACAAAAAAAAAAAACTTATTACTAAATATTAATGGTTCAAAATATTTAATAAAATGAATAAACAAAAATAAATAAAATGATATGGTTTACAATTTGATATAAAAGAAAATATGATAGAGTACATAACAAAATTAAAAGAAAAAAACGAATATAAAGAAACATAATTTTTTTTATAAAAAAAAGACAATGATTATGATTTATACTAATTATAAAAATTATAAAATAATTTGAAGGTGGAGAACAATTATAATAAGTTGATGAAAACAATCGAGAAAAAACAGTAACACAAAAGATAACAAATAGTTTTGAAATAATAAAATTAAACTGAGGATATTTTAGTAAATATAATAATTTTTAAATATAAAAACTTATATTCCCTCCCCTCCCCTCCAAATCCCCCCAATTCGGAGGGAACCAAAAAGTGTGTTTTGGAGGGATTTTGCTCCCCTCCCCTCCCCTCCCCTCCTAAAATTTGAACCAAACATATTTAATTAAAAATTTCCCCTCCCCTCCCCTCCCCTCCATCTACCCCGAACCAAACACACCCTTAGGGTTCCACACTTTTATTAAATCCAATAATACCTTTGAGTGTTGTTTAATATAAAAAAAAAAGGTTAAAAACAAATTAAGTTAAACAAAAATCAAAATATCCTAAATAAACAAAATTAAATTAAAATTAAAATGTAAAAAATTATAATTATTTATTGCAAACATTTTTACATAGAAATAAAAATAAAAGATTTTAAAATGAATAAAATTTAGGCGCAAAAATGCTAAAAATAAATAAATTAAATGCACCTAAATGATCAGTATGACATAAACATCTTGGAAACATACAGGTTTTAATCAAATTTTGAAATAAAAAATGACCGGATAAAAGAACTCAGATTGATCAAAATGTGACCGAAAAGGTAGTCGAAAAAATAAATCGAGCACACCAGGTTAAACTATGTGAACTGTGGATTAATAAAAATGACGTATGCAAGCTCGATTTTGAAATTTTATGCCCACTAATTTCATGTACATTTGAGACTCAGTTCAAACTGTCTGTCTGTAGATTCGAAAAATTATTCTGGTTGACAATTTAGGCATCATGCAAAATGTGATGCATGTTATGCTATGCGAATGATATAAATGTCATGATTTGTGTATCGATTTAATGATTCAGGGTCAAATTTGGGGTATGACAAATATTTATACCATCAAGATAACTAAATGAAACTCGAATTTAAAATATAAATACAACTTAAAAGTGAATTTGGATTATACTTCAACATCATCCCTTAATCCACATTCAAGACTAAAATCAATAACAACAATTTCATCCCTCAAATGGATAAAGTGTTCACTCTTGATATCTTTAGTCAGCACATCTGCAAGTTGCATATGAGTGCTACAGTAAAAAAAACTTCAAGCACTCCATTCTAAAATTGATTGCGTAAAAAATAGAACATCGTATCAATGTCCTTGCTCCTTCCATGCAGCACTAAATTCTTGGCAAGGCTTATAGATGATTTATTGCCAATCATCAACCTCACAGGCTTACTCACCTTGATCTTTAGATCCTACAATAAGTTCATAATCCAAACAGCTTGACACATAGACAAAGCACCTGCAATGTACTCATCTTCATAAGCTGACACTGCAACCACTGGTTACTTCTTGGAGCACCAAGAAATGAGACATCACATATACTGGATAAAATATCCAGAAGTACTTCCTCTGCCAACTCTGTCTCCACACCAATCAGAGTTTGAATAACATATCAACTCTGAATCAGATTTAGAACCAGAAAGGAACAAAACTTCATACCTCAGAGTCCCCTTAGTATACCTCAGTATCTTGACAACAGCTTGGTAATATGACCATGTTGGTTTATTCTTAAACTTACTCACCATTCCAACTACATATAAGATGTCAGGTCTGATGTTACAGATATATCTCAATGAGCCCACCAACTTTTAAAATTTGTAGCATCTACATCATCACTCTCAACATCAAAATCCAGGTTGTGATTTGTTTCAGTAGGTGTGATTGCATACTTGTAATTTATTAGCTCAAATATCTTCAAAAGCTCAAGTTCATACTTCAACTGATGCAGAATTATACCCTACCGAAGTAAAGAATATTTATCCCTAGAATATATACCATACTTTCTATATCACTCATCTCAAGCTCATTCATTAGCATCTTCTTGAACTTGGCTATCTCATCTGAAAAAATCCATGTTAGCAATATGTCATCAACATAGAGACACGCCAGACTCATATTTCTATCAGATGTATGTTGAACATAAACACCATACTCCATCTCACATTTTATGAATCATTGAAGCTTGAAAAATGGATCAATTTTCAGATTCCAAGCTCTAGAAGCTTGTTTCAGTCCATACAATGCTTCATGCAACTTGTACACCATCCCTCTGTGATTATTTTTCACAAGTCTAGGAGGTTGTGACACATAAACTTCTTCTTGTAAAGGACCATTCAGAAATTCAGATTTCATATGTAAATGCATCAGAGGCCAATTTCTATTTGAAACTATAACAATCACCTATTTGTTTGTTTCATGCCTAGCTACAGGCGCAAACACCTTAAGTAATCTAATCCAGATTTCTATAGAAATTCTATAGCTACTAACCTTGCTTTTTGTTTGACAATTGATCTATCTGACTTCAATTTCAACTTGTAAAACATGTCACGCTGATGGCTTTCTTGTTCTTTGGAGGCTCAATCAACTCTCAAGTCTTGTTTCTTTCTATAACCTCAAATTTTTCTTTCATGGCCTTCAGTCACACTTTCTTCTTGAGAGATTCTTAGGTACTAACTAGTTCAGAGTCTACTAACATGGCACACTGAATGATTTCCTCTTTAGAGTCTATATGAGTATCTTGCAACATGTCAAACTCTGCAAATATGCTTGGTTTGTATCATTTTTTGTGTCCTCTAAACTTTTTTAGAATCTTCTTTAGATGTTGTAACAGTATTTGGACTACCTTTAGAGGTCGTACCACCTTCAAAAGCATGACCACCTTTAGAGGCATTATTACTACCAGCGTTTAGATCATCATCATAATCATGATCAAAATTAGATTCACCTTCCGAGTTTTCTTTAGAATCAACTTCAGCATTAGAGTTACCTTCAGACTCTGACTCATCTTCAGAGGCAGAATCTCCTTCAAAGGAAGATTTTCCTTCATAGTCTGAAATATCTTCAGACGTTAACTCAGGTTTTAACATTACACTAGAGTTTGATTAAGACTTGTTCCAATCTCATGCTTCTATTTCCTTCACAATGACATATCTGCTGAATTCAACTTTGCTGGCGATAGGACAGTAGAACTTATAAGCACTTGTACTATGGTACCCAATCAGTAACATTACTTTTCTTCTATCATCTAACTTCCTTCATTTAGCATTTGGACATGTTTATAACAAACAGAACCAAACACCTTCAGGTGGCTCACATTTTGCTTGCTTCCAGTCCACTTCTCAAAAGGAACAATTTCCTTCAGCTTCTTGGATTGACACCTATTGAGCACATATGTTGTAGTGGCAACAACTTATCCCCACAAGGTGTGAGGGATTTTCTTCTTCTTCAGCATGCTCCTTATCATATCAAGCAAAGTCACGTTTCTTCTTTCAGCAAGACCATTATGTTGTGGAGTATATAGAGCAGTCGCCTCATGTTCAACTCCATTATATTCATGAAACCTTCTCAACTCTGATGATTTGTACTCACCTCAACCATCAGTTCTGAGAACTTTCAACTTCTGGCCACTCTATTGTTTAGCTTTCACCTTGAACTTCTGAAACTCGGCAAACACCTAACTTAAACTTGATGAGTGCTACCCATGTCATTCTTGTGAACTCATCCAAAAATGACACAAAGTACTTATTTCCTCCAATTGAAGGTACTTCAAATGGTCCACATACATCATAATGCACTGCTCCTAAACCATGTTTTGCTCTTGGAGCCACTTCTAATGCAAATGACAATCTAGGTTACTTACCTTTCATGCATATCTCACATGACTTCTCAGGCTTTACAATATTAGGAATTCCATGTACTAACTTCTCAGAACTCAGATGCCCTAAGCTTCTGAATTTCGGATGCCCCAATCTCTTGTGTCATAGCTCACTGTCACTTTCTACACTAAGGCGTTTAGTTTCAGCCATTTCCACATTCACTTTGAAAGTTCTATTGCTTTCATGCTCAGATTGCATAATCAACTTCTAATCAGAATCTTACAGCTTCAAGAGATTGTCCTTCATAGTAAATGAGAAACTTTTCTCAATTAGCTGACCTACACTCATCAGATTTCTCTTCATGCCAGGAACATACCAAACATCCATAATCAGAACATTTTTCCATTCTTCACTCTGACTTTGGCACAACCATTGTTTGTTTCTAGTTAAGTGATTTGAGCAGCTAGTGTCTATATACCACCAATCTACCAAATATCCATCATCAGATTTAGAATCCCTCAATAGCACGGGTTCATCATCAGAATCTTCTATGCTATGTTTTCTTCTTCTGGTTTCCTTTCCTTGTTTGACCAATAGTCAGCAACAAAGTGACCAAACTTCTTACAATAGTAGCATTGAACCTTCTTCTTGTCCTTATGATGTTTCTTCTCATCATAGTTGGAGACTTCTTCTGATAACTACCACTATGTATCTTCTTGGCCTCTGACCAAGGTTGCTTCTAATTCTTCTTAGCAAAAGATGCTTTTAGAGCCTGCTCTACCTCTCTTTCAGAGCTTCTTTTAGTCAGACGCAAATATTGTGCCTCTAGACTACTCCACAACTCTTCAATTCTCATGGTGATGAGGTACATAGAGTGTTCAATTACTACAACAATGTAATCAAACCGAGGAGTAAGTGATCTTAGTACCTTTTCAATGATTACTTGTTCAGAGAGAGTTTATCCACAAGATTTCATCTCATTTGTGATCATAATCACTCTGAAGATATAATCAAGTACCTTTTCATTGTTCTTCATGTGGAGATACTCATACTGCTTACATAGAGACTAAAGTTTCACCTTCTTCCCTGATGCATCACTGTCGTAACACCGTACCACTGTGTTCCAGACAACCTTCACCGTCGTGAATCAATGATCTTCTAAAAAACATTCGTATTCACACACTGATAGATATATAACAACATCTTATGATCCTTTTTTCTCGTTTCTCTTTGCTCTTTGTTTTCAATTCCGTTGCATATGCTACAACTTCCTTGTAACCGTCATTGACAAGATCAAGAACATCTTGAGCTCCAAACAGCACATGCATTTGAATCATCCATCGATTCCAATTCTTTCCATAAAATACGGGAAGCTTTGTGTTCAAGCTACCGTTTCCAGTATTCATCTTCGTTCTTGTGAAAATTCACTCTAATCTCACTAACACTCGTGTTTCCTAATCCCTTGGAATCCAAAAATATGTTTTTGTTTCGATTCAGATCTTTAATTCATTGTGAATTGAGTGAACACAATCAATCACACATGCCTGACGTACACTCGTATTTCTCTTTCCTAAATCAGAACCAGAACTCTAGATACCAACTTTTGGTGCACAAGAATGAAGAAGATGAAGATGATGGAAGAGATAGAATTCTAACTAACTTTCCCTTTCAACTGAAAATGGTTATAATGTTCTATTACAGCTGAAATTTGAGTTCAGTATTTATACCATCAGAACAACTAAATGAAACTCAAATTTAAAATCTAAGTGCATCTTAAATTTGGATTTGGATTATACATCAACATAAAAGATATTTTAAAAGCTATAAATTACTTAAAGAAATAGTAAGATGAGTGACTTGGAAAATATAATGTTTTGTCTAGGATTACTAATTGAACATTTGAACAATAAAATTTTTGTACACCAAAAAACTTATATAGAAAAAAGTGATAAAATATTTATATATGAACATATATCATCTTTTGTCTATCCCAATAATTATTAGATCATTGAATATGGAGAAGATCCTTTCAGGCCTTGAGAAGAGAATGAAAAATTACTTGGTGTCCTAAAATATTACATCTTAGTGCAATTAAAGCACCATGTATATTGATAATTATACACACAATGATATATTGATTTATGTCAATCTATCAGCAATATATATTTCTTCATCTACACAAAGACATTCGGATGAAGTGAGGCATTTACTTTGTTACCTTAGAGTTACAAGTTATTTGTCAAATCCTCATAATGATATATCACAAACATGCTACTTGTTTGTTTATGGTGGTACGAACATTTCATCAAGATTTGCGAAACAACTTATAACAACATTAAATCATGTAAAACTTGTACCCATATATGAATTCACTTTCAAGTAGAACTTTTAATCAACTAGTATAAATGATAGGTCCTCATTTGAAAAGATGATTATTCAATTGAAGGAAGAAATAAATGTATCTTACATTAATTCTTACAAAAGAATATTGTTGTTTGTGAGTATAGAGTGCATCTAAAAAGGGGTTAATAAACTTGCTGGATTTTTCTTGTATTTTATGCAAGTTCCTTTTTTACTTTTTTAGAAACAAGTGATGTATTGTGCTTTATTTAGAATGATGTAATGCAGAAAATAAAATGACACAAGTAATTATACTAGTTCTCCTTATCAACCAAAGATACATATAGTTCCCTCACACCCTGTGAGATATTTTTTAATATGTTAGATCTTTTTAAAATCCTTACACCAAAATCTATTCTATTTTGAACAATAATATTATAAATGGGACGACAAATAATTTAGAAAGTCATCCACTGAATCATAGTTTTTAAGTAGGGCTGGAAATGAGTCGAGTCGAGTCGAACTCACTTCAGCTCGGCTCGACTCGTTAAGAATTGGTTCGAGTTCGACACGAATTTTTTTTAAGCTCAAACTCGACTCGTTATAAGTTCACGAACAGTTCGGTTCAACTCGTTAGGTTCATCTCATTAGGTTCAGCTCACAAGATTCACGGACTTAAAACTATTTTTTTTAATTTTATATATATATATATATATATATATATATATATATATATATATATATATATATATATATATATATATATATATATATATATATATATATATATATATATATATATATATATATATATATATATATATATATATATATATATATATATATTAGTATATTTGACATTTTAAATAAATATATATTTTTTAAATAAAATAAAAGTTATCATATTGAAATTTAACTTTATCTTCAAAATCTACACAACTTTCAAGAGATACATTTGAGAGTCTAATTCAAAAAAATACTAAATTGAAGATTAAATTTGTGTAAGATTTAGAGTAAATATTTAAACTTAATCTTAAATACAATATAATTCTTCTCATATGTAATTGAGTTTACTCATGAACTTAACGAGTCGAACTATATATAGTTCAAGTTCAGCTCATTTAATTAACGAACTTAATTTTTCGCTCATACTCAACTCATTTGGTTCATGAACCCAGTTCAACGATTTAATTATCGAATCGAATTACGAACTATTTTTGAGTTAGTTCGATTCATTGTCAACCCTATTTTCAAGTCACTAGTAATAATTTTCATCTTCAAGTATAAATATAAAGGAAAGAATTAAATATATTATGCATTCTTTTTCCTTTCACTACAATTTTGTCTCATTGAATTTTTTAGTAAGTGTTTTACAAGAGATTTCCCCCAAAAAAAAAGTTGTCCCATTAGGGATTTTCCAGATAAGATTTTTAGCAAGAGATTTTCCTCACAAAACATGTTGTCCCATTAGGATTTTTCCTACTTTATTATTTTTAATAAAGTTTTAATGAAGTTAGACGTGTTATGAATAATATTAAAGATTGATCTTTACTCCTTTTATATTTCTTAACTTCTATGAATAAAATGCAATAATTAATATTTAGAGATACACTTATGTCTTATAAATACTATCTATATTGCAATACAAAATAACTTTACAATAATACAATTTTTTTTCTTCCGTTCAACTTGGTGTTTGTTTGAAAATTTTAAAATCAATGAAATGGAAGGGAATAGTACGAACATAAAATTTATTTTATTATTTGGATATTTTACAAAGTAGAAATTTAACGGAGTAGAAAGTATTATAATCTTTTATTTTATTTTTACAATTTATTTCAAAAGCATTAATAGAGTTAATATAAGTAAATATTTATAGACAAATTATAATTTTATTCTAGCTATTGAATACATTTTATTTTAAATAGAATAAAAAATGAGTATTAGATAGAATAAATTTCATCACATTTAACTTCTTTCATATTAAGTCAAATAATTTAATATGATATTTTATCTTTTTTATTAATTTAAAGATAGTATCGTATCTGTGTGTTACACACAATTTAATCAAAATATTTTACAGTATCAAATTATAATAATATTTTAAAAATAAAAGTATAATATGATAGAATATACGTGATAGAATTCACGTTTCTCATTAATTAATAGTCTAAAAATATTTTAATATATTATTTCATTGCTTTTCATAATAATATATTATTTATATATTATAAATTGTTAGTTGATCTGATGAGAAAATTTAAGATTATGATATTTTCCAGTATGTTTACAAAATAGTGGTTCAAACACGTACTACGATTTTGTAATATCCACCATATTCTTACAAGTCGGTTTCGAACTTTCTATTATTCTCAAGTATCCACAGAGGTTTTGACTTGAACAACACGAAAAATCCAACGAACTTGGTCTCCAAGGAATACCAAACCGCTTTTCATAGTAATCATTTAATACCAAACTTTTTTTCAATGGTAACTAATAAATAATTAATTATGGCTGTTATGAAGTACTAGTAGTAGTACTCCAAAAAAATCTGCATTGATACGACATGTAAGGTTCATCAAATTTGATAGTACAGTACATATATAAAACACAAATTGCCTGAATTAAATTAATTAAAAAGGTAAATAAATAATTAAATATAAGAAGGTGTATAAAATTTTGATTCTTATTTGTAATATCTTTATATCTAGTTGCCACATATATTAAATTTTATGCATTAGAAAATATTTTAATAATGTAACAATAAAAAGCAAATTAAAAAAAGAAAATTGGAACGGTATATTTTAACATGGACAGTTTAAGATGCCAACAAGACACGTGAAGCCTAACGTAAATATATATAGACCCTTAAACCCTTTCGTTCTCCACAAGAAAACTAAACCAAAAATACAAAACAAAAACCATTCTTTCTTTCTGCTAGATTTCATAGTTTTGGTTCGATGATGATGATGAGGCATGGTGGTAGTGGTGCTATGAACACTGCAACGTTGTTGGCAAAGAAAGGTTTACTAGGTGCTGAAGTTGTTGCTCCAAACAAATGGGGTTCTTTGGTTATCAGGAATGGAAGCACTTTTGCTGCCAATTTGTCAGATCAGAAAGAGAAGACTAGTTCTTCTCAAGGTAGTGTTGGTGCTAATGGTGGGAACAAAGATGAAAAAGGAATAATGAGTTATTGGGGTGTTCAACCCTCAAAGATCATAAAACAAGATGGTACTGAATGGAAGTGGAATTGCTTCAGGGTATGTTATGTATCTTACTACATATATTTATTTACCAATGTTTTCTATATATATGTTTTTTTTTTTTATTGATTTGGATTTTTGTAACTCTAGCCATGGGAGACATACAAAGCAGATGTTACAATTGATCTGAATAAGCATCATGCACCAACAAATTTTCTCGACAAAATGGCTTATTGGACTGTTAAGAGTCTTAGGTACCCTACAGATCTCTTTTTCCAGAGACGGTATGGATGCCGAGCAATGATGCTTGAGACAGTGGCAGCTGTTCCTGGCATGGTGGGAGGAATGCTACTTCACTGCAAATCGTTGCGCCGATTTGAGCACAGTGGTGGATGGATCAAAGCGTTGCTAGAAGAAGCCGAGAACGAACGGATGCATCTAATGACATTCATGGAAATTGCGAAACCAAAGTGGTATGAGCGTGCTCTTGTCATAACCGTGCAAGGTGTTTTCTTTAATGCTTATTTCTTGGGATATTTGGTGTCGCCAAAATTTGCTCACCGTATGGTTGGTTACCTTGAGGAAGAAGCTATTCATTCTTATACTGAGTTTCTCAAGGAGCTTGATAAAGGGAATATAGAAAATGTTCCTGCTCCAGCTATTGCTGTTGACTATTGGCAGCTTCCACCAAACTCTACTTTGAGGGATGTTGTTATGGTTGTTAGAGCCGATGAAGCGCATCATCGCGATGTCAACCACTTTGCATCAGTAAGTTATTCGTCTCGATATCTTCTTATATCTATAAGTTTTTTATGCTTCATGTGATTATGTTATGTCGGCTGAGATTGAAGAGTTCTGATTGTATTGTAATGTAATGAATTGCAGGATATACATTACCAGGGGAGAGAGTTAAGAGAGGCTGCTGCTCCAATTGGTTATCACTAGAGTCCAATCTGTTGGTCTATTTTGGGGTGAAATGTCAAAGTTTTAAGACTCAAATTCTGAAGTCATTTTGGGTATAAAAAAGAAATAAAGTACTTTTGGTGACAATTAGTTTTAGTTGTTGTTATTGATTTGTCTAATGATGGCAATGTAAAAAACAGGGTGGAATATTTGTTTGTTTGAATTCTACTGTATGATATTTCTGATAGCTTCATGATAAATTTTGCTTAATGATTCCTTGACATTTTGTTACATTTGACCAAAGCTTCTATTAGTTCTATTGTACATAACTAGTGTTAGAGACATGCTGCTACTATTTTATCTTAAGAGCAGAATCGGATTTCAACTTCAAGGAGATAAATGAGAAGAATGAACTTGTGAAGTTGAAATATTTTGAGGAATTTTGATTCTGAGTGTAAAAAACAATAATGATGAAACTCAAGGAGCAACAATCAAGGAAAGGGTAGCCCTGTCCTTAATGTTGTAAAGTAAGCAAATGGAAAAAACTTACTCTAGTAATGGGACATGAGAGTTATCAAATTGTTGAGGTGGAGGAATCTTCTATTTGGAAGAACTTGATGTCCTTCACAAAAGAGATAATTCTTTGACCATAATGTTTCCAGGTGCTGTTACTATCCTGATTGTTCCTATTGATTTTCACTTCTTCATTTTTCATTAATTTACAGATTAGTAATGGATTCTTTTGCTTTCTGGAGAAATTGAGGTGAACTGGTAAGTTTCTTTTGAAATATTGTAAAATCATGGATTAGACCAAAAACATAGAGATAGAGATAAAGGAGTTCAAATAAGTAAAACACATTGGCGTGAGAAAAAGTCTTCTGAAATAACCCTATCGGGCAAACATCATAGGAAACTCTTCAATTTTGTTTATTTTTAATTAAAAAACACAAATCATATGACATTTTCTTCATCAAACAATCGTTTTTTGGTTGAAGATTCTAAGTAATGTGTATCATTTTTTGTGTGGAAGATTCTAAGTAATGTTTTTAGTTTAATAGTGACATAATGAGTAAGGGACATATTTAGCCACCTTACACACCCTTATTGTTGCTTTCGGATTTGAAAAAATTAGAGTTTGACACAAGGAAATTATCGGGACGAGTCGCGTATTAGGTTGCTTTCTTTAAGATGTTTCGCCGTACTGCCAAATTATGCAAAGCAGTCGAATTTACGACGACGCCTACAGGATAAAACAACCCGTTCAAACAACTTACGCAGGATAAAACAGTCCGTTCAAACAACTTACGCAACTTACGATTATCAGTTGCACACTGATAAATCGCTCACGCAGGATAAAACAGTCCGTTCAAACAACTTACGCAACTTACGATTATCAGTTGCACACTGATAAATCGCTCTAGAAATACACCTGTCAAAGTATCTGGTGAAAATAACCAGTCAAGAAAAGAGAGTTTTTGAGATGAAGAGAAATGAGAAAGAGAAGAGGGAAATCAAAATTCGTGTGAATTTGTGAAATCCGATGTACTCACTTCTGAATTTCTACCCTGTATTTATAGGCAGCAAACTGCACCTGAGTGGGGAGAAATTTGTGGTGAGTGGAGAAAATGGTGGGAGACTGAGAAATTCGTGGGGAGTGGAGAAAATGGTGGGAGACTGAGAAATTCGTGGAGGACTGGATCTGGCAGTTACTGACCAATTATTTTCTTAATTAATTAATATTTATTATTAATTAATTTTCCACCGAATTATATTAATTAATTAATGATAATTAAATTATATAAATTCGGGTCCAAAAAACAATTCATCTAGACCGGACCGGACCGGACCGAACCGAGCCGAGCCGGCCGGACGGACGGCGGCGGCGGCGCGCGCGCGTGTGTCTTGTTGGTCATGGGTGTGTCCTCACTCCTTTCACAAAATTGGGTGCCCTTTAGGGCCCAACCCAATAGACAAAGTTGGAATATATAAACACTACTAATATTTCCATTCCCTTCAATGTGAGACTAAAATGAATCTTTTCAAATTCACTTCTATATTAGTTCTCACTTGTGTTCATTTATTGCTCATTAATTGTCAACAAATGTTTCCAATTCCCACTCTAACTAATTTATGTTCCAACATTAATTAATTAAAGTTCCAACATTCCCCCACTTGAATTTAAAAGAGATTTTAGAAGTACGTCAGACGTTTCTAAGGTTGAGCATAAGCAAAGGTGTCTACGACTTGAACCTTAGCGTAGCGAGTAGGATTCTGATTCAACAAGAGTGACACCATTGTCTTGAACTCTATCTCGGACATCAGACCCGCAGACAACCTTTTCGTAAGGTGTATTCTTGTAGCCCGTGCTTTAGTGGCCCTGCACGTGTATCCCGGTTTAGTGAATGCTCTAGGAATTCTGCCTCGAAATTCCATAGAAACCGGCCTCAGTTCCACAGTCACATAGGTGAATCTATCAAGAGTACTCCTGTAGCCTAGGTACTCCCTCATATAGAGTATAGATCTCATTAAGAGTTTCTATTATCTCATCATCTCATTACTTCAGGATTCATGCTTTACTTTCATGATCATTTTCATATTACTCATAACTTGTTATTACCCATTGAACCTAAGTCTTGGGATCTCCAGTCATTTAGGTCGGGTTACCATCATGAGTAACAAATTACTTTATAGGCATTAGTCCCATCTTTTTGGAAGTATTATGGACTTTCTCTCTAGCTAATCCTTTCGTCAAAGGATCTGCTAAGTTCTCATCAGTGCGTACATGATCCACTCTCACAGCTCCTTTAGAGATACAGTCTCTAACAGTGCTATGTTTTCTTCTAATTTGACGTCTTTTACCATTATAATAACGGCTCTCAACTTTTGCAATAGCCGCGGTACTATCGCAGTGGATCAGCACAGCTGGTATAGGTTTTTTCCATAAAGGAATCTCAGCTAGCAAGCATCTTAACCAACTTGCTTCTTCACTCGCTGTAGCTAATGCTATCATCTCATACTCCATTGTGGACTGTGCCAGAATGGTCTGTTTCTTTGATTTCCAAGATACAGCTCCTCCGGCTATACTAAATATATAACCACTAGTAGCTTTGGAATCATCTGATAAGGTGTTCCAATCTGCATCACTATACCCTTCTAGTACAACAGGAAATTTCTGATAGTGTAGGCTGAGGTCCATAGTCCTTTTAAGGTACCTCATTACTCGCTCAATAGCTTGCCAATGTTCATTACTCGGCCTACTTGTAAATCTGCACAACAGTCCTACGACATATGCAATGTCGGGTCTAGTACAATCAGTGGCATACCTAAGACTGCCAATGATGCTCGCATATTCTGCTTGTTTGACACTCTCTCCAGTGTTCTTAAATAGTTTCACACTTGGATCATACGGAGTGCATGCAGGTTTACAATCAAAGTATTTATATTTCTTTAAGATCTTCTCCACATAGTGAGATTGATCCAAAGAAATTCCTTGTTCGGATCTCGTGATCTTGATACCCAGGATCACGCTTGCTTCTCCGAGGTCTTTCATATTAAAGTTATTGCATAACAATGATTTCATATCATTAATGGCCTGAATGTTTGATCCAAATATAAGTAGATGGTCTACATATAGACATATGATAGTACAAATGCGATTCTCAAATTTGTAATAGACGCACTTGTCACTTTCATTCACTTTGTACCCATTAATTATCATTAGGTTATCAAACTTTTCATGCCATTGTTTAGGGGCTTGTTTTAGTCCATACAGAGACTTATCTAACTTACAGACCTTGCTTTCTTGTCCTTGGATTACAAATCCTTCTGGTTGTTCCATATAGATTTCTTCTTCTAAGTCACCGTTTAAAAAAGTTGTTTTAACATCCATTTGGTATACTATTAAGTTATAAATGGCTGCTATTGAAATGGGTACCCTAATGGATGTAATTCTAGTGACCGGAGAAAAGGTGTCGAAGAAATCTATATTTTCTCTTTGTCTAAAACCCTTGGCTACAAGGCGAGCCTTGTATTTCTCAATCGTTCCATCAAGTTTTAGTTTCTTTTTCAAAACCCATTTACAACCAATTGGTTTGCAACCCGGAGGTAAGTTTACTAAGTGTCAGGTCTTGTTAGATTCTAGAGAATCTATCTCATCATTAATGGCTTCTTGCCATAAGTCTGCATCCATAGATGACAGTGCTTCTTGAAGATTTATTGGATCTTCTTCTACATTATAGGCCGCATAATCGGGCCCATAGTCTTTAGCAACTCTTGCTCTTTTACTTCTTCGAAGCTCTGTTTCTACATTGTCGCTGCTTTCAGTGCCTTTTATCACAGGAATGTGACTCAATTGTGTGCCCCCACTATTTCTCGATTTGAAAGAAAATTTGTCTTCAAAGAATTCAACATCGTTTGATTCTATAATTACTCTGGCAGTTAGGTCATAAAACCTGTATGCCTTACTATTTGCTGCATACTCAATGAAAACGCATTCATAGGCTCTACTAGCGAGTTTAACTCGTTTCGGATCCGGAATTCTGACATAAGCCAGACAGCCCCAAGTTCTTAAATAAGACAAATTTGGTTGTCTTTTCTTTAATATCTCATAGGGTGAGATCTTACTTTTTGACTTGGGAACTTTATTCAGGACATAGCAAACAGTCAATAAAATTTCCCCCCACCAGTGAGGTGCAGCACCAGAATTCAACATGATTGCAACTACAAGTTCAGTAAGAGTCCTATTCTTTCTTTCTGCTTTACCATTCATTTCAGGAGAGTATGGAGCAGTCGTTTCATGTATAATACCATGTTCAGCATAAAATTCATTAAACAAGCTGGAGTCATATTCGGTTCCCCTATCACTGCGAAGTCTCTTAATCTTCTTGTTAAATTGATTCTCAATTTCAGTTACATACACCTTGAACATGTCAAGCGCTTCACTTTTATTCTTCATTAGATATACATAAGTATAATCAGAGCAATCGTCAATAAAAGTGATAAAATAACGTTTATTATTTCTAGTTAAACTTCCATCTAATTCACATATATCAGAGTGTATAAGATCTAAGGGGTCAGAATCTTTTATAATTGACTTATGTGAAGTTTTTGTTATTTTAACTTGACTGCAAAATTCACATTTTTTGGAATCATTAACGTTTAGTTTAGGGATTAGGCCTATGTTGCTTGCATTAGAAAGGATTCGTTTATTAACGTGACAAAGTCTACCATGCCAAATATTGAAGTCACACACAGAGTAAACAGAAGGAGAAATTTTATTCAAATCAACATTCAACTTAAACATGCCATCAGTGGCGTACCCTTTTCCAACAAAAATACCATTCTTAGTGATGGTGTACAAATCTGCCCCTAAAGTTTGACTAAACCCAGCCTTATTCAAAAGAAAACCAGAAACAAGATTCTTCCTAATTTCAGGGACATGCATGACGTCCTTCAAGATCAAAGTCTTTCCTGAAGTGAACTTCAGCTCAACATCTCCAATTCCAACAACATTAGTGGTGTGAGCATCTCCCAACAACACTTTCTTATCTTCAGCATTCATGTATGTCTTGAACATAGCACGATCATAGCAGACATGACGAGTGGCGCCAGTGTCTATCCACCAACCATCACTTCCACCAACCATGTTGATTTCAGTGATCATGGCAATAAGTTGCTCATCAGTCAGGTTGACCTGAGCATTTGAGCCAGCTGCAGGTTTAGGCCTGCTCCTACATTTCTTTGCCATATGGCCCGGTTTCCCACAATTATAGCAAGTGAAAACCGGAGCATCATTTCTTTGAGGTGGTGGTTGTTGCTTAGCTTGCCAACGTTTGAAATTGGAACCCTCAAACCTGAAAGGTTTGTCAGAGACCGAAGCGGCCGCAGTAGTACCGATAATTTCCTCAGTTGCCGTGGCAGTTATGAAAACGTCTTAAAATTGTTGCTTTCGGATTTGAAAAAATTAGAGTTTGGCACAAGGAAATTATCGGGACGAGTCGCGTACTAGGTCGCTTTCTTTAAGACGTTTCGCCGTACTGCCAAATTATGCAAAGCAGTCGAATTTATGACGACGCCTCTAGGATAAAACAGCCCGTTCAAACAACTTACGATTATCAGTTGCACACTGATAAGTCGCTCTAGAAATACACCTGTCAAAGTATCTGGTGAAAATAATCAGTCAAGAAAAGAGAGTTTTTGAGATGAAGAGAAATGAGAAAGAGAAGAGGGAAATCAAAATTCGTGTGAATTTGTGAAATCCGATGTACTCACTTCTGAATTTCTACCCTGTATTTATAGGCAGCAAACTGCACCTGAGTGGGGAGAAATTTGTGGTGAGTGGAGAAAATGGTGGGAGACTGAGAAATTCGTGGGGAGTGGAGAAAATGGTGGGAGACTGAGAAATTCGTGGAGGACTGGATCTGGCAGTTACTGACCAATTATTTTCTTAATTAATTAATATTTATTATTAATTAATTTTCCACCAAATTATATTAATTAATTAATGATAATTAAATTATATAAATTCGGGTCCAAAAAATAATTCATCTAGACCGGACCGGACCGAACCGAGCCGGCCGGACGGACGGACGGCGGCGGCGCGCGCGCGTCTTGTTGGTCATGGGTGTGTCCTCACTCCTTTCACAAAATTGGGTGCCCTTTAGGGCCCAACCCAATAGACAAAGTTGGAATATATAAACACTACTAATATTTCCATTCTCTTCAATGTGGGACTAAAATGAATCTTTTCAAATTCACTTCTATATTAGTTCTCACTTATGTTCATTTATTGCTCATTAATTGTCAACAAATGTTTCCAATTCCCACTCTAACTAATTTATGTTCCAACATTAATTAATTAAAGTTCCAACACTTATCATTAGTCCATCGTTCAGAGTACAAGCAAGCATCATATTTAGGGAAGTACTTATTCCATTTCATGAGGTTCTCTTTCACTACTACAGTAAAAAGTCATGAATATTTTTAAAATTTGGAGATATATTTTAATTTGGATGTATGTTCTTACACACAGTGCGGATTAGTGTGACACTTTTATTTTGTTAAAATTTAGTTCGAAAATACATTTTTTATGTACTTTTTTACACACTTTAGTGCGGATTAGTGTGACACTCTTATTTTGTCAAAATTTAGTTCGGAGATGTATTTTTGTATCAACGTTGAGGTGAGTCCAAAGATATATCTCCGTAAAAATCTTTAATTTAAAATTTAGAGAGTTTTACATAGATACATCTCCAGACGCGTTTATTTTATGTACACGTCAGACTCTTCCCACTTTCTTCTTCATTTGTTACAAACTCACTAAAACCCCATATGAGCTCATGAGCAAGTTTCTTCAAGATCATTTTACAAGGTTCAACACTACTCATTTGCTTCTTCAAATTCATTCTACGTATTTACTGCAAAGTCACTCACTACATTCAAACTTTTCATCCACAACCTTAATTTGATAAATTTCTCATTTAATTTTTTTTGTTTTATATTTGATTAAAGTATTATGTAACATAGGTCATTTAAGATGCATTAGATAGTATTACATTTGAAATAGGTAGCTGGTATAGACATACATTTCCACTTGGTTGGAGTTTAGGGAATCAATGGAGTTTCTGTCATTTCTGCAACTCGTGAGTTTATCCGGAGATGCATCTCCGGATTTTGTCTAAACTTATTTTCGAAGATGTATCTCCAGATTTGGTCTGGTTGCATCTTGATGTAATTTTCTAGTTTTATTACAGGTACAATGGCTGAAAACAATCAGGACAGAATGAGACTCGACCATGTGTTCCAACCGTTCGTATGTACGACGTGAGAGGGCTAGGGGTAGGGCCACGAGTCAATGCTACCTTGTTTGATGGTTCACAAGGTTGTTATTCACAATCGTCTGCTTCTACTTCCCGAAGTCATATTCCTTAGGCATATATTTCACGGGAATCTCTAATGTCCCTACAAATAATTTATTTGGGGCACATTCTATTCACGAGAATCTCCTTACTTCATATCTATGGAGACCATGTTGTTAGGCATGTTTGGAAAGGAGATGTATATTTATTTACTTTTGCATTATATCTGTTTTATATTAATGTAATCGCAACTTTTAGTGATATATTTATTTTTACAAGAGCATCCATGTTTAAAATATGTGAACCACAAAAGAAAGATTTTGAAACTGGGACAACCCAAAGATGTCTAGTTCAAGAAAGTTTTTTGCTACTCTGGACTTTCCGATTTAAGTGTTGTTGCATACACTATCATAAACCATGACATTCATGTGGCATTTGCAGAGAGATGACACTCATAGACGTCGTCTTTCCACCTTCCTCTTTGCGAGATGACCATCACCTTGGATGACATCTCATTCATCCTACATCTTTCCATCAGGAGAAAATTATTGGACCACCGAAGGATCAGTCGAGACGAAGCCACCAAGATGCTGGTCACATATTTGGGATTTGGCCTAACTAAAGTCGCAAGGTAGATGACACCATAGGTGTTCATGCTAGATTTAAATTCTTGGGAAATTTTTATAAAGACCAATTGCAAATGGTTTTGGATGCAGTTGGTGATGATATACAGATTGAGTACCACCAACAGTGTGCATTGAGGTGTTACCTCTTGTTCCTGAAGGTGAGGTAATACTTAGAAGGGGGGGTTGAATAAGTATGGAAAATTAATACTTGAAAATAATCACACAATTATTTTTATCCTGGTTCGTTAAACAACTACTCCAGTCCACCCTTCCAGAGTGATTTGCCTTTCTCAACAAGGACTTAATCCACTATTAAATCAAACTGATTACAATAGTATCACCTAAGAACTACAGTTCTTAGTCTTCTCAAGAGCTACTGATTCACACTGAATCCTCTTAAGGAATATCCTTTACAATCAATGTAAAATAAATACAAGAGTTTTTAATGCTTCTACAAAGCTATAATCACAACAGTGATTTTTCTCTTAAGTTTAAGTACAATGAGATTCTATGAAGAATAAGAATGAGAGCTTATAGAATATTGTTATTTCTTTTCAGCAAGTGTGTAACTGAAGAATGAAGTGAGGAACTCCTTTTATAGGCAGCTGAATCATGCACGTTGAAAAGAGAGTCTCAAAAGGTCTGAGCCTTTTTGTCTTCACATGCACTGACCTTTCCTTGAAATAGATGGCACAGATAAATCCTTTTTGTCTGTGTAAGTGTGTCTAGCACAAATAAGGAAAGAGACGTTGAATAGTTCCAACGGATATATTCTTGAAAACACTTCTTCAGTTTCAGCAAGTTCTTCAGAGTCTGAATGGATCAGAGTCTTCTAATGAGATTCAGAACTATGTTGTATCAGAGTCTTCTGCAGCGTGTGTGCTTCTAGCGTGTTGATCATCAGAGCATCTTGACACAGAACTTCAGTACTTGGCAGCGTAAGTACTTTCAGAAACTTCTGTAGATCAATGCTTTGAGAAACTCTTCAATTAATATTCTTCTATACATCTGATGCTTCAGCTTCAGATGCTTCTGATTATCTTCAGATGCTTCTGACTATCTTCAGATGCTTCTGACTATCTTCAGATACTTCTGACTCAGAATGTTCTGGAGCTTCTTGCTTCAGATCCTTCTGGAAACTACGCTCAGGATCTTCTGTAAGGAACAAGCAGATTCTTCTGTAAGGTGCATCTGGCGCTTCAGAGTCAGAATAGCTTCTTGTATTCAAGGCAGATTTGCTTCTAGAGAGTTAATATAATTTTGATCTGCAGTAAAACTCTCAAACAAATTTTTAGAGTATATAATTCTTAAATATAAATTTCCTAACAGTTATCATCAAAACAAAGAGTAATTATTAAGAACCAATCTGTGTTCTAACAATCTCCCCCTTTTTGATGATGACAAAAAGTATCAGAAATTTTATTTAATTGAACATAAAGAATTATAACTCCCTCTGAGATGATGAATCTCCCCCTGAGTTGAATATGAAAAAGGAATAGAAACTTCCCTTTTTATCTTGAGAAATCTTCAGAGTCAGATCTTGTTTGTCTTGTAATAATCAAGGGTCAGACTATCTTGCAGATATAAGATTCAGAGTTTGATAAAAGATAAATGATCTGAGAAACTCAGAGATTCTTTTATAGAGTGATCTTATCAAAAGTTCTGAAATAGTTAATTTAGATATTAGAAAGAATAGATATGTCTGAAGATTCATTCTAGTGAAATTATATTAAATAGTTCAGATCTTTATTTTCTCCCCCTTTTTTGTCATAAGCAAAAAGTAAAAACTTTTAATAAAGACAATTAAGAGGAACAATAACAGATAATTCAATGGAGAATAACAAACTGTTTCATTCAATCATAACAGAACAAAAGTACATTGGAAAATATCAAAAGATATAACAAACATTCATATGCAACAACAACAGATGCACAAACATGAGAAAAAAATCTAAGTGTGTTTTGACAAAAGCATCTTCAATAGGTCTGTGATCTCAGATTGTGATTGCTCTTGCTTTGACATGAACTTAGTTATTGTCTCATTCTTCTCATCTTGTTTAGACATCCACTCTGACATGTCCTCAGATTTCTTGTCTTGCTTCGCCATCCAAGATCTTATTTCAGATTGACCAGCTTCCAGAGCAGCAATCTTGTTTCCCAAATCTGGATTTTCTGTCTTTATCTCTGATGATGGAGGTTCTGTATCCTGAACAGAGTCAATTGCCATATGTTCTGGAGATCCTGAAGAGGGTTCTACCAGAGTCATAGTTAATGCAGTGGCAGTTGGTTCTGGTGGAGGAGGAGGTGGAGGAGCATCCAAACACAGCAGAGGTTCAGTCTTGTTGACAATCCAGAATTGAGTTCTTTCAGCTCTGAGCTTTGCATCATCAGAACAGATGTTCTTCAGATTAGAAGCAACAGTGTTGAATCTATTGAGAAATCCTTTCCATATGATGTCAGTCTCATTTGCATCCATAGTTTCAGAACATCTTTTCTGAACAGTACCTAAAGACATCTGTATTTCTTGCAAAAACGTTTGAAATAAATGATCAATATTAAGTCTGGGTGGTGGTTTAAGCAAGGTTTCAAGAGTCATCTGTTTAGGCTTTGGAGTGGGTGGTATCAGTGATTTTGGAATGGAAATCAGAGGAGGGGGAACATATGGAAAGAATGGAATTTCTGGTTTCTGAGGAAGGGATCTGTTTAAAGCATTAAGCAGATTTGGTTGAGGTCTTGTGCGTGGGTAAACAACATCAAAGAATGCATTGGAATATGGTACGAAAGCAGAGTTTGATGGTTTATCAGATGCAACTGTGTTATCAGATGCAGGCTGCAGAGCTGAAACAACAGCTTTACCAGATGTAGCAGATATGGGGGCTAAGGATCCTTCATTTTCCATAGATTTAATATATGAAAGGATTACAGATGGAAGGGTTGGTTTGAGCGTTGGTTTAAGGGGTTTCAAAGGTTCAGAAGGCTCAACTCTATTATAAAAATCTTTCAGTTTGAAACCATATGATAAGTTATGATAAAGAGAAGACACTTGGGCACAAGATATTCCAGATGATGATGGATTAGAAGTAGGAACAATCATCTCAGATGAAGTTACAGGTGGAGGCATATGTTCTGGAATGGTAGTTTTGGTAGATAAGGTTGATTCAGGTTCAGGTTCATGAACAGGGTATTTGTCAGATGGATTAATCAGAAAATCAGGATGAATTTCTGATTCAGATGAATTTGAAGATGTTTCAGGTGTACAAGAGGTAGAAGAAACTTGAAACACTGTTTTTAATGGAGTGATATCAAGAACTTCTGTCTCAGGGATATGAGATGGTTCTGAAGGGGTATCAGATTGTTGAGTAGGTGGTTTAGATGAAACAGGAGCAGAAGTTACTTTAGAGGGTTCAGAAGTAACAGTTGCTACAGGTTCAGAAGATGGAATTTGTGATGGTGGAATGACAGAGTCTTTTTCTGGTTGATCTTCTGTGGTTTGTTTTTCTGGATGATCAGAAGTTATTGGTTGATTTTCTGTTTGTGGTTGAGCAGAGTTTTGTTTATCAGAATTTTGTGGTAGTTCTGATGGTTGTGGTTCTGTAGGTTGTGGAACTGTTGGTGATGGACGTGGAGTGAAATGTTTGATGTGTAGTTTGGGTTGAGGTGGTTTTGATACAGAAGCAGTAGGTTGTTTCTGAGGTGATACAGAACTGGGGGCAGCAACAAATGTTGTTTGAGTGACAGGGGGTTTGGGAACAGACTTAATAGATGAATCATTTATAACAACATTTTTAGAAGTAACAAAAGCTTTAGTACCTTTGAGTTTAATCCTCTTTGCAGAGACAGCTTCTCCAGAATCTTTTCTCTTCAGAAGATCCTTGGGGTTCTCAGCAATCTTAGCCTTCTTCTGGACAGGTTCAGATTCTGCTGCAGGTTGAGATCTTTTCCTCTGAAGTGGAACTTCTGCTTCTTCTTCTTCTCCTGCATCTGGCAGGGGTTGCTTGACAAGTTGAAACACATTTGCTAGAACAGGCACTCCTTCCCTTTTGCAATCCTCTATATACATCAGAACAATGTGTCTAGGTTTTTCAGCAAAGAATAGAGGAAAGTCTGATACTGGAACCCTTTTATTCAAATCAGACATGTTTAACTTCTTTGGAGCAGTGGTAAGTTCATCTACAATCTTGAGTCTCAGAAGGCTTTTAGCGTTCAGAGGCTTTCCCATAATGAACTCTAGTTCTTCTGTAACACCAACATCATACAGAGCAGCCACTAAACCATTTTCAGTGAGAAGATCTGAGAGCAGCCTTCCAAAAGGTATCCAATTCCTGATCTTCTGGTTCTTTTCTTTCACAGATTCTCTGGATGCATTTATGTGATTCCACAGATGCATGAACAAAATGTAAGGCAGATCTACCTTGTTGCTCTGACTCAGGCAGTACATAAAATAGATTTGTTCATTGTTGACATAATCTGGGGAATTTGTTGACTTTCTGTGATGTATGCATCCCATGAAGATCTTGGCCCAGATCTTGTAATCTGGCTTCAGATCTTTGAATCTGTTAGAGGCTTGTCCAGCAGTCATAACCTCCTCATAAACTTCATCCATATCAACACGCCCAGCTGGCAGATGTGAAACATCATCTGTTTCTTCATAACCAATCAGTCTTCTAATCAGATCCTCTGTGATGATGATCTCCTTTCCCAGCACAGATGATAGAATAAACTTTGGATACACAGATGCATGAATCCAGAATTCCTTAACAAGCAGAGGGTAAACTGGTCCAAATAGTCTATCAAAGTATTTCACCCAACCTTGAGCTCTAACAATGGAGCAAAAATCAAACCCATTGTCAGCCAAAGAATCAAATTCAACCATGGATTCACACAACACTTCTAACTTTTCAACAGGTGTGAGAAGAGTTCTCTGTGGAGGAATATATGGAGCAGCACCTAGATTATCTGAAGTTACAGCAGCCATTATTGATTGAAACTGTGCAGTTGTTGATGAAGAAGACGCCATTGAAGAATGCTTTTTAGAACACTTAGGTTTTGAGTTTTTATGAAGAGAGAACAAAAGATGAAAGCGCATGAAAATTCTGAGAGTGAAAAGTGTGAAAGTGAATACACAACAGGTATTTATACTAACCACATAGGCACACCAAAAGACAGAAAGAACGCACGTTTGAGCAGCATTAAATGAAGAGAATAAAATCATTTCAAATAATAAATGCTTCTGATAGATTTGGGGGGAAAACCAAGATATTTACTATTCAAATTTCACCTCAAATGTCTTTTCAGTTGTGCACACGCCACCTCATCAGAGTTTGTGGGACACGTGTTTGCTTGCATGCTGTTCTGAATTCTCTCAAGAAATGAAACGTTAGCCACGTTCAGATCTTCTAAAGATGGTTAGTTCAGATTCAGAAATAATAATCAGAATAGAATAAATGAACAGAAGAAATACTTCAGATAATTAAACATTTTGCATCTGAGAGGTTGCCTCTGATAAATATTACTCTGGACAAAAATCCATACAAATATTTTTCAGAATGAACTTAAATCTATCTTCAGCAAGGGGTTTTGTGAAAATATCAGCCCATTGATGATCTGTATCAACAAAAGCTAAATTAATTACACCCTTCTGAACATAGTCTCTGATGAAGTGATGTTTAATTTCTATATGTTTTGCCTTTGAATGCAAGATTGGATTTTTTGACAAACATATAGCAGAAGTATTATCACAAAAGATAGAAAGATTACTCTCATAGATTTGATAATCTTCTAATTGACTCTTCATCCAGAGCATCTGAGTACAACATCCAGCAGCAGCAATGTATTCTGCCTCTGTAGTTGATAGTGCAATGGTAGGTTGCTTCTTGCTGTACCATGAGATCAGATGACTTCCAAGAAACTGACAGCTTCCAGAGGTGCTTTTACGTTCAACTCTGTCTCCAGCATAGTCAGCATCACAAAATCCAACTAATGAAAATTCATTAGATCTTCTGTAACACAAACCCATGTTAGCAGTACCTTTCAGATACCTTAGAATCCTCTTAACAGCTGTTAAGTGTGATTCTCTAGGATCTGATTGGAATCTAGCACATAAGCAGACACTAAACAGAATATCTGGTCTAGAAGCAGTCAAGTATAGAAGAGATCCTATCATACCTCTGTAGAGTTTTTGATCTACCTTCTTACTTACCTCTTCCTTACCTAGAGTGCTTGTAGGATGCATTGGAGTCTTTGCCATTTTGCTATCAACCATGTTGAACTTCTTCAGAAGCTCTTTAACATATTTGGTTTGATGTATGTAGGTGCACTCTGGAGTCTGGTTGACTTGGATTCCCAAGAAGAATCTCAATTCTCCCATCATGCTCATTTCAAATTCTTCCTGCATACATTTAGCAAACTCCTTTCCAAGCGTAACATTTGTTGATCCAAAAATAATGTCATCTACATAAATTTGACAAATCAACAGATCTTTCTTAACAGTTTTACAGAATAAAGTTGTATCCACTTTTCCTCTGATAAAATTTTTCTTCAGAAGGAAGTTGCTCAACCTCTCATACCAAGCTCTGGGAGCTTGTTTTAATCCATAAAGGGATTTCTTTAATTTGAAAACATGATCTGGAAAGTTTTCACTTTCAAAACCAGGAGGTTGGTGGACATATACTTCTTCTTCTATAATACCATTAAGAAAAGCACTTTTAACATCCATCTGATACAGAGTGATGTTATTCTGTGCAGCAAAAGAAATAAGAAGGCGTATAGATTCTAACCTTGCCACTGGAGCATAAGTCTCAGTGTAATCAATACCTTCTTGCTGACTGTATCCTTGAGCAACCAGCCTTGCCTTATTCCTTTCTACTTCTCCCTTTTCATTCAGCTTATTTCTGAAGACCCATTTTGTTCCAATAATATTGAATCCTTTAGGTCTAGGAACCAGATCCCAAACTTCATTTCTGGTGAATTGATTCAGCTCTTCTTGCATAGCTATGATCCATTCATTATCTTCCAGAGCCTCATCTACAGATGTTGGTTCTATTATTGACACTAAGCCAAATAAAGAAGATTCAGAAGTTCTGAGAAATGATCTTGTCCTTATTGGATCATCTTTCTTTCCAATTATCACATCTTCTGGATGAGAAGCTTTGATTCTGGAAGAAGATCCTCTGACAGTTGGTCTTTCATAAATTTGCAAGTTGTTTAGTTGGGAAGTCAAAGGTGTAGCATCTGGAGTTGCTTCAGATTCTTTGATATTTGCCTTTTCTGCCTCTGAGCCTTCAGAGTTTGTGAGAATCACTTCTCTATCTGCAGAACTTTCAAACTGCTTTGGCTTTTCAGAGCCAAGCTTATCATCAAATCTAACATGAATAGATTCTTCAACAATCTGTGTTTCAGTATTGAATACTCTGTAGCCTTTAGAGCGTTCAGAATAACCAAGCATGAAACACTTCTGTGCTTTGGAATCAAACTTGTTCAGATTATCTTTAGTATTAAGCATATAACAAATACATCCAAAAGGATGAAAATAAGAAATGTTAGGCTTTCTGTTTCTCCACAATTCATAGGGAGTCTTTTCCAGAAGAGGTCTTACAGACACTCTGTTCTGAATATAACAAGTTGTGTTAATTGCTTCTGCCCAGAAATGTTTTGCCAGATTTGTCTCATTGATCATGGTTCTGGCCATCTCTTGCAATGTTCTATTTTTCCTCTCTACAACTCCATTTTGTTGTGGAGTTCTAGGGCAGGAGAAATCATGTGCAATGCCTTTTTCAGAAAAATATTTTTCAAAATGTTTATTTTCAAATTCTCCACCATGATCACTTCTGACTTTAATAATTTTGGAATCTTTTTTAGTCTGGACTTGATTGCAGAAGTCAAAGAACACAGAATGAGACTCATCCTTGTATTTTAGAAACTTTACCCATGTCCATCTGCTGTAGTCATCTACAATGACTAACCCATACTTCTTGCCTCTGATGGATGCAGTTTTCACTGGTCCAAACAGATCAATGTGAAGTAATTCCAATGGTCTGGAGGTAGACACAACATTTTTTTATTTAAAATGTGATTTTGAAAATTTACCTCTTTGACATGCTTCACACAGAGCATCTGAGTTGAACTTCAGCTTAGGAAGTCCTCTGACCAGATTGAGTTTATTAATCTGAGATATACGTCTCATATTAATATGCCCCAATCTTCTATGCCAGACCCATTGCTCATCATTCACAGATAAGAGGCATTTTACATTTTGAACTTTAAGTTCTGAAAGGTTAATTTTATAAATGTTGTGTTTCCTCTTTCCACTGAATAGGATAGAACCATCCTTTTGACATACAGCTTTGCAACATTTTTGATTAAAGATTATATCATAACCATTGTCACTTAATTGACTTATGGACAATAGATTATGTTTCAATCCTTCAACTAACAGAACATTAGTAATAGAGGGAAGCTTACCATTTCCAATAGTGCCAGATCCAATGATCTTGCCCTTCTGGTTCCCTCCAAACTTCACGTCCCCTCCAGGTCTAAGTTCCAGGCTTTGGAACATAGACCTTTCTCCTGTCATGTGTCGTGAGCATCCAGAGTCCAGGTACCATGATTGGTGTCCTGACTTTGCTGCTAAGAACATCTGCAACAGGAATTATTTTGTTTTTAGGTACCCAGATCTTCTTGGGTCCTTTGGGGTTAGTTGGTTTGCAGGTTTGTCTAAACTTCTGTTTTGCAACATAGTGTTTATTCTGACTTGCCTTTAGTTTAAACACATAAGTACTCTTCTCAGAGCTTGTGTGTTTAATGTCATTCAAGTGACCAAATTTGAATTGAGAGTACAGAGGTGTCTTCCTGATGAAAAGTTTGTCAACAGGTTTTGGATTGCTTCCAGATGAAGACTCATATCCAATGCCTCTTCTGTTGTTTCCACTAACACCATAGATCATGGAAGCCATCTTGCTTCTGTCTATGCTCTTAGTGAGGAACCTCTGAAAACTAGAGTCATATTTTTCTAAAATATTTTCACAAGACTTAGTTTCAGAATCAGATTCTTGTTGAGTTCTATCAAAGTCATTTTTGATTTTTAAATTTATTTCTTTCTGCTCAACAAGTTCTGTTTTCAGAAGATCAATCTTAGATTCAAGATTGCTTTTCAGCTTCTTGTATTTGAGTTTGATGTTGTTGTAACTTTTAAGAACTTCTGTTAAAACTTTAATGAGTTCTTCTTTGGTAAGTTTAGCCATTACCTCTTCTGCATCATCATCAGATTCAGATTCTGATTCATATCCAGAGGTACCTTCCTCTTGATCCTCTGTCCTGGCCATCAGTGCAACGTTTGCACATTCTTCTTCTGATTCAGAAGATGACTCACACTCATCTGAGTCATCCCATGTTGCCATCAGAACCTTCTTCTTCTTGTTGAACTTCTTCTTAGGTTTTTCTTTCAGAAGTTTAGGGCAGTCATTCTTGTAGTGCCCAGGTTCTTTGCACTCATAGCACACCACTTCTTTCTTGGCAGATCTTCTGTGACTAGAAGATTCCTTTTTGTTGTCAGATCTTCTGAAGTTGTTAAACTTCTTTCCCTTGTGCTTCCAGAGTTTGTTAATCCTTCTGGACAGCATGGACAACTCATCTTCTTCAGAAGAAGAAGATTCTTCAGAGCTTTCTTGAATAACCTGCAAAGCTTTAGCAGTTTTGTTAGATTTTAAAGCTATGGATTTACCTTTATCTTTCTTCTGGGGTTCATCTTCCTCCAGCTCAATTTCATGGCTTCTCAAAGAACTGATAAGTTCTTCTAAAGAGATCTTGTTCAGATCTTTTTCCATCTTCAAAGCAGTCACCATTGGTCTCCATCTGGTGGGAAGACTTCTGATGATTTTCTTGACATGATCTGACGTTGAGTAGCCTTTGTCCAGAACTTTCAGACCAGCTGTAAGAATCTGAAATCTAGAAAACATAGTTTCTACATTTTCAGAATCTTCCATTTTAAATGCCTCATACTTATGTATGAGCGTCAGAGCCTTTGTCTCTTTAACCTGAGAGTTTCCCTCATGAGTCATTTTGAGTGATTCAAACATGTCATGAGCAGTATCTTTGTTAGTAATCTTCTCATACTCAGTATGAGAGATTGCATTAAGCAATATAGTTCTGGCTTTGTGGTGATTCTTGAAGTCTCTTTTCTGCACTTCAGTCATTGATTTTCTATCAATCTTTTTGCCATCCTCACCAGTAGGATGTTCATATCCATCAATGACCAAATCTCAAAGATCAGCATCATACCCAAGAAAAAAACTTTCTATTCTATCTTTCCAATAGTCAAATTTTTCTCCATCAAACATTGGAGGTTTGGTACTGATCCTATCCCTCTCTTCATATTTATTGTTGATATTTGACATTGAATTATCAGCCATGATAACAAATAAATATATAGATCAAAGTATATCTCCTCTGGATCTTTACTGACACTATTAAGTGATAGCACACTCAGAACCAGGCTCTGATACCAACTGAAGGTGAGATAATACTTAGAAGGGGGGGTTGAATAAGTATGGAAAATTAATACTTGAAAATAATCACACAATTATTTTTATCCCGGTTCGTTAAACAACTACTCCAGTCCACCCTTCCAGAGTGATTTGCCTTTCTCAACAAGGACTTAATCCACTATTAAATCAAACTGATTACAATAGTATCACCTAAGAACTACAGTTCTTAGTCTTCTCAAGAGCTACTGATTCACACTGAATCCTCTTAAGGAATATCCTTTACAATCAATGTAAAATAAATACAAGAGTTTTTAATGCTTCTACAAAGCTATAATCACAACAGTGATTTTTCTCTTAAGTTTAAGTACAATGAGATTCTATGAAGAATAAGAATGAGAGCTTATAGAATATTGTTATTTCTTTTCAGCAAGTGTGTAACTGAAGAATGAAGTGAGGAACTCCTTTTATAGGCAGCTGAATCATGCACGTTGAAAAGAGAGTCTCAAAAGGTCTGAGCCTTTTTGTCTTCACATGCACTGACCTTTCCTTGAAATAGATGGCACAGATAAATCCTTTTTGTCTGTATAAGTGTGTCTAGCACAAATAAGGAAAGAGACGTTGAATAGTTCCAACGGATATATTCTTGAAAACACTTCTTCAGTTTCAGCAAGTTCTTCAGAGTCTGAATGGATCAGAGTCTTCTAATGAGATTCAGAACTATGTTGTATCAGAGTCTTCTGCAGCATGTGTGCTTCTAGCGTGTTGATCATCAGAGCATCTTGACACAGAACTTCAGTACTTGGCAGCGTAAGTACTTTCAGAAACTTCTGTAGATCAATGCTTTGAGAAACTCTTCAATCAATATTCTTCTATACATCTGATGCTTCAGCTTCAGATGCTTCTGATTATCTTCAGATGCTTCTGACTATCTTCAGATGCTTCTGACTATCTTCAGATACTTCTGACTCAGAATGTTCTGGAGCTTCTTGCTTCAGATCCTTCTGGAAACTACGCTCAGGATCTTCTGTAAGGAACAAGCAGATTCTTCTGTAAGGTGCATCTGGCGCTTCAGAGTCAGAATAGCTTCTTGTATTCAAGGCAGATTTGCTTCTAGAGAGTTAATATAATTTTGATCTGCAGTAAAACTCTCAAACAAATTTTTAGAGTATATAATTCTTAAATATAAATTTCCTAACAGTTATCATCAAAACAAAGAGTAATTATTAAGAACCAATCTGTGTTCTAACAATCTCCCCCTTTTTGATGATGACAAAAAGTATCAGAAATTTTATTTAATTGAACATAAAGAATTATAACTCCCTCTGAGATGATGAATCTCCCCCTGAGTTGAATATGAAAAAGGAATAGAAACTTCCCTTTTTATCTTGAGAAATCTTCAGAGTCAGATCTTGTTTGTCTTGTAATAATCAAGGGTCAGACTATCTTGCAGATATAAGATTCAGAGTTTGATAAAAGATAAATGATCTGAGAAACTCAGAGATTCTTTTATAGAGTGATCTTATCAAAAGTTCTGAAATAGTTAATTTAGATATTAGAAAGAATAGATATGTCTGAAGATTCATTCTAGTGAAATTATATTAAATAGTTCAGATCTTTATTTTCTCCCCCTTTTTTGTCATAAGCAAAAAGTAAAAACTTTTAATAAAGACAATTAAGAGGAACAATAACAGATAATTCAATGGAGAATAACAAACTGTTTCATTCAATCATAACAGAACAAAAGTACATTGGAAAATATCAAAAGATATAACAAACATTCATATGCAACAACAACAGATGCACAAACATGAGAAAAAAATCTAAGTGTGTTTTGACAAAAGCATCTTCAATAGGTCTGTGATCTCAGATTGTGATTGCTCTTGCTTTGACATGAACTTAGTTATTGTCTCATTCTTCTCATCTTGTTTAGACATCCACTCTGACATGTCCTCAGATTTCTTGTCTTGCTTCGCCATCCAAGATCTTATTTCAGATTGACCAGCTTCCAGAGCAGCAATCTTGTTTCCCAAATCTGGATTTTCTGTCTTTATCTCTGATGATGGAGGTTCTGTATCCTGAACAGAGTCAATTGCCATATGTTCTGGAGATCCTGAAGAGGGTTCTACCAGAGTCATAGTTAATGCAGTGGCAGTTGGTTCTGGTGGAGGAGGAGGTAGAGGAGCATCCAAACACAGCAGAGGTTCAGTCTTGTTGACAATCCAGAATTGAGTTCTTTCAGCTCTGAGCTTTGCATCATCAGAACAGATGTTCTTCAGATTAGAAGCAACAGTGTTGAATCTATTGAGAAATCCTTTCCATATGATGTCAGTCTCATTTGCATCCATAGTTTCAGAACATCTTTTCTGAACAGTACCTAAAGACATCTGTATTTCTTGCAAAAACGTTTGAAATAAATGATCAATATTAAGTCTGGGTGGTGGTTTAAGCAAGGTTTCAAGAGTCATCTGTTTAGGCTTTGGAGTGGGTGGTATCAGTGATTTTGGAATGGAAATCAGAGGAGGGGGAACATATGGAAAGAATGGAATTTCTGGTTTCTGAGGAAGGGATCTGTTTAAAGCATTAAGCAGATTTGGTTGAGGTCTTGTGCGTGGGTAAACAACATCAAAGAATGCATTGGAATATGGTACGAAAGCAGAGTTTGATGGTTTATCAGATGCAACTGTGTTATCAGATGCAGGCTGCAGAGCTGAAACAACAGCTTTACCAGATGTAGCAGATATGGGGGCTAAGGATCCTTCATTTTCCATAGATTTAATATATGAAAGGATTACAGATGGAAGGGTTGGTTTGAGCGTTGGTTTAAGGGGTTTCAAAGGTTCAGAAGGCTCAACTCTATTATAAAAATCTTTCAGTTTGAAACCATATGATAAGTTATGATAAAGAGAAGACACTTGGGCACAAGATATTCCAGATGATGATGGATTAGAAGTAGGAACAATCATCTCAGATGAAGTTACAGGTGGAGGCATATGTTCTGGAATGGTAGTTTTGGTAGATAAGGTTGATTCAGGTTCAGGTTCATGAACAGGGTATTTGTCAGATGGATTAATCAGAAAATCAGGATGAATTTCTGATTCAGATGAATTTGAAGATGTTTCAGGTGTACAAGAGGTAGAAGAAACTTGAAACACTGTTTTTAATGGAGTGATATCAAGAACTTCTGTCTCAGGGATATGAGATGGTTCTGAAGGGGTATCAGATTGTTGAGTAGGTGGTTTAGATGAAACAGGAGCAGAAGTTACTTTAGAGGGTTCAGAAGTAACAGTTGCTACAGGTTCAGAAGATGGAATTTGTGATGGTGGAATGACAGAGTCTTTTTCTGGTTGATCTTCTGTGGTTTGTTTTTCTGGATGATCAGAAGTTATTGGTTGATTTTCTGTTTGTGGTTGAGCAGAGTTTTGTTTATCAGAATTTTGTGGTAGTTCTGATGGTTGTGGTTCTGTAGGTTGTGGAACTGTTGGTGATGGACGTGGAGTGAAATGTTTGATGTGTAGTTTGGGTTGAGGTGGTTTTGATACAGAAGCAGTAGGTTGTTTCTGAGGTGATACAGAACTGGGGGCAGCAACAAATGTTGTTTGAGTGACAGGGGGTTTGGGAACAGACTTAATAGATGAATCATTTATAACAACATTTTTAGAAGTAACAAAAGCTTTAGTACCTTTGAGTTTAATCCTCTTTGCAGAGACAGCTTCTCCAGAATCTTTTCTCTTCAGAAGATCCTTGGGGTTCTCAGCAATCTTAGCCTTCTTCTGGACAGGTTCAGATTCTGCTGCAGGTTGAGATCTTTTCCTCTGAAGTGGAACTTCTGCTTCTTCTTCTTCTCCTGCATCTGGCAGGGGTTGCTTGACAAGTTGAAACACATTTGCTGGAACAGGCACTCCTTCCCTTTTGCAATCCTCTATATACATCAGAACAATGTGTCTAGGTTTTTCAGCAAAGAATAGAGGAAAGTCTGATACTGGAACCCTTTTATTCAAATCAGACATGTTTAACTTCTTTGGAGCAGTGGTAAGTTCATCTACAATCTTGAGTCTCAGAAGGCTTTTAGCGTTCAGAGGCTTTCCCATAATGAACTCTAGTTCTTCTGTAACACCAACATCATACAGAGCAGCCACTAAACCATTTTCAGTGAGAAGATCTGAGAGCAGCCTTCCAAAAGGTATCCAATTCCTGATCTTCTGGTTCTTTTCTTTCACAGATTCTCTGGATGCATTTATGTGATTCCACAGATGCATGAACAAAATGTAAGGCAGATCTACCTTGTTGCTCTGACTCAGGCAGTACATAAAATAGATTTGTTCATTGTTGACATAATCTGGGGAATTTGTTGACTTTCTGTGATGTATGCATCCCATGAAGATCTTGGCCCAGATCTTGTAATCTGGCTTCAGATCTTTGAATCTGTTAGAGGCTTGTCCAGCAGTCATAACCTCCTCATAAACTTCATCCATATCAACACGCCCAGCTGGCAGATGTGAAACATCATCTGTTTCTTCATAACCAATCAGTCTTCTAATCAGATCCTCTGTGATGATGATCTCCTTTCCCAGCACAGATGATAGAATAAACTTTGGATACACAGATGCATGAATCCAGAATTCCTTAACAAGCAGAGGGTAAACTGGTCCAAATAGTCTATCAAAGTATTTCACCCAACCTTGAGCTCTAACAATGGAGCAAAAATCAAACCCATTGTCAGCCAAAGAATCAAATTCAACCATGGATTCACACAACACTTCTAACTTTTCAACAGGTGTGAGAAGAGTTCTCTGTGGAGGAATATATGGAGCAGCACCTAGATTATCTGAAGTTACAGCAGCCATTATTGATTGAAACTGTGCAGTTGTTGATGAAGAAGACGCCATTGAAGAATGCTTTTTAGAACACTTAGGTTTTGAGTTTTTATGAAGAGAGAACAAAAGATGAAAGCGCATGAAAATTCTGAGAGTGAAAAGTGTGAAAGTGAATACACAACAGGTATTTATACTAACCACATAGGCACACCAAAAGACAGAAAGAACGCACGTTTGAGCAGCATTAAATGAAGAGAATAAAATCATTTCAAATAATAAATGCTTCTGATAGATTTGGGGGGAAAACCAAGATATTTACTATTCAAATTTCACCTCAAATGTCTTTTCAGTTGTGCACACGCCACCTCATCAGAGTTTGTGGGACACGTGTTTGCTTGCATGCTGTTCTGAATTCTCTCAAGAAATGAAACGTTAGCCACGTTCAGATCTTCTAAAGATGGTTAGTTCAGATTCAGAAATAATAATCAGAATAGAATAAATGAACAGAAGAAATACTTCAGATAATTAAACATTTTGCATCTGAGAGGTTGCCTCTGATAAATATTACTCTGGACAAAAATCCATACAAATATTTTTCAGAATGAACTTAAATCTATCTTCAGCAAGGGGTTTTGTGAAAATATCAGCCCATTGATGATCTGTATCAACAAAAGCTAAATTAATTACACCCTTCTGAACATAGTCTCTGATGAAGTGATGTTTAATTTCTATATGTTTTGCCTTTGAATGCAAGATTGGATTTTTTGACAAACATATAGCAGAAGTATTATCACAAAAGATAGAAAGATTACTCTCATAGATTTGATAATCTTCTAATTGACTCTTCATCCAGAGCATCTGAGTACAACATCCAGCAGCAGCAATGTATTCTGCCTCTGTAGTTGATAGTGCAATGGTAGGTTGCTTCTTGCTGTACCATGAGATCAGATGACTTCCAAGAAACTGACAGCTTCCAGAGGTGCTTTTACGTTCAACTCTGTCTCCAGCATAGTCAGCATCACAAAATCCAACTAATGAAAATTCATTAGATCTTCTGTAACACAAACCCATGTTAGCAGTACCTTTCAGATACCTTAGAATCCTCTTAACAGCTGTTAAGTGTGATTCTCTAGGATCTGATTGGAATCTAGCACATAAGCAGACACTAAACAGAATATCTGGTCTAGAAGCAGTCAAGTATAGAAGAGATCCTATCATACCTCTGTAGAGTTTTTGATCTACCTTCTTACTTACCTCTTCCTTACCTAGAGTGCTTGTAGGATGCATTGGAGTCTTTGCCATTTTGCTATCAACCATGTTGAACTTCTTCAGAAGCTCTTTAACATATTTGGTTTGATGTATGTAGGTGCACTCTGGAGTCTGGTTGACTTGGATTCCCAAGAAGAATCTCAATTCTCCCATCATGCTCATTTCAAATTCTTCCTGCATACATTTAGCAAACTCCTTTCCAAGCGTAACATTTGTTGATCCAAAAATAATGTCATCTACATAAATTTGACAAATCAACAGATCTTTCTTAACAGTTTTACAGAATAAAGTTGTATCCACTTTTCCTCTGATAAAATTTTTCTTCAGAAGGAAGTTGCTCAACCTCTCATACCAAGCTCTGGGAGCTTGTTTTAATCCATAAAGGGATTTCTTTAATTTGAAAACATGATCTGGAAAGTTTTCACTTTCAAAACCAGGAGGTTGGTGGACATATACTTCTTCTTCTATAATACCATTAAGAAAAGCACTTTTAACATCCATCTGATACAGAGTGATGTTATTCTGTGCAGCAAAAGAAATAAGAAGGCGTATAGATTCTAACCTTGCCACTGGAGCATAAGTCTCAGTGTAATCAATACCTTCTTGCTGACTGTATCCTTGAGCAACCAGCCTTGCCTTATTCCTTTCTACTTCTCCCTTTTCATTCAGCTTATTTCTGAAGACCCATTTTGTTCCAATAATATTGAATCCTTTAGGTCTAGGAACCAGATCCCAAACTTCATTTCTGGTGAATTGATTCAGCTCTTCTTGCATAGCTATGATCCATTCATTATCTTCCAGAGCCTCATCTACAGATGTTGGTTCTATTATTGACACTAAGCCAAATAAAGAAGATTCAGAAGTTCTGAGAAATGATCTTGTCCTTATTGGATCATCTTTCTTTCCAATTATCACATCTTCTGGATGAGAAGCTTTGATTCTGGAAGAAGATCCTCTGACAGTTGGTCTTTCATAAATTTGCAAGTTGTTTAGTTGGGAAGTCAAAGGTGTAGCATCTGGAGTTGCTTCAGATTCTTTGATATTTGCCTTTTCTGCCTCTGAGCCTTCAGAGTCTGTGAGAATCACTTCTCTATCTGCAGAACTTTCAAACTGCTTTGGCTTTTCAGAGCCAAGCTTATCATCAAATCTAACATGAATAGATTCTTCAACAATCTGTGTTTCAGTATTGAATACTCTGTAGCCTTTAGAGCGTTCAGAATAACCAAGCATGAAACACTTCTGTGCTTTGGAATCAAACTTGTTCAGATTATCTTTAGTATTAAGCATATAACAAATACATCCAAAAGGATGAAAATAAGAAATGTTAGGCTTTCTGTTTCTCCACAATTCATAGGGAGTCTTTTCCAGAAGAGGTCTTACAGACACTCTGTTCTGAATATAACAAGTTGTGTTAATTGCTTCTGCCCAGAAATGTTTTGCCAGATTTGTCTCATTGATCATGGTTCTGGCCATCTCTTGCAATGTTCTATTTTTCCTCTCTACAACTCCATTTTGTTGTGGAGTTCTAGGGCAGGAGAAATCATGTGCAATGCCTTTTTCAGAAAAATATTTTTCAAAATGTTTATTTTCAAATTCTCCACCATGATCACTTCTGACTTTAATAATTTTGGAATCTTTTTTAGTCTGGACTTGATTGCAGAAGTCAAAGAACACAGAATGAGACTCATCCTTGTATTTTAGAAACTTTACCCATGTCCATCTGCTGTAGTCATCTACAATGACTAACCCATACTTCTTGCCTCTGATGGATGCAGTTTTCACTGGTCCAAACAGATCAATGTGAAGTAATTCCAATGGTCTGGAGGTAGACACAACATTTTTTTATTTAAAATGTGATTTTGAAAATTTACCTCTTTGACATGCTTCACACAGAGCATCTGAGTTGAACTTCAGCTTAGGAAGTCCTCTGACCAGATTGAGTTTATTAATCTGAGATATACGTCTCATATTAATATGCCCCAATCTTCTATGCCAGACCCATTGCTCATCATTCACAGATAAGAGGCATTTTACATTTTGAACTTTAAGTTCTGAAAGGTTAATTTTATAAATGTTGTGTTTCCTCTTTCCACTGAATAGGATAGAACCATCCTTTTGACATACAGCTTTGCAACATTTTTTATTAAAGATTATATCATAACCATTGTCACTTAATTGACTTATGGACAATAGATTATGTTTCAATCCTTCAACTAACAGAACATTAGTAATAGAGGGAAGCTTACCATTTCCAATAGTGCCAGATCCAATGATCTTGCCCTTCTGGTTCCCTCCAAACTTCACGTCCCCTCCAGGTCTAAGTTCCAGGCTTTGGAACATAGACCTTTCTCCTGTCATGTGTCGTGAGCATCCAGAGTCCAGGTACCATGATTGGTGTCCTGACTTTGCTGCTAAGAACATCTGCAACAGGAATTATTTTGTTTTTAGGTACCCAGATCTTCTTGGGTCCTTTGGGGTTAGTTGGTTTGCAGGTTTGTCTAAACTTCTGTTTTGCAACATAGTGTTTATTCTGACTTGCCTTTAGTTTAAACACATAAGTACTCTTCTCAGAGCTTGTGTGTTTAATGTCATTCAAGTGACCAAATTTGAATTGAGAGTACAGAGGTGTCTTCCTGATGAAAAGTTTGTCAACAGGTTTTGGATTGCTTCCAGATGAAGACTCATATCCAATGCCTCTTCTGTTGTTTCCACTAACACCATAGATCATGGAAGCCATCTTGCTTCTGTCTATGCTCTTAGTGAGGAACCTCTGAAAACTAGAGTCATATTTTTCTAAAATATTTTCACAAGACTTAGTTTCAGAATCAGATTCTTGTTGAGTTCTATCAAAGTCATTTTTGATTTTTAAATTTATTTCTTTCTGCTCAACAAGTTCTGTTTTCAGAAGATCAATCTTAGATTCAAGATTGCTTTTCAGCTTCTTGTATTTGAGTTTGATGTTGTTGTAACTTTTAAGAACTTCTGTTAAAACTTTAATGAGTTCTTCTTTGGTAAGTTTAGCCATTACCTCTTCTGCATCATCATCAGATTCAGATTCTGATTCATATCCAGAGGTACCTTCCTCTTGATCCTCTGTCCTGGCCATCAGTGCAACGTTTGCACATTCTTCTTCTGATTCAGAAGATGACTCACACTCATCTGAGTCATCCCATGTTGCCATCAGAACCTTCTTCTTCTTGTTGAACTTCTTCTTAGGTTTTTCTTTCAGAAGTTTAGGGCAGTCATTCTTGTAGTGCCCAGGTTCTTTGCACTCATAGCACACCACTTCTTTCTTGGCAGATCTTCTGTGACTAGAAGATTCCTTTTTGTTGTCAGATCTTCTGAAGTTGTTAAACTTCTTTCCCTTGTGCTTCCAGAGTTTGTTAATCCTTCTGGACAGCATGGACAACTCATCTTCTTCAGAAGAAGAAGATTCTTCAGAGCTTTCTTGAATAACCTGCAAAGCTTTAGCAGTTTTGTTAGATTTTAAAGCTATGGATTTACCTTTATCTTTCTTCTGGGGTTCATCTTCCTCCAGCTCAATTTCATGGCTTCTCAAAGAACTGATAAGTTCTTCTAAAGAGATCTTGTTCAGATCTTTTTCCATCTTCAAAGCAGTCACCATTGGTCTCCATCTGGTGGGAAGACTTCTGATGATTTTCTTGACATGATCTGACGTTGAGTAGCCTTTGTCCAGAACTTTCAGACCAGCTGTAAGAATCTGAAATCTAGAAAACATAGTTTCTACATTTTCAGAATCTTCCATTTTAAATGCCTCATACTTATGTATGAGCGTCAGAGCCTTTGTCTCTTTAACCTGAGAGTTTCCCTCATGAGTCATTTTGAGTGATTCAAACATGTCATGAGCAGTATCTTTGTTAGTAATCTTCTCATACTCAGTATGAGAGATTGCATTAAGCAATATAGTTCTGGCTTTGTGGTGATTCTTGAAGTCTCTTTTCTGCACTTCAGTCATTGATTTTCTATCAATCTTTTTGCCATCCTCACCAGTAGGATGTTCATATCCATCAATGACCAAATCTCAAAGATCAGCATCATACCCAAGAAAAAAACTTTCTATTCTATCTTTCCAATAGTCAAATTTTTCTCCATCAAACATTGGAGGTTTGGTACTGATCCTATCCCTCTCTTCATATTTATTGTTGATATTTGACATTGAATTATCAGCCATGATAACAAATAAATATATAGATCAAAGTATATCTCCTCTGGATCTTTACTGACACTATTAAGTGATAGCACACTCAGAACCAGGCTCTGATACCAACTGAAGGTGAGATAATACTTAGAAGGGGGGGTTGAATAAGTATGGAAAATTAATACTTGAAAATAATCACACAATTATTTTTATCCCGGTTCGTTAAACAACTACTCCAGTCCACCCTTCCAGAGTGATTTGCCTTTCTCAACAAGGACTTAATCCACTATTAAATCAAACTGATTACAATAGTATCACCTAAGAACTACAGTTCTTAGTCTTCTCAAGAGCTACTGATTCACACTGAATCCTCTTAAGGAATATCCTTTACAATCAATGTAAAATAAATACAAGAGTTTTTAATGCTTCTACAAAGCTATAATCACAACAGTGATTTTTCTCTTAAGTTTAAGTACAATGAGATTCTATGAAGAATAAGAATGAGAGCTTATAGAATATTGTTATTTCTTTTCAGCAAGTGTGTAACTGAAGAATGAAGTGAGGAACTCCTTTTATAGGCAGCTGAATCATGCACGTTGAAAAGAGAGTCTCAAAAGGTCTGAGCCTTTTTGTCTTCACATGCACTGACCTTTCCTTGAAATAGATGGCACAGATAAATCCTTTTTGTCTGTATAAGTGTGTCTAGCACAAATAAGGAAAGAGACGTTGAATAGTTCCAACGGATATATTCTTGAAAACACTTCTTCAGTTTCAGCAAGTTCTTCAGAGTCTGAATGGATCAGAGTCTTCTAATGAGATTCAGAACTATGTTGTATCAGAGTCTTCTGCAGCATGTGTGCTTCTAGCGTGTTGATCATCAGAGCATCTTGACACAGAACTTCAGTACTTGGCAGCGTAAGTACTTTCAGAAACTTCTGTAGATCAATGCTTTGAGAAACTCTTCAATCAATATTCTTCTATACATCTGATGCTTCAGCTTCAGATGCTTCTGATTATCTTCAGATGCTTCTGACTATCTTCAGATGCTTCTGACTATCTTCAGATACTTCTGACTCAGAATGTTCTGGAGCTTCTTGCTTCAGATCCTTCTGGAAACTACGCTCAGGATCTTCTGTAAGGAACAAGCAGATTCTTCTGTAAGGTGCATCTGGCGCTTCAGAGTCAGAATAGCTTCTTGTATTCAAGGCAGATTTGCTTCTAGAGAGTTAATATAATTTTGATCTGCAGTAAAACTCTCAAACAAATTTTTAGAGTATATAATTCTTAAATATAAATTTCCTAACAGTTATCATCAAAACAAAGAGTAATTATTAAGAACCAATCTGTGTTCTAACAGTTCCTGGTTGACAGGTTCATGTTTGTGGACAAAAGTGTAATCTACGTCGATGTGGTCTACCTTAGATACTTCACTGAGTTGACGATGATTCACGAGTTTAACTAGGGGGCGCCTGTTTCGTTTACCTGTACTCGAAGTTAGATGAAGGTTGTCTTTGAAAGACAAAGCAGCTGACAAGAAGCTACACACTGCTTACAATAATTTACTGTTAATAATTTTTTCATAACTATTTTGTTACACATATTTCTAATATTATATATGAACCATTTTTAGAGATGGGTCATCTCTCACTTTCCTCACATTTTTGGCTGAGAATCTGAGCCCGACTACACTGAAGATTGACCACGTGCTTGCATCTTTGTGTTATTTAGAGGGAATCAGGTGATCGAGTCTTTTCAAGTGTATCATGATTGTCATGTAGCATATGACATTGTCTTTTGTCCATATGGTTGTCACTATGAGACGCATTAGATGGATGTCATTTCATTATACTCAAGATGTATGACTTGGACGTCTACCAATTGTTCTGAGACATCCTTCGAAGTATGTTCCTCCCACCGTCCACCACAGATATCTTGATGTCATACTTAAGGATCTCGATAGTCATGTCGTAACAGAGGAATGTCGCAGGGTGTCATCTCCTATACAATGGGCTTATGCAGACAGCTACATCACATGTTTCTATAGGATGTCACATCCTATCATGACACTTGACGCTCCTAGAAGACCACTTAGGTCATCTAATCAGGAGATACTTGAGGTTAGGGATGGCCACACTCAGGGCATGATGTCGGTCTGTCAGCATATTATGGATATGGCAAGAACGGGTATAAAGACTGGAATTTTTGAAGCGGGAATCTCCAGTTGGCCCTCGTGAAAACATTATGGTTGAGGCATGAAATACCTTGCGGTACAAGTGAAGGAGAAACCAATGGGTTAGACATACCCAATAATTTAAGTTTGTCTATATTATTTTTTATATTGTTAAAACAAATTATGTATGGTCGGTACATTTTAAATTTAATTTTGTTAATGTATACTTTTCTTAATGAATGTATAATATGTTTGGATCAACTTGACACTCTTAAATGACCAAACAATATCCTAAAATGACCTAAAATATAAGTTGGCTTAAAAAATGTCAAAGTTAGGATAACGTTGCTACCTAAAATGCATTCACAAGGATTTCCATAAATGCATCTTTGAAATATCCCCTTTCATGTGAAACAAACACACTTCCAATAGGCCTTGAGTACACGCAAGCAAGCATATTTAAAACACAATATTAACAAAAGAGATGGGACCTACTTAGCTACCTTACACACCATTATCATCGGCCTTGGGTATAAGCAAGCATGATATCTAAAACACAATATTAACAAAAGATAATGTAATATAAACACTCCCATGAGAGAAAAATATACTCTTTGTGATAAGAGCAATATTTTATTTTCTATTTATCACATCTTTCTATTATATCAATGAACATCTCAAATCTATCTCATTTATTACATCTTTCTCCTTTTCACATTCTCTCTTCATAATTTCTCTTTCAAACCAAACACATCCTAGGCAATGATGTGGCACGGTATCTGAATGACTTTCAGTTTGGAGTTGTGGTATCGGGTGGTGCTGAGTCGGTTTTGCTCAGTGTCAATAGAGTGTTGAGCAAGCGACTTAGTGGTGGCTCTTTGACTACGCTCACGGTAGATTTCACGAATGTTTTTTTACCTAGTAGATCGATCAGCCATTATGTGAGAGGTTAGGTGAAATGTCCATCTATTTTCTTGTGGATTTAGCTTCTCTTTGGTCAAGCATCAAGGTTATACCTTGGGGTGGACATATTATGTCAGCCACTAGAGTGCAACAAGGTGACCCTTTAGGGTCGTTCCTTTTTGCCCTTGTGTTACGCCCACTTATTCACCAGATCAGTGACAACTGTAAGCTTCTTCTTCATTCATGGTACCTTGATGACAGGACCATCACAGGGGAATTAGAGGAGGTGGATAAGGCCTTCCACATCATTCGGGAAATCAGTCAAATATTAGGTCTTGAATTGAATATTTATAAAACTGAGACATTTTGGCCTTCGTGTGATGATAGTAAACTTCATGGGGATTTGTTTCCTTCAGAAATTATAAGGCCGATGTTGGGGATGCAGTTTCTTGGAGGGGCTGTTAGTCAAGATGAAGGCTTTATCGAGGGGTTTTCGTGAAGAGAGGAGTCAAGGTTGTTGAGCTCATGCACCTTCTACCACAACTAATGGATCCTTAGAGTGAGCTTATTATATGGAAGGTGTCGACTTAATCATATGGAGAAAGAGGCTATTTAATTTGATAAAGAGTTGCGAAGGAAGGTTGAAGACATCATGGTTGGTATATGTCTTTTCTTCGAGGGACCTTCAATGGAAGATGACTTCTTTACCTATTAGAGTCAAGGTATTGGGTTTGTACCCTACAGTAGAGGTTGCCTCATACATTTTTTTGGCTTATAGGGTCCAATCTTGGATGTGTCAAAATCATATATCGAGAGATAGTGGGATATATGGTATGAATATTAATTTTGACAGAGCTTTTGATGGTCTTAGTGTTGTGATTCTTGATTTTGACCTTGACGATTTTACTAGAAAGAACATCGTCCCTCCTAAAGCACAACATGTTCTGGCGAGTGCCATTTTTAGTAAAAGTGTTCAAGACATAAATGTGAACTTTGACATGACCACAAGACAGAAAGCAATTTTTGATTGTTTGCTAGCAGTACATGTGGTTATCCTTATTGATGGTCTAGGCCAGCATACGTCCCTGGTAGTCGTACCATCCTTAAATACCACCTTGTGATTCGCTTATTTCCTGTTGTTAAGGCTTTCCTGCCGCAAGGCGTGCCTGAATACATTTGAGGAACACGTTATTCATTACAATGAACTTCCAGGTATCAAATACTGACATGACTTTGTTAAGGATGTCCTATTTGATATTTTTGGCGTGCAAGGATATTTGTAAAGAAAGAGGCGTTTGTGAATTTCTTGACTGACCCACATGAAGGGAGATTGACTTTTAGGCCAACATATGTTTTGGTGTATTAGTGCGTAGGAGGAAAACATGCATGTGTAGACTTGACTGGGGTTTCCCCACTGGTGAAATTAAGGACTAGAGGTTTATTGTGGAACAGGAAGCTCCCAAAACTGTTCTATGTAAAGTGGCCAAGTATGAGAAAGTGTGTTTCGATAATCAACATGTTTTCATACTATTTGCCTTTGACACTTTTGATTTTCTAGCATCAGAAGCAGTGAATCTTTTACGGAGAGTGCAAAGGCTCATGCATAGCAATGTTATGTCACTGATGAACAAGAATTAATCTTTTAATTAATTATCTCTCTTGTACTTCACTCTTTCCTCAAATGAATCAATCAACCTTGGTTGCAAGATAATTCCCATTGAACAATTGTTAATGGAAAAAGAAAAAATTGAATTGAGAAAGAAAGGAAATTAGGATTTCAACATAAAAAAGAGAAACTAATTTCTACAAAGTTTCTCTTTGCTCTCAAACTGAAAAAAAATTCTTTTCAACTCCGAGTTATATTTTTTACAATGATATGAATTACTCTCTATTTATAGATTTTGAATTTGTTTGCCCTTAAACAAGACACAATACCTAATTCTGCTAATACTATAAAATTAGACCAAATCAAAATTCTTGTTGAGACACGCTTTCACATTGACACTAACAAAATTTTAACACTTCATTATTCCTACAAGCAACCTGCTTTGACATAATAAATTAGAGTCAACAAAATATTAGTATGATTGAAATTTCACATACATGAATGCCTAATAAATTATAGTCAACAAAATATTAGTATGATTGAAATTTCACATACATGAATGCCTAGAAGAATTTCAATAGAGTCCACGCTAATTTCCCCCCACAGGCTGAGGCAAGGACAAGAGAATATAGGTTTTGGTGCCCAATGTACATGACTATAGATGAGAAACAATTCTTTAGAGTCGCGTTTACCCTAAACAAAACACACCGAGTATCACACGTATATCTTATAGATTCTAAATTCCTTCATATAACTTTCCTCACCCTCCTCCGGACAACAAATATTGATTCCCTCTAGTACTTCTAGAAACCTCAAGTTTGATTGGGATCTTATTCAACCATGAAATTCAAAACAATGATAATGATCAACATTTCATCTTCTTTGATGCCCTGCATCACTGTTTACTGTTTCAATTGTCACCTTTTTCCTGGACGAATATTTTGATCATGTATTTTGTCTCTTTTAAATGTAGAATATGCATCTCGAACTTGACATCGGATAATGTGTGTTGGATGTCGTCCTGTCTAAAATGACAATAATATGTTTTGAAACAAAAAAAATCCCACATGGCCGTGTGAGAGAGAGGGGAGCCATGCATTCGTGAAATTCCTGTAATATAGATTTGTACAATAAAGCAATGCTAACTTTTTTGTTTTGACACAAAACAACCCACTGCTGGCTTCTTTATTTTGACACAAGACCTGGCATCCATTATTAGGCCGCTGGTAAAAGAGCACATATAACACTACTCTATTAGGCTTCAGAGTTCCAATATGCTATTATTATTCCTCCTCCATAACTCCATCCATTTTATTCAATGATCTAAGTCCAGCCAAACACACAATGGAGGATGTGTTTGAATTTAGATATATAGTCTTTACATGCTTAATAATATGTAGCAGCACCATTCTTCCCTTTCTTTTAAACAGTCTGAAACCTTGTGTAGTAACCAATGAAAAAACTAAGGAATCCGTATAACCTCATACTGATGAGAAATCTGAATAGGAGATTGCTCTGAGACAGGTCTGCTCTCCGACCAAAGCTCCAGGTTGACAGTGCCAAAATCCCAGTGAACAAGACACTTCAAAATCTCTGTAACATTAAATCGATTGACCAGTGCCAAGCCAAGACATTTATCAACAAGCCTCCACTCACCTGAAATTATAACGAAAATTTTTATAAAGAACAATTATGCGCTTTAGCACAAAAAAAACCTTGTTGAACATCCATCTAAAGTACATTGGTCTTAAAATGGATGTTAGATTTATCTTTCATTTTCCTTTATTTTGGTGGGAGTATGGAAAGATGAGATGTCGAAGGAAAGCATCTTGCCCACTTCTTTTTGGTTTGGTTATGGTAGTGTCTAATAGTATGAATTGTCTACTATTATTGGCTAGTATTCCATGAATAAATAAACATCTTTGGTTAATGTCTCTTAAACTCTCTTGTGAACTTGCCAGTCTGAAAACTAGTCATATTCTTGACTGAAACCCTGCCTGCGGAAGCTTTTGGAGGGTCCTGTCTATAATTTGATATGGATTTGATATTTTAAAAAACTTAAAAACAATGTGGTATTATATGCTAATGTATCATGTTCATTTTTAAATTTTTTTTTTAAAATATCAAATTATAGACGTAGCCCTCCAAAACCCTCCATAAACCAACTTGCAAACAGACCCTAAAAATATAAATTTAACAAAGGAAATAATACACAAGAACAAAACTACTTACGTAATAAAAATCTAAACAAAAACCAATGTAAATTGAGATCTAGGATTCAAAATTCAATTGTATCATAAAACACAAGGCAGACAATTCACTCTCTTCTGGTTTATATTTAATAACAAAATATTTAAATGTTTTCAATGAACAAATATGGTGAGGTGAATCATAAATACATTAGAAGAAAAAAATAGTAAGAAACTTACTTGAGAAAGCAAAAACAAGAAAATAGAACAACAGTTATTATATGATCAATGTATAATAACAAAAAATAAAACAGAAACTACCCACCCCAAAGAAACTCGAATGACACTTACGTATATATGATCAATGTATTACAAGGTTGGACCCTCCCTAACCCTTTTCTTATCATTGATTTAAATTTAGCACGAGATAATGAGATTAGATGCTTTGCCATGTCTCAAGTATAGTGACATTATAAATATACAATAGACATTTTGGCTATCTCCTAACAAGTCAATCTTGATTCATTGTGTTAGCATGCCTATTCATAGAAATTACAGCATTTTGTACACGTAGTAACTAAAATTCAGGAAAAGGATGAAATGACCATTACCATCAGGAATAAGGCGTCCTTCGAAGATTTGCTCCCCACCATCTGGAAAGACTTCATGCGTCGATCCATCAATTGAAGTAAATGAGACAAAAGATTCTGTCGGGTGCAAAAGATTGAATGTTGGGTGAATTCTTAAGCAGACCAACCTGCAGAAGAAATAAGCAAACTTAGTAGAAATCAGAGTATCTGAATCAGCAAGAGCCAAAGCAATTTTAGTAGACTAAATAACAGATAACAGGGATAAGTTCAGAATTACTGTAGTCACTCAGAATGTAAAAATTATTTAGCTGGGTTCATTAGAGCCTCAAACTTTGCTCAGAAAAAAAAAAGTCATAGCAATCAAATACAGTCCTCTAATACAATGCTAGAGAATGTGGATTTGGATAATTGTTGTTCCACTGATTATGAGTAAAATTTCTTTTGAAAGAAATTTTTTATAGAATAAGTTATATGTTGGGGAATGTCCCCCAAAATTAAGTTTGAAACATTAACGTGTTTGGATATGGTGAGGTGAACTTACTTTCGATCGTGAAATTGCCAAAAATAGCAAACGGATTGTTTAGCTTATAGAAGCAACTTATACATTAGCTGTTACTTCTTCAATTGTAGAATCAACTTAGAATTTTAAATTATTTCTTAGGATTAAGTTTTCATGTTTCTTATTATCATTATTTGTTTCCCTATTTGATTAGAATTAGGAATCTAGGACTATTATAATAATGATTAGAGCATCTACAATAGAGCTCTCCATTCGGGAACGTAAACAGGTCCGCATGTACACATCACTCTTTATAATTAATACTCCCTCTGGTCCTTTTTATAAGGAACACTTCACCTTTTTAGATTCATTAAATAATTAATGAATCTGGTCTGCATTATAGATCTGATACATTAATTATTTAATTAATCTAGAAAAGTGAAGTATTCCTTATAAAAAGGATCGGAGGGAGTATCTAATAAGCACTCAAGCTCTCTAGTACCTTTATTTAAGTCAACAATTACAAAAATTGGTGTTACCAAGACTCAAATGATAGGAGAGAGGGTGCCTATAAGAGCACCGAACAACTCATAGTCTTATCTATTCTTTCTCTTCTTCTTTCCTTGTCTAAAACCTTATAACTTGATCATGGTATTAGAGCAGTACCATCTTTCATGATCTTTCTCATCACTATTTCGCTGTTGAGTTCTCCAAAGTCTGGAAATCTTCATAAATTTGAAACACTATTCTTTCTGTCTCGTACACAAATTCCAGCCATTTTTTCTCTCCCAAGTTCTCTCTTTTGAACTATTAGCCATTTTTTCTAGCCTCATAAGAAACTCTATTTGATTCTATTTTCCTTAGGGTACATCTATAATCTAATCTCTTAGGACTAGTTTAAGTATTTTTAGTCATTATCATGAATTATTTCATTATGATCTCGAGATTTTTAGAAATATGGTCTTTGATAGAACATTATGCCTTAATTTGATCCATGTAGCCGACTCCATTTAGTGGGATAAGACTTGGTTGTTGATAATTGGTTGCATGAGTTATTTCACTATGTGTAATCTGATTAGTATAAATAAGGGTCAGGGCTTAGTCTTGGTAATCAATAATAACAATTCAAAGTGTTATTGGCTCTTTCTCTTCTGCTTGTTTAAGACCCTGTAACTACAACAATTATAGTAAATCATGTATAATGCTATTACTGTATTGTACGAGAAAAGTTTCAAATAAAACCTTGAGAATCCTCCAGAACCAGCTCCGACGCTGTGTGCTATTATGCTAGAGTTGATTTGGATGATGTTAGCGGCATTCTTTGGAAAATATATCTTACGTTGAAGAACCAATCCTCCACCAATATCACCCTCTAATACCACAGATTCCTCCTCTCCAGCATGCCCAAGTTCTCGACTGCAAGGGAAAAGAAGTTTACTGAAAAGGGGACATGTTGAATACCCAAATGCTAGGCGGGGGAAAGAGTGGGACAAGAATACAAGAACATGAAATAATTAAAGAGATAAAAGGATTGAAGTGGCTTTGGGAGTCTCTTCAACAATAATGTTTCCCAAATGAAGCTGTGAAGTGCAAGGGAAACTTACTTGGTTATAGAATATTCCTCAGAGCACCCAGCAGAACGATATTCTGTACCACTGTACTCCTCATATCCACTGATATCAATCCTGCCATGGAGCCATTGGGTTCCTGAAAACAAATAGTTTATTGTTATGAATAATACATGAATATTATAAGAAAAATATAAATTATTCCATTGTAGCATAAGAAAAAACGCATCCATCTATGTTACAGCGACTCTGGACTAAGTCAGTGAATCTACAATTGAAGGATCTGATCACTATCTGGGTTTAATACGAACAACAAAAATAATAGTCATCGGGAGAGTAAAAAGAATTCTATAACTGATGTTACATTTACGAACTTCTGGAAAAACCCTGATCATTTTATAGGTGCATATGGAGAAGAGAAGTCTAGATAAGAGAATATCTGGAAAAAGTTTATTCAAATTGGTTTTAAGCCACTTGAGTATTATTACAATTTACAAGCAAGTTCTTTCTAGCTGAGTGAGGAGAAAAAATGCCCTAAATGCTTAACTGCTGCACTGCAAGTTTTTTTTTATAAAAAGGGAAATGGAAAATTTCTGGAATTTCTTATGCACTTCCATATATTAAAAAAATATTAAATAAAGTGCTAATGGATATTCAATTTACCTGAAGGAAAGTGTATCATGGAGATGATTCTACCCCCAATCCAGGGAACAACTTTAAGAAGCCACTCACTACTTTTCAGTTCAATGGGAGTTCTTGAAAGCTCCATACCCTTGGGACCAGAATCTTCGTCTTCTACATCAGGAATTTGAATTGCTTTTTCTGCACACAAAAATAGTAGCACAACTTGATACAAATTTGGCATTTTTTCGAATACATAATATGCAGAATACTACCAGTGCTTAAGCTCTGCGCTGCCCATGGAGAGGGGGTGGTAGAACTAAAGCCCATGCAAAAGAATATTGATTATGAGAGAGGGTAAAACCCATATGAAAGATAAAACTATTGATAGTACATATAAATAGAAAGATGAACATTCAATCCAAAAATAATCTTAGGTAAATGATGTATTATAACTAGAAAGTACAATATACCACAGACTAGCATATAGATCAACAGATGAAGGGAAGGGCAGATGATGAAGAAAATAAGAACTAAGTGTAAGAGGAGTGCTAGCTACACTCACTCTAATACTTTTTGTTCAACAAACTCTATCTTCATTGGTGAAATCTATGTGCACCCAACAATTATGAATATAGATCCGCCATAAAGTGGTGGGACCCACATGATTTCACCCAATAAGAGAGTGAGCGTTGGAGTAAATGTTGCTAGCACTACCAAGTGTAGAGGAGTGCTAGCATCACTCACTCTAATACTCTCTTTTCAATGCTCACTATCTTATTCATAAGCATATATGACATATATAAGATAATATTAGGGGTGCCAATTGAGTTCAATTATCCATCATCCATCCAAAACATCCAACTATAAATCCATCCCCTACATGATAAAGTTATTCCTGTATTGGACCCAATCCATCCATTTAGCAATATAGATTCATCAAATCCATCAAACATTTTCTTAAAATCCAATAGATTGCTTTTATTTATTTTTAATGTTTATTTTAATAAAATAGATTTATAAGAACAAAAACGTTTTTATAATTATTTTAAATATTAAATATTTTTGTTAATTACTAATTAAAAATAAAAAAGCACAACCAATGCCGCCCTGCCAATTTCTGCCTCCGGCCACCGCCACATGCAATCACCACACGCCGCCGCAGACCACCACTATGAACTATAAAAAAACATTCTTCAATCTGCACTCTTTAATGTTTAGCAGGAATTTCTATCCAAATTTATACTACAGGATTTTATAAAACTTGATAGAAATTTATGAGCTACTTTACAATTAAAAAAAGTTGATTTATCAGTAAAAGCTATAGCTGGAAAAATTAAATTGGCCTCCAATTCTGGAAGATTTCATTTTTTTCTAAATATTTTTAACATACCTTTATAGTAGATGGATTGGATGGACATCCCTCCATTGAAAACATGACAGTGGATGAATTTGATTAAATCTTTTTTGAAGACTTTTAACGAATCGTTAAAGGATTAATAAATTGTTTTGATCCATCAAATATATCCATTTTTTCACCCTATATAATATTCATAGATTGATCATGTAAAGATTTAAACAAGCACATACCCAAACGTTCCTTGTATTGCTCATAACTGGTGGATACCAGTGTTGATGCCTCCTCTTCTGAAGGAAAATTAACATGCAGAACTTCCCCATCCACTCCCCGTGTATCAAGCTGTTTATAAAACCAAAGTATATAAATATTAAGATTACTGAATTCAAAAAAGATAGATTAATGAACAAACCAGGCACATTCATCTGTGCACTAGTTTCATCTTCTTCATAATTTCCTCTTATTAAAAATAGCATACCATTGCACCCCCACCAAGTAATAATTGAATGTGGATACCGCGTTTAGGTCTTTTCCACGATCCTTCAGTTTTGTGCACACTCACAATAACAACCGACGATTGAAGTTCGGCCACATAATGTGTTAATAAATAATTTCCCTTAGTGAATTCATAGCCATCGCCATCATCCTCAAATAGAAAACCTTCAGCTTTGCCTGGCAATGATTTAAATCTTAATCATAAGTCTTTAAGAGCAAGACACTAATATGAAGAGTAAAACCATATTAAAATATGAGTTATCTACTTATCTTATTCAAACATGCCAAGGTAAAATTTAATGCATGGGCTTACCATATTCATCTAAAGCCACGAGAAGTGTCAATTCATCAGATGGTTTAGCTTCTCCAACATGCTGAACAGGGAGGCCCACAGGAATAATTGAGCCACCTTTCAAATATAAGGCTGGCAAATCCTGGCATGCCCCAAGCAGAATAGATAATTTTTTGTAAAGATGATAATAAAATGCATATAGTTATCAGTACTGCAAAATAAAATACAAACAGAGCGAGCAGAATAAAATACCGGATGTGCATCACTGAAATCAAAACCCAACCATATCCCCTTCGGTAGATTAACCTCCAACTTATCCAACCCCTGATTGCGTGTGGTGCTGATCAAGATACAAATAAAACATTAAAATTAAATCAGCACTACTTGTAAGATAGAGTCATAAATGAGAAAAAACGACGACTCTTCCATTTTAAATATTTGTCTCTATAATGCCAAATGGACAATGTCGGATAAGGTGTTCATCTTAAGTACAAAAAAAAAACACTGGCAGAAACCAGCAGAATATGCCCATAGACAGTGATAATGTATCTCGAGTTTCAATAAATATAGAAAAGCTTGACTTTAGTGTAGAAGTTTGTTAGGATGATAGTTTCAATAAGATTATATTAATCTTTGAACTATCCAATTCATAATTCAGATCCGACTTAAATTTCAGTTTAGAAGTTTCAACAGATTCAAAGCCCAATTGATCCTAAGCACAAGCTTGGAAATGATCATAATTCACAAGGGTGAATCACCGCCACCACCAGTTCCACCGCCACCATCATCGTTAAATTAGCTTATAAATGAAAATAAATGATGGACGTTGTATGGTTTAACAGAAGATTTACTATCATAAAAAATTACCCTTATTTTACAACTAGAAAATATAACCTGTAATTTCCTTTTCCTATCATGCCCCCTTTCTCAATGACTAAAAGCTATAAAAAAATACGTTAAAATACACAATAGCATCCCAAAAAGCAAGCATAATCGTGCGAAGACACCTCTCAAAATATAGCATTGTCATCTAAATTGATGATAGACCGAGTGAGAGTATTATAACCTTGCATACACTAAAACTGAACCAAGCAAAAAAGAATTTTCAAGTTTCCTCAAGCTGGGATCTTTTGTATCTGTAGAATCAAAAATAAAAATTCACGATGTCTAAGAAGAAAGTTCAAATATCATTTATGAAACCAGAGATACTAGAAGTAATCAACAGAACAAGAACCCACCAGCAAAAAAAGTAGGGGTTGCCACTGGAGTTCCCCTTGTATGTGCAAAATAAAAAAGTGTGTAGATAAGAGGGATAAGGCGGTAGCGTCTCTTCAGTGCCAATCGGCAAACTTCTTCACACTAAAAATTAGAGCTGAATTAGTAATGCACAGTTTTAGCATTTAGCATATAAGTAATTTGAAACTACAGAACACCATTTAATTAAATGAGGAAAAAATGAATCATAAGGACTGTAAGTTGTCCCATCCTCTAATTCATCAGACACTTGTCCTTGGATCTCTTCTGAGAGTGCTAGGGTCATTGTAACGAATTAAAGGGCTTTCTATAAAAGAAACACCACCATTCATTCAAAATTTAGTCAGAAGGGCAAGGTAAATATCTTTTTATGCTTTAGATATCCTAAATGAGATTTAAAAAAAAAATATCAAATGATTATAAAGTTCCACTAAAATTCCTGTTTTTGGGAGAGCATAGGGAAGCTGCAAAACAAGTTTGAAAGTTGGGATCCGGATTGGGTGACTTCGACGTGGGAAAGTTACCATACTTTCGACCATTTTCATCCGTCCAGTCAGTTAAACGCATTGGATCAAGCCACGTTACTTTCGACCATTTTCATCCGTCCGGTCAGTTAAACGCATTGGATCAAGCCACGTATTCTGTGCATTCACTTTCTCCTTTTTTAATCTTCATCGTTGACCCACCCAAACTGAAAAAACATATCTGCAACTTCTTAATTTTGTTCTCCTTTTATTTTCTCTGTTTCTCATTCTCATTTTCTTTTCTATTTTTCCTTCTGAGTCTCTCTTTCTCCACCAAGAAGTTTTTATTTTGTGTTAGCTTTTGTTTTAAGCATTGTGTTTCACCACCTACTCTCCTTTGCCAACCATCGACGGCCGTCACCGGTCAACACCACAAGTCCTCTGTAGAGGTGGTTGATTTTAATCTTATCCTTCTTTAGTGATTTTGATAGGCTAGATCTGGGTTCCATAACCTTGGATGAGAAATTATAACTCCTGTCAAAATTATTTTTAAAGCATATGGTTGAAGTTCACTTGCGAGCTAACCATCAGAACACCACCGCCGGACCCAATCATCGCTAAAGACTCAAACCACCGCTAATGTCTTATTTGTGAACATTGTAACAACATCAGCAGCACCACTGTCTCATTTCTAACAACATGCACTTATGCTTTGATTGAGCTATAAATCCTCACATTCTATTTTGAGTCAAAGTGACTCTTCAAATATTAAAACCCATCGGTGTGGTGTGGCGGCAACAACATACACATTCAAATGAAATTGAAGTTAATTCTGATGTGGTGGTGAGACTAAACAAAGACGGCGAGCAAAATGGTGGCAGCAAGGTGACACTGTGACGTAATGCATGTTGGTGCCAACGGTGATGGAATTGAAGTTAATCTGAAACATGAAACAGAGAAGAGAAAAAGAAAAATACGTATTTTTGATGAAAAATAAAAACACATGGCTTTATGTGAAACGTTGGATTAATCTAATGGTGGAAATTGGGGGAAAGTTACGTAACTTTCCCGGGCTAAAGTCACTGAAGCCCGTTCCTTGAAAGTTGACACTTGCCACTAAATATGTTCAGAACATGTGTACAGCACCAGAACCTAAAGCATTTAATGAAATATGGCAATTATTTTCTTTTCTTTTTTCATTAACTAAAAACTGGTAACCTGATGCCCAAGCTAATGATCAAGCTCAAAAACACAACGTTGAGAATTTTACTCCACAGCCCCCATGATGTATTAGCACAGACAATTTTATCTTGGAATTTATATAAATGCCCAATACATGACAGGTTGGAAACCATTATAATGAATGATGGTTTTATGCAGCAAAGGATAATCCAACCTCTTCTCCAAAGGACCAGGGTTCATGATCAGTGGTTCCGGCTTCAGAATGCCCACGGCAAAAGGGAAACAAGGAACCTACACCCATCCACCTTCCAAAAAGCTTTGGTGTTGCATTGCCAGCAAATCCACCAATATCAGGACCTGAAAGTGGCTGACCACTGAGTCCCTGAACACAATGAAAGCAAATTATGAAAAAAATTGAAAATGCGTTTAATGTGACAATTTATATTTAAATTTGAAATAAGTATTACTCCCTCTGTCCCAAATTATAAGTCACTTTGCCAAAAAAATTTGTCCCAAATTATAAGTCACCTTACATTCTCAATGCAATATTAATGACATTTTTTCCAATATACCCTCAAGTATTTATTATTGTTTATTCTTTCAACTCTTTTAATTTCTCTCTCCTGTATAATTATGAAGGGCATTACTGTAAAGTCATACATAATTTGTCTTTCTCATAAAATAATAATTAAGTTTCTTAATTTGTGTGAAATGTCCAAAACGTCTTATAATTTGGAACGGATGTAGTATATCATAACAAGAACATGACATCTCAATTCTTCTGGAACTACATATCCAAAAATTATAAAATAACATGGGAAAATAAATATTCCTTGAAGAAGCATAAGCACCACTCAAAGAAAATTTGGAAAGGATAGTCAGTTTAGTCCATGACATTATTTAATGTAGTTTTATATCTGCTAGTTGCAGCTATCTTGTTTTATGAGGATACGATAATATGCAATAAACTAAAGGTACTATTCATCATTTGGGTAGCTAATTGGTATTACACCTTATATCCAGGCAGACATACAGTGTATCCAATATACCAGAAAATGCTTACAAAAAAGTGCAGAACTAAATGGATATATCGAATGACAATGTTGTTCAAGGGAAGTAGCATCAAGCTCTGAAGATCCTTACCAGCTGAAGTACCATGGAGATACTCATATGAAAATGCTCCCAGGTTGAAAGATTATCTCCAGTCCATGTTGCAGCATACCTCTGGCTTCCACTAAATCCAGCTCTGGTGAGAACAAAAGGACGCTTATTTTCATTAGCCATTTTCATGCCTTCATAGGTTGATCTTGCCATCAGAAGACCGTACACCTATAGTGAAAAGTCATGATAAATACTAAAATTCCAGAGCGCACCACACAACAGGATAAGGGATAAAATAACTCCGCCTATAAATTCATAAACTAACATCAGAATCAAGTCACATCACACGACAGTGTCATATTACATGATCAGAATGCATCCCACTTGTAAGCATTGTCCACAAGTTTATGGTAAATAGATAGTGACTCCAAATCATAATAAAGGGCAAAGAATATTACATTATGATAGAAAGAATGATTCTGACAACCTCCAAGTTCACCATCTCCTCTATGAACATTGCTCTCAGGCATTGTTTTCGTTACAGTCTGGAAAAGAAAGGGATTTAAAAAGGTTGTAATGGAGAATATCAAGAGTCTCAAATAGTGAGGCTCCGCACATATATTTATATAATATTCAGAGAAAATAAACCAGTGAGATTATAATCACCTTAAAGACAGCTGGTTCGTTCATATCGTTCCATATACCATCAACACCATTAGAAACGAAGTCTTTAACTAAATTTGCCCACCAAGCACGAACTTTTGACTGTGTATAGTCAGGGAAGACACAAGGTCCAGGCCACACATCCCCTAAGAATAGATAGATGGGTTCAATGCATCGCCAAAAGGAAAAGGGAACAAAAGGACATAAAATGAAGAAATATTAATGTATAAATTACCAACAAAAGATGTTCCATCTGCCTTTTGGACCCAGACATCATTTTCAGAACCACTGTCATATACAAAATAACCCTTTTCTTGCTTGATCCCAGGATCAAGCATCCAAATACCTTTGAAACCACTATAATGGAGACCTTCCACTAAAGACTTGGGATCCCTAAAGCGCTCCTGAAAGATAGCATACTACTTACTTTTCTAGTCAAATTATTATTGTTGTTATAGACATTCAAAATGTTAGGCCTCAAAAGAAAACTTCTCAATACATCACTTTAACTTATGTGGTGCAGTCTACCTGTACTCATATTTGAACAATTAATGTGTACGAGTAAGAAGACCTCATTTGAAAACCAAAACAATGAGACTGTAAATTGATTACTGATTGTAGAGGAAAAACATGCCTTGTCAAAGGTAAAACAACGAAAACCATCCATGTAATCGATATCCATCCATATCACATCACAAGGTATGCTCTTTTCTCGAAATGTCTTTGCAACCTGCAAATGTTAAATTGCTTCCAGGTAAATAAAATATGAAGCAATCTATCGCAAAATCCACAAGCAATAGACAGTCAGAACATACAAAAAAAAAAACTAAAAGCTGATGGCAACGAATATTTGAAAGTATACATTGCATATAAGCATGTAATATATCTGGTATGATTTGCATCAGAATTTCATAACCCAGGGGGTTTCCTTGGGGTGCTGTGTTTGTTTTACGTGATAGAATTATATTACCAAGAATGGTGTTCCTGGGAATAATATTACAATAACAATATATCTGGGCATCTTTCATAAGTATATTTGGTAATACTCAAAATTCCTAGGTGTATTTTTAAATTAGTTATTTTTAAAATAAAAAAATAAAACTGGGGTAGAATAAGATGCAGGTCTGAATTTATGGTTTAGTTGAGTTTTAAAATGATTCTTCTTTCCATGAGAATGTAGGACTTTCATCATTTATCACAGAGGGGTGAAAAAGAAGGACAACATTGGTAAAAGACATTACCAAATAATCCATGATACCCAGGAATATTTTTTTTTTAAATTGTACCAAATATGATAATGTTATTTTCCCAAACTCACTTTTACAGGAATACTTTTGCATGCGTCAAAACAAACACTCCAGGTTTATTATGAGATCTGAAAGTTCTTAAAGGGATTTCCTTTCCCACTTATCCAAACAAATAACAAAGGGGAAACGATAATAACAACAGTTAAAAGCAGTCAGAACTTGGAATACATGTCATATTCAGCATCTCAAGCTCGAGCTTCCTACAAATGCAGATGGTACTAAATTAGTAATCTCTGGCTCATCACTATTGGGAGAAAGTGGGAGCATCACCATATACCTCGAGAACTCTCTGATCAGATAAATAGCTCCAACGGCATTGTTGATAGCCTAGCGACCACTTTGGGGGCATAAACACAGTTCCTAATGATAACAGAATCACCACCAAAATAAAGTAAATGATGCTGCTGCAAATTGTTGTATAGAATAACATTCACATTTAACATAAACATGGAATTTTAACCTGGCCTTTCTTGAATCTTAACATAAAATATCCTGATTCTTATTGCATGCTCGGAGAATGAAAGATGATAATACACAGAACTCATTGCATGTTTTCTCAATTTGAATTTTACATAAATAAGTACAAAATTACCAATGGTGTCTTTATTTTCAAACATGTATTTGATTAGCTTCTAGTTTAATAAAAGAATAATATAGTAGTATCATATTTGTGTCTGCATGCAACATAATAAAATGTGTATAGTATGAATCCTGATTTCATGCGGGTCAATTTTGGTACTAGGTTCTTCTAATGATACGAACTAAATTTATTAACCAAAGAGGGACTTCAGTTTGTCCAATCAAAAAGTGCATAACATCTTATGTGAAGCTATATCATTTATAATCATAGTCTTTGTTTACAAAATTACCAATTGCTTTTGATAGAGATATCAAAACTTCCGTAGGTGAAGCAAAAGGGCCAAATGTAATGACAGGATATGAGGATGGAGAAATGAAACGTATTGTTGATTCTTTCCTTAGATCTATCTGTTCACGCGCAGAAAAAGATCATCAAACAGATCATTATATCATTGTCAAAGCACATATATCATTACATATGTCTAGGTTAACCACAATAAATGAATGACATAAAGCTAAATGTAACAGCACCTCACAGCGCCTTGTAGTGTCAGCAAGAATTCCCAAGGCCTCGCCATTTGGAAGAACAGCTAACACCCACGGGTGTGATTGGTATAAGGATGAAGTTCCAGGACCATAACCCCATGCATCAGTATTCCATGTGAAAACCTTACAATAAAATTATAACTGATGAGTACATAGATAATAATAAAATCTCCTTGAAACTAAAAATTTCATATAGCTGACTTACTCTTTTGCCTGTCCTCTCAAGCTGTCCACTAACTTCTCCTGTTCCGTAGAGGGAGGTACCTGTGGGTAGCTGGTTGGAAAACAAATCCAATCAACTTTTAAAATCAAACATGTAAGCTGGAATAATATAAGCATCACTGGCTGTTCGGATTAACTTATTTGAATTTGACGACTGGCATAACAACTTGTCATAATGTTTGGAAGAGATTATGGAAACAACTTATGATATATCCATAAGATTTTTTCAGCTTACTACCCTAAGCTCTCCAAAATAGCTTATGAAAACCGGTTATAGCTTATAAAAATACATGTAGATTTTATTTTATCTTTTGTTATAAAAATAGCTTATACTTAAGAACTCATATATAAGCGCTTACACTATGAGCGCTTAACTAAGTTGTATATCCATCCAATCAGGGACGGGAAAATAAAATTAAGAAACAATTGTTACACTAAAAGGTAACCAACATTTTGTTAGGATAACAACAAAAAGTTCTGATACCATAAACCAAAAAAAGTAACTGACCTCAAGCTGAACAATTTGCTGCTCTAGAAGGCATTCAAATCTAGGGGTATAAGAAGGAACTTTGTGAGTATTATTAGTGATGGGAGTCTCTCTAGCCTTGCTATTCATAAAAGAAATACTAGGATATGCTGCATCTCTATCATCTGCAGAACAATCAAATCTAAACACTCCATCAACCAAAATAGGCTCAAAAATCATATTCCCCGATCTCACATCGCTACTGCCACTAGAGACTTGTCCTTCGTAATTAGCCATTTTGGATATAAATTTCTCAAAAAGTCTCTTTCTTCTGCAAGTCAAAAACAGCACAAAAACAATTAATAGCTATGCAAACCACACAAAAAGTATGATCGTGAAAATGCTATTGCTACTCTAAAATTAAATTCATAAAACAATAATCATAATTACAATCAGGTAGGTAATCAGGTAATAAAAGCAAAATCGAGTTATCACTATTTTTTCTCAGTTCAGCAAAATTCATATGAAATTGATGAATAAACTACTTAAACTTCAACAAAACAAGTTCCGATCGATTGATCGGCGATTAAAGCGTGCAAGGAGTAAAAAGGAAATCCAAATTCAAAAACAGAGATAGTAGTAGCATTGCAAAAGGACCTGTAAGTTCCGAAGTGTGACGTGGAAGAATCAAAGAAGGAACCTGAAAGTGATAATCGAAGAGGAAATTGGATTGTTCCGATGATGACTGAACGGAGATGCTAACGGCGGTGAAAACGGAATCGCTCCGGCTCTGGCAATTCTGTAACTGCAACTCAACGCTTGTTCCATTGTTTTTCGTGCTCGTGGACTTGATTTATAGTATATTTTTTATTTTTAAATTAATAGTAATTATTTTATTATTTATTCATTTAAATTATTAGCCTTGTGGTGGAGTTGAGTGGAAGAAAAATGAGAAAGGAAAGAAAGATAGTGGAACTGTGGCAGAATCAATTCGTTAGGACATGGGATAGTAAGTGTCGGAGAGATAACACATCATGCTTTGTTTTATGATCAAGTGCCAGATGGGATATAAAATTAACTATGGGGAGTAACTAATTATGGATGTGTCAATTGGTTTAACTTTTAGTGGGAAGTTACTACTACTAGTTATCAGTTTTAAGTGACAGATGGGCTATAAAATTATGGAGAGATAACATGTCGTATAAAAGTAATAATTATTAATAAGATTATTCAACTAATAAGATATTCGTGTATTTTATTTGATATGATATAATATATATATATATATATATATATATATATATATATATATATATATATATATATATATATATATATATATATATATATGATATAAAATATATTTATATGTATATTTAAATTTGAAATTAATTATTAACTTTAAAATAAATGATAATTATATAAATTCAATTTTATTAAAATACAAATAAAAAATGGACTCCTGAGATGAAAAAAAAAAGAAATATTTAATATTTAAGAATAAAGATTTTATTTTTCAAATTAAGGTAATTATTTATTAAAATAAAATATATATTGTATTTATAATGACCCGTGAAATATAAAGTTTATTTGATACAATATAAAATATATTTATCCAGATATAAAATTGAAATTAGTTATTTATTTGTAAAATGAAAAATAATTATACAATCTAAATTGTATTAAATAATGATTAAAAAAAAGGAAAAATGACTCATAAGATAAAGAAGAAAAAAAGAAAATATTGATGCGATAATGACCTATGAGAAACAAAATTATTTGATGTGATATAAATGTATTTAGATACAAATGTAAAATTTAAAATAATTTATTTAATTATAAAATGAACAATAATTATATAAATTTAAATGTATTAAATAATGATATAAAAAAAAGAATCGTGAGATGAAAAAAAATTAATATTTAAAAATAAGAATTTTGTCTCTCAAATTAAGAGAATGATAGATTAAAATAAAATAATTATTGTGTTGATAGTGACCCATGAGATAAATATATAATTTTATTTTATTAAAATTAAAAAATAGATTATTAATATTTTTAGTGATAATAAATAAATAGAGAAAAAAATTAAAATAAAAGTGAGAAAGTGTGAGAAAAAAATGTGATAAAGATTTAAGATTTGAATGAAGAGAGATAATGAATACTTATAATATTTAATTGTGATTTAATTGATGAAAGTGGATAAATGAATACCACTATTAATGATTATTTATGATTTATCCTTTATCTTTTCTGTGGAAAGAGTTTATAACAGTTTAAATTGGTTTTTAAATTCAATTAGATTAATTGAATTGATTAAAATAAATAATTCAATTTATTAACCATTTAAATAATTTAATTTTTTTATGGTTCAATTCGATTCAGATTAGGTATTTGATTCAGTTAACCAAAATTTTGAATCCCCCTCACATAGACCATCAGGTAGGCATTAAAAAACAAGAAGAGTCAAATATGGTTTGTAAGACTTAGAAAGAAGATTGGTGTGAAAAAAGATTGGTGTGATATCATTGGAGACCTTGAATTAAGGGAGGATGTTAATCTTTGATTCAAGTTAGCTAATTCATTTAAGAGTTAGTTAACAGTTAGTTAGTTTTAGTTTGTAAATATAGTTTGTTAATGTTTGGCTTGCAAGCAAACCAATATCGCACAAAAGCTGTATAAATACTCTTACTCAATGAAAATAACAACTGAACTTACACTTACACTTATGTTCATCTCATTTTCTACTAAACTCCAACAAATGCAACTCTAATAAGCTCTTAAGTGCAAATATGTTCTTATCATTCCTCCTCCACAACTCCATCCATTTTATTTAATTATCAAAGTCCAACCAAACATGCGTCAAGTGAAAATGGAGAACGAAATAACACTTGAATTTAGGTACATGATTTTTATATACATAATGACTTGTAGTAGCACTATTCTTCCGTTTAAAACAGTCTGACACCTTGCCTAGTAACCAACTAAAAGATCAAGGAAATCGTATAACCTCGTACTGATGAGAAATTTGAAGAGGAGATTGCTCTGATACAGATCTGTTCTCGGACCAAAGTTCCAGATTGACAGTGCCAGAATCCCAGTGAACAATACACTTCAATACCTCGTTAACATTAAATCGATTGACCAGTGCCAAGCCAAGACATTTATCAACAAACCTCCACTCACCTGAAATGAAATGACAATGAAAACTCTATGATGGGATGAGTTGTCTAATATTGTTGATTATTATTGCTTGAATAAATAAAGATCTTCACTTAATGTCTCTTAAACTCTCTTGCCTACTTGCTAGTCTGAAGACTGTCATCACATTCTGAGATTAAACTGTTTTAAGGTCGGTAAAGGGTTAAAATGATCATTACCATTGGGAATAAGGTGTCCTTCAAAGATTTGCTCCCCTCCATCTGGAAAGACTTCGTGCTTCGATCCATCAATTGAAGTAAATGAGACAAAAGATTCTGATGGATGCAAAAGAATGAATGTTGGGTGAATTCTTAAGCAGGCCAACCTGCAGAATATATGAGGAAGCATAGTAGAAATTAGAGCATCTGATAACGATGAATATTGACTAGTACTTGGTCTTTTGTGATCAATAATATCAACAGTATAACTTCTCACTCTTCTTCTTATTTAAAACCCCATAACTTCAACAATTATCATAAATGAGATGCATGCTAGTATTATAAGGGTACAAGACAAGTTTCAAATAAAACCTTGAGAACCCTCCTGTACCAGCTCCCACGTTGCGTGCTATTATGCTAGAGTTTATTTGGATGATGTTGGAAGCGTTCTTTGGAAAATATATCTGCCGTTGAAGAACTAATCCTTCACCAATATCAGCCTCCAATACCACAGATTCCTCCTCTCCAGCATGCTCAAGTTCTTGACTGCAATGGTATATGCAAGAATTACAGTGGCCTTTGATGGCTCTTCAACAATAATTTTCCCCAATGAAGCAGTAAAGTACAAGGGAAACTTACTTGATTATAGAATATTCCTCAGAACACCCAGCAGAACGATACTCTGTATCACTGTACTCCTCATAGCCACTGATTTCAATCCTTCTATGGAGCCACTGTGTGCCTGAAAACACATAGCTTATTGTGATGAATAATAATAAAATGGATATTATAAAACACATACTTTGACTTTTCTGTTCACAAGTGCTTGTTTTAAAGTTTGTTCTAACAGGCTTCAAGTCATTTGAGTATTGTTGTTATAAGCAAGTTCGTTCTAGCTGAGTGAGGAAAAAATATTCTAAATGCCTAACTACTGCACTGCATAAACAGTAAGTTTATTTGTTGATGATGAACAATCGAGAGAAAAAGGGAACTCGTGATTCTGATAGCAATGAAGAATCGTTTTGAATTGAATTACCAATGTAGCACTTTGGCTATGTATACAGATTGAACTAAGGCTTAAGTTGCAACTAACTTAACCGCCTCTTGTATCTAACTTTTACCTGAAGGAGAGTGCATCATGGAGATGATTCTACCCCCAATCCAGGGAACAACTTTAAGAAGCCAGTCACTACTTTTGAGTTCAATAGGAGTTCTTGAAACTCTGTCTTCTACATCAGGAATTTGAATTGCTTTTTCTGTAGATCAGAAGATAAAGGGATGGTGAAGAAAATAACAATTTTAGTGTAACAGATAGGATGATACTCATAAATTGACCAGGTAAAGATTTGAAAAAGCGCGTACCCAGTTGTTCCTTGTGTTGTTTCTCACTAGTCAATACCAGCTTCGACACCTCCTCCTCTGAAGGCAAATTTACATACAGAACTTCCCCATCCACTCCCCATGTATCAAGCTGTTTACAAAACTAAATTGTTTAAATATTAAGATCAAGTTCCCAGTAAAAGATAGATTAATGTTTCATTTTTTCTTCAAAGTTTCCTCTTATGAGATATCACATACCACTGCACCCCCACCTAGTAATATTTGAATGTGGAGGCGGCGTGTAGGTCTTTTCCACGATCCTTCAGTTTTGTGCACACTCACAGTAACAACCGATGATTGAAGTTCAGCCACATAATGTGTTAATAAATAATTGCCTTTAGTGAATTCATATCCATCACCATCATCCTCAAATAGAAAACCTTCAGCTTTACCTGTCAATGATTTATCTCTTGTTCACAGTCTTTAAGAGCAAACACTAATCTGACGAGTAAAGACCTTATTACAATATCAGTTATTGACTTATTGTATTCAAACACGGCAAGGTCAAATTGAATGCATGGACTTACCATATTCATCTAGAGAAACGAGAAGTGTCAATTCGTCTGATGGTGAAGCTTCTCCAACATGCTGAAGAGGGAGGCCCGCAGGAATAATTGAGCCCCCTTTCAAATATAATGCTGGCAAATCCTGACATGCCCCAAACAGAATAAAAATTATTTTGTTGTGAAGATAATAAAAATAAAAAACATAATTATCCGTCCGACTAAAATAAAATACAAACAAAATGAGCAGCAAAAAATACCGGATGTGCATCACTGAAATCAAAACCCAGCCATATCCCCTTTGGTAGAGTAACCTCCAACTTATCCAACCCCTGATTGTGTGTGGTGCTGATCAAGATAAAGACAAGACATTAAATCAGCACAACTTGTAAGATAAGGTAATAAATGAGAGAAAAAACTAATATTCCATTTTTAATATTTGCCTCTACAATGCCAAATAGACAAAGGTGGATAAAGTTTTTCAATTTGAATACCAAAAAAACAGGCATCTCTCAAAATATAGCATCTCTCAATGAATTGTAATTTCCTTTTCCTATCATTCCCCCTTTCTCAATGATTAAAAGCTATATCATTTTTTCCCACTAAAATGCATAATAGTATAAGGAAAACCAAGCCTAATTTGTGCAAAGACATCTCTCATAATATAGCAGTGTAATCTAAATTGATTGATGATAGAAAGAGTTAGAAACTAGAATAACCTTGCATACACTAAAACTGGACCAAGCAAAAATGAACTTTCAAGTTTCCTCAAGCTAGGATCTTTTGGATCTGCAAAAGAAAAAAGAAATATTCATGATGCATAAGAAGAAAGTTCAAATATCATTCATGAAACCAAAGACACTAGAAGTAATCAACAGAACAAGAACTCACCAGCAAAGAAAGTAGGGGTTGCCACTGGAGTGCCCCTTGTATGTGCAAAATAAAAAAGTGTATAGATAAGGGGGATAAGGCGGTAGCGTCTCTTCAATGCCAGTCGGCAAACTTCTTCACACTAAAAATTAGAGTTGAATTAGTGTGTACAGTTTTAGCATTTAGGTAAAACTGAGAGTGATAGAGTCACATTGTAACAAATTAAAGGCTTTTCTATTGAAGAAACATTAACACAAAATTTAGTCAGAAGGCAACAAAAAATTCTGCTCTAGATATCTTAAATGAGATTATGAGAATCCAAAGATTATCAAGTTCCACTAAAATTCCAGTTTTTTGGGAGGGGTCGGGGAAGCTGCAAAACATGTTTGAAAGTTATTAAATATGTTCATAGCATACGTGCAACATCAGAACCTAAAGCATTGATTGAAATATACGAGACTACTTACTCTTTTTTTTCATTACTAAAAATTATTAACCTGATGCCACCCTAAGGATCAAGCTCAAATATATGGCCTTCATAATTTTACTCTGCATGATATATAAGGACATACAATTCCATCTTGGAGTTTACATAAATGTCCACTATATGACAAGTTGGAAACCGTTATAATGGTTAATTTTATGCAGCCAAAGCTGATCCAACCTCTTCTCCAAAGGACCAGGGTTCGTGGTCGGTGGATTCAGCTTCAGAATGTCCCCGGCAAAAGGGAAACAAGGAACCTATACCCATCCACCTTCCAAAAAGCCTCGGTGTTGCATTGCCAGCAAATCCACCAATGTCAGGACCTGAAAGTGGCTGACCACTGAGCCCCTGAACACAACAAATTCAAATTATGAAGAAAATTTGAAAATGTATTTAATGTGACTGTTTATAATTAAATTTGATATAAACACTACATCGTAACAAGAGAATTCCATCTTCATTCACTTGGCACTGATCTACATATTCAATCACTTTGGAAAAAACATGTGAATTTTTTTTCCTTGAAGTAGAAAAGCTAGCTCTCACGGCATATATAGTTCTAAAAAGGAAACTGACAATAAGCTCGTGTGCCAACAGCGTCCTAAAGAATAAATCATAACCACAACTCCAATAACGTGCAGTTAAAGGTATAGTTCCTCATTTGAGTAAGTAATTGGCATAACAACTTATATCTAGCTAAACATACACTGTATCCAATCCAATATACCGATAAATGCATACGTAGAGGTGCATTAAATAAGTTGTGACAAGGAAATGACTACGAATGCTTAAATCATGCTTCACAAAAAGCTGCAGAAAGAACTGAATGGTGTCAAGAGAGTATCGAATGACAATGTTGTTCAAGGGAATTAGCAGACATGCTCCTAAGATCCTTACCAGCTGTAGTACCATGGAGATACTCATATGAAGATGCTCCCATGTTGAAAGATTATCTCCAGTCCATGTTGCAGCATACCTTTGGCTGCCACTAAATCCAGCTCTGGTGAGAACAAAAGGACGCTTATTTTCATTAGCTAGTTTCATGCCTTCATAGGTTGATCTTGCCATCAGCAGACCATACACCTATAGGGAAAAGTCATAGTAAATAATAAATCTTCAGAGCGCGCCACATCACAGGATAAGGCATAAAAAAACTCAACAACTATAAATTCATAAACAAACATCAGAATCAATCCCCACATCTTATTACATTTACATAATCAAAGTGCATCCCACTTGTAAGCATTGTGCACAAGTTTATGGTAAATAGATATGTGACTCCAAATCATAATAAAGGGCAAAGAATATTACATTATGATAGTAAGAATGATTCTGACAACCTCCAAGTTCACCATCACCTCTATGAACATTGCTCGCAGGCATTGTGTTCATTGCAACCTGGAAAAGAAAGAGATTTTAAACGGTTGAAACGGGACTTATCAATAGTCTCAAATAGTGAGACTTGGAGGATATTGTTTCTTATTATGAGAAAAGATACCAAAGAGATTATAATTACCTCAAAGACAGCCGGTTCGTTCATATCATTCCAAATACCATCAACACCATTGGAAACAAAGTCCTTAACTAAATTTCCCCACCACGCACGAACGTTTGACTGTGTATAGTCAGGGAAGACACAAGGCCCAGGCCACACGTCTCCTGAGAATGGATATATGGGCTCAATGCATCACCAAAAGGAAAAAGGACACAGAGAAAAGGTACTAATGTGAAGAAAATATACCAACAAAAGGTGTTCCATCTGCCTTTTGGACCCAAACATCATTTTCAGAACCACTATCATATACAAAATAACCCCTTTCCTGCTTGATCCCAGGATCAAGCATCCAAATAGCTTTGAAACCACTATAATGGAGATCTTTCACTAAAGACTTGGGATCCTTAAAACGCTCCTGAAAGATAGCATAATACTTACGTTTCTAGACAAAATATTATTGATATAGACATTACAATTTTCCAGCCAGCCCGAACCAAAAGTTTAACTTAGAATTTTCCAAATTACAAATGCTGGTTAGAGAACTAATACTAGGCACCAAAAGAAAATTAAGCAATGCATCATTTTAACTTATGAGTTGCAGACTACACCTACTCATCACTTGAACAATTCATGAGCACAACTAAAAACACCTTATGTGAAAATCAAAACAATGACACTGTAAATTCATTACTGATTGCAGAGGAAGAACATGCCTTGTCAAAGGTAAAACAACGAAAACCGTCCATGTAATCGATATCCATCCATATCACATCACAAGGTATGCTCTTTTCCCGAAATGTTTTTGCAACCTGCAAATGTTCAATTGTTAAAGGAGCATTAACTATACTTTTAGTCCCTATAAAATTAGAAATTTTGAACTCTTTTTGTGGAGGGAATTTTTATAATGTTCTAAACATGTCTGTAAAAAAATCATTCAAAATTATGTAGTTTTTAAAAGATATTAAAACAAATATATGCTGACAACTAAAAGTGCTTGCAAGATAATCTTGTGAGGACTAAAGTTGCAATTTTTTTATAGGGTTTTGGAGAAGAAATTTAATAACTTCGTAGGAACAAAAAAATAAATAAAATTTGAAGCATTCTTTTGCAAAACTAACAAGCAATGGACAGTCGGAACATACAAGATGGTAGAAATAAAAATTTGAATGTCTACAATTTATAAACATATAAGCATGCAATATATCTGGTATGTTGTGCATCAAAATTTCAAATAGATCTTAAAAAGATTTCCTTTTCTCTTATCCAAACAAATAACAAAAGAAAAAACACAGTAACAGTCAACAACAGTAAGAAGTTGGAACACGTGTTATATACTGTATCTCTAGCTCAAGCTTTCTACATCTATAAATGCTATAATTCTTGGCTCATCACTTCTGGAAAAGAGTAGGAGTAGCACGAAGTACCTCCAGAACTCTCTGATCAGATAAATAGCTCCAACGGCATTGTTGATAACCTAGTGACCACTTTGGAGGCATAAACACAGTTCCTGGTGATAAAAGAATCTGTAAGGATGTATCTTTCACCATCAAAATGAAGTACATGATCACGCTGGAAAATTTTGTACAACATTCACGCCTAATACATCCTTTTCTTGAATATTAACCCAAAATATCCTAAATGTTATTATTCACAAAAAAGAGTTAAGCAAATCAAAAACAGAAGATAAATAAGTATAATATTATCAATTCTGTATTTAATGTTAATCATGTATTTGATAAGTTTCTAGTTTAATAAAAGCATATTATATTACAAATGTTTCTGTATGCATGTGATTTTCAACCTTAGGTACTAGGTTCGCTAATGATATGAACTACATTCATTAACGAAAGACATGCTTCAGTTTGTCCGAACAAAAAGAGTGTGTAACATCTTGTGTTAAGCTATATTTTAGTTGAAGCTTTTGTTTAGAAAATTACCAATTGCTTTTGATAGAGATATCAAAACTTCCGTAGGTGAAGCAAAAGGACCAAATGTAATGACAGGGTATGAGGACGGAGCAATGAAACGTACTATTGACTCTTTCCTCAGATCTATCTACTCATGAACACAGCAAAAGACCATCAAACGGATCATTACATCGTTATAAAAGCACTTGCATAATATGTCTCTTCAAGGTTAACCTCGAGAAATGACAAAAAACTAAATTTAGCAGCACCTCGCAGCGCCTTGAAGTGTCAGCGAGAATTCCTAGGGCCTCTCCATTTGGAAGAACAGCTAAAACCCATGGATGTGATTGGTATAAGGATGCAGTTTCAGGACCATAACCCCACGCGTCAGTGTTCCATGTGAAAACCTTAAAACAAATTATAACTGATGAGTTTATATATAATAAGAAAACCTCTTTGAAACAAAAATTTCCTATGGCTACTTACTCTTTTGCCAGTTCTCTCAAGTTGTCCACCAACTTCTCCAGTTCCATAGAGGGAGGTACCTATAGGTAGCTGGTTTGAAAGCAAACTCAATCAAAAATTAAAAGCTAAACAAACAAACAAACAAACAATACATTAAGCTAAAAGGTAACCAACATTTAAATTCTCTTTGAGAAAATGTAAGATTGTCGAATAATCTAACTTATAGCTTATCGCAGATATGCTACCATATTGAATTTGAAGTGTTTAGTAAAGTTAGCTAATGAACAATAACTCCGAGCATATTCGCTTTAAGCTAAGCAACTGACCTCGAGTTGGACAACTTGCTGCTCTAGAAGGCACTCAAAGGTAGGAGTATACGAAGGAAGCTTGTGAGTATTATTAGTGATGGGAGTCTCTCTATCCTTGCTATCCAGAAAAGATATACTAGGATATGCTGCATCTCTATCATCTGCAGAACAATCAAATCGAAACACTCCATCAACCAAAATAGGCTCAAAATTCATATTCCCCGATAATCTCACATCGGTACTTCCACTAGAGACTTGTCCTTCGTAATTAGCCATTTCAATAAATCTCTTTCTTCTGCAAGCCAAAAGTAGCATAAGCAGTAAACACAAATAACATGAAATTCAGGAAACAGTAATCATAACGTGAAATTGTTGAATAAGCTACTTAAGCTTCAAAGAAACTAGTTCCTGCCGGTCGGCGATTAAAGCATGCAAGGAGTAAAAAGGAAATCCAAATTCAAAGACAGAGACAGTAGTACTAGTAGCATTGCAAAAGGACCTGTAAGTTCCGAAGTGTGACGTGGAAGAATCAAAGAAGGAACCTCAGAGTGATGATAATCGAAGAGGACAGTAGATTGTTCCGTTGATGACTGAACGGAGATGCCAACGGCTTTGGCAATTCTGTAACTGCCAATGTAACTGCAACTCAAGGTTTATTCTGCTTTCATCGTTTCCTGTGATCGTGGACTTTAATAGTATCATTTTTATTTTAAAATAATACTCAATTATTATTCAATAAACTATTTGATTTATGGTGAACTTGAGTGGAAGAAAAGAAGAACGAAAGAGAGTGGAAGAATTAGTGTTCAAGAAATTATATTCAAAACACAAAGTAGACATATATGAATATGATATGCAAATACACACAAGCGACGACATCATGTGACGCCGTATTCGTTAAAAGGCGAGTCCGTAATTTCCGTATGTGTGCATGGGCAATTCTGTAGTTTTCAAATGAATGTTTTATATTCTCTAGAACTACTCCCTCAGCGACTCACTAAGTTGACAATGGCGCATACTTAAAAAAGTGTAAAAATAAAAGAGAGAATGATGTTTTTATAAAAATATTTATTGTGAAGTAGTGTGACCGATAAAAATAGTAATAACTAAATGGTACAATTAAAAAAAATTAATTTACATTGTAAATTGAATTTGATTATTTATTTTAAGACACTTTATTATTTCAAATGTGTTTCGTAGGACTGAATGAGTATACCAATCTACCAATTTTAAAATCATAAGATATATACCAACTATCAAAGTCAGCCAATTGATCACGTGTTTGACATGTGGTGAGATGAATATGTGTTTAACATGTGGTGAGATGAATATGTTAGAAGACATATTTGACCCGTAGGGTTTAGTAAAACATTAAGGGTCGCATTTTTTCAACAAGATTTTTTCTCATCCAACCATCATTTAACAATGGGTGGTCACATAAGTTTCATCTAATTTTGACAATTAGTAAACCTTAACAAAGATGTAGGCCAATGGATGAATTACGTCACCAATACGAAACCCCACAAGTAATCATTCAAATAGTATAACAACAACGACAACAACAAGGTTGGAGATACTAAGAGGGGGTAGGTAGAGGTTGAAAACCATTAGTTTCTCTCAGCTGAAATCTGAGACGTTTCAGTCCTAAAACATTTCAAATTGCCTCTTATGATGATACTTGATGGAAAAAACGACCTTTAATAGCATGTCATCCCCTTTAACATAGTGAAGTTGCATGTCTCTAATATATTCAAGGGGAACCCCAATACAATTTTATTGCTTGTCTTATCGTTTTCATTTCGTTTATTATTGTTTATTGAGTTTCCTCCATGATTGCACATCTCTGAATCAAGTTTTGAATCGATTTATTTTAGCATGCATAAAATAAATTGTTTGCATTTGAGTATGATCATTATGTTTCTAGTCAAATGCTTGAGTTAATGGAATAAGACCCATATTTGAAGTTGATTCAACTTATGTGGAAAGTGAAATCTCAAACTATTTTGAAAAACTTGAAAAATTGAGAACTTGAAGCTTTTAGTGTCTGTGATTCGAATCAAAATTTACACTGATTCGAATCATGCAACTATGTGACTTGAATCACAAGTTGTACCGACTCAAATCATACAACTCTTATTAGCCACTACCCAGTTTGACTCGAATCACATTTCTAATGAACTTGAATTACAGTGCTTTCAGTGTTTTTTTTGTTTGGCTTTGTCCAGTTTGACTCAAATCAATCTTATAATTGAATCGAATCATGGGGAAATAGGTAGTTTTTCTTTATGAGATATTATTTCACTCAACTTGCTCATTTGACTCAAATCATGAAATGTTCTTAACTCGAATCTAACAACTCATTTTCACCTATTCTGTGAATAATCTTCTATACATATAAATTCATTTTGTCATCTTATTTTCAAAAAGAAACTTCATAATCTACATTGTGATCTTGTGAAATCAACAACCTCTCATTTTTTGAAAACTAAAGAACTCTTGCAAACATAATTTCTTTCATCTTCAACCTCTAGTTTGATTTTGAATCTTAAAAATGAGAGATTTGTAATTGTCGAGGGAGACGTGTCTAGAAATAAATTGTTCTTGAAGGCTTGGTAAAGATTTTCAGGAAGCTTGTAAGATCGAGGCTGTTGTCATTGGTTGTGACAAATTCCAGTGAAAAGAATGAAGTTCTTCTCTCTAAGTTGACATTGGTAATGAATGTGTGGAAGGCTACAAACAAGGGGTAGTTCTTCTTAATCTTCGGACAGCTCATCACTCGAGAAATTGATGGGATCAAGGGTGATTGCCACACATCAATACTGTGAGCAGATTGGTGAGGCAAGAAGATTCATGAAGCGAGAATCAAGTAAAGATTTCACAGAGGAGTTTGTAATTAAGATGTATACAAGTCAAGATCCATATAGGAGATTTGTTTTTCTCAATATTATTGTGGATTGTTGATTGTATGAACTCTAATAATATCTGTCAAACATAGTGGAAGAAAAAAAATCCAATAGGAAGCCATTGAAGAATGGATTAGGCTCTTACAAGGATGATAAAGTTGAACTACTATATATTCTGGTGTACTCTCTCTCTCTCTCTCTCTCTCTCTCTCTCTCTCTCTCATTTAAATTTTTGTAGGTTATTACATGTTTAGGTTTTTGTTTTTTAGTGTAATTTATCATTAATTCCTGTTGGTAGCGACATTATCGCACAAGTTTAATTTTTGTTAGAATTGGAACCTAATTGAGTTTTAATACTGATTGAATTTTGTTCACTAGTGACGTTAGAATCCTGAGATAATTGAATTTTCGTAAATAATACATCTCATGAAATTTTAAACTTGTCAATTTGATATAGCGTGTGACTTTTTGTGAATTATCTTTGAATAATATGTGACATTTGTGAATTGTGTAAATTATATATGTGATTGATTTCTAATATAAGCATAAGATCTCTATTTTCTCTTTAAGACTTCCACGCGTTTGAAAATCTTTGATATCTCACTTTGACTATCATTCAAATGTTTTAAAAGGGTCTCAGAGATGGTCTTTTGATCAGGTTTATACTACTCAAATGTTTAGGAATATGGCGAACAATGACGATTTAAAGGAAGCATATAATAGAGCACCAATTTTTAAAGGTGAGAATTATGCTTATTGAAAAGAGAACATATATGTACATATACTATCAATTGACAAAAATCTATAAGTAGCGGTAACCGAAGGTCCTTTTATCTCGAAAGGCGACTGTGACGTTGTTAAACACCCAAAGGATTGGACAAATGATGAAACAAAAAATGCTTCATATAATTTGAAAGTGAGGTGCATACTTATCTCCTATTTAAGCGCCGAAGTGTTATACTCAATTTCACATCATAAGAGCGTACAAAATATGTAGAACGCTCTTTAAACCCTTTGTGAGGGAATTGAAGACATTAAGGATTCTAAGATCAACATGTTAACATAGGAGTTCAAACTTTTTCGTATAGATCCTGGTGAATCCGTGGATTCCATGCAGACTAGGTTCCTTCACTTAATAAAAAAATAAACAACTTAGAAAAGTCATCTTCTAACAGAGATTATGCTAAAAAAAAATTATGGTTTATGTGTAGGGAATGACAACCAAAAGTTACTGCCATAAAAAAAAAATTTAACGATCTTAGTATTTTGGATATCACAAAATTGTTTGGAAAACTTGTCGAACATGAAAGTGAGATGAAATGACTCGCTGATAACAAATTGAAGTAAAAAAATAAAGAGAAAGGAACAGAAGAGAAAATGGATCTTTCTTTGAAAGTGCAACATCTAAAGTGAAGAAATCAAAAGAAGTTAGTGATAATTCTAACAAAGAAGCTCCTAAAGAAGAGAAGATGAATTTATTCGTTAGACGCTACAATCGATACTTGAAAAGAAATAAGCTCAAGCATTCCGACAGATGTTTGGTTAATTTCAAAAATGATCATCCGCCTAAAAGAGAACACAAGGAAAAGGATGACGATACCACATGTTACAAGTGCAGAAAATCAAGACATTTTAGAACTACTTGTCCAACTCTCACTAAGCATAATAAAAAGAAGGATAAATAATTCTACACGACGAAAGGCAAAACCGCCAAAGGTCGTAGAGTATATATCACGTGGGAAAAAGAGGATGAGAGCCCCTCCTCAAATTCTTGCTCAAGCTCAGACAATGAATGAGTTAATTTATGTGTTAATGGCTCGAAAGAAAAGTGAAAACTCACATGTATATAACTCTGATCCTAAAAGTGAACTTTCATATAGAGAATTGTCAAAAGCTTTTACTAATATGTATGAGGATTCAATAAATGCTTTTAAGAAATTTTTTATCCAAACAAACTTGATTTTAAAACTTGAAAAGGAGATTCATGACATTAATAACACTTTAGATTGCTTAAAAGAAACGCATACATCTCTAGTGGATAAGCAGTAGAATGTTTCTGAAACTTTAGTTAAAAAGGTAGCAAAAGTATAGTGTGTTACTTGTCCAACTTTAAAACTTGAAATTGAGTTATACTTCTTCAAGTGATATAGGGGATATTTTTAAGAAAAACCTTCACATTGCTAGAAGAAATAGAAAAAATATTTCATCTAAAGCTACATGTCATTATTGTGGTGATAGAGGGCACATTAAGCCTCTTTGTCATAATAGGAATGTTCAAGTTCTTAGTGGCAAAATGACACGTGTGCCTAAGTGTTCCATAACTAACGCCAAATGACCCACTAGTTAGGTATCTAAATTTCCTATTTGATTGTCTGCAGGAAAGTCATATCTCCACGAAAAGGTTATAGTTTCTAGATAGAGGATGTTCAAGACACATGACGGAAGATGCTTTGATATTCATTAAGTCTGATGAGAAAGAAAATGACCACGTCACATATGGGGACAACACAAAAAGTAAAATTTTAAGAGAAGGTGTTGTGGGAAATTCTCTCACACTCACCATAAAAGGTGTGCTTTTAGTTAATGGGCTTAAACACAATTTACTTAATGTTAGTCAATTATGTAACAAAGAGTATTCCGTTTTTTATACCCTAAGTTGCTTGATTAAGCACAAGGCAAACAAGTAAAAAACCTTGTGCTTAAGGGTTCTAGGATTGATAATATCTATACGTTTAATCTGGATGATGTGTCAATGCATGAAGCTAAATGCTTAGTCACCAGAAGTGAAGATTATTGGCTATGACATAGGCGTCTAAGCCACATGCATTTTGACTTAATCAATAAAATAACATCCAAGAGTCAAGTAATTAGTCTTCTAAAAATTAAATTTTCAAAAGACAAACTATGTGATGCTTGACAAATTGAAAAGTAAACGAGAGTGTCGTTTAAATAAAAAAATGTTGTTTTAATATTAAAATCTCTCGAGTTTCTCCATAACGTGTTTTAAAATATTTCGGAGATGCATCTCCGCATCAATTAACATTTTGATTTAAAACAAGATGCGTTTAGGGATGCATCTTCGGAATATAAGGGGCAATTTCAGTTTTTTATAGGGTATTTTTCCACCCTATAGGGTGACATAATAAATCCCTTACATTCAAACAACCCAAATATAAAATAAGAGAATTTCTTCTCCCACCCTATAGGGTGGAAAAACACCTTATGAAAAATCGAAAATGTCTTTTAAATTTCGGAGATACATCTTCGGATGCACTTTTGCACCACCTTATGATGCATCAAATGAGTGTCACCCCAATTTTAAACAAAAATTATTCCAAAGATACATCTCTAAAACAAAATAAAACACACTCCTAGGGCGTCATTCAAAATTGGTATAGATTGTGTGTGTTTGAGGTGCGTCCGGAGATGCATCTTCGGAATCTAAAAACATTTTAGTATTTCAAAGTGACTTTCGGTAAAACTTTAACATAATATCATATTGATTTTCTGAAGGTATTATAAAAAATTATTTCGGAGATACATCTCCGAAACAAAATAATGCACACTTCTAGGGCGTCACTAAGAATTGGACTAGGTTATATGTTTGAGGTGCGTCCAAAGACGCATCTCTAAAATTTGAGAATATTTTAGTATTTTTACGTGATGCGATAGTAATATATAAGATGCATTAAGAAATCCTTTAAAATAAATATTTATCTTTTATTTTCTTTCAGAAAACTAAGGTTATGTTTGGATACACTAAAATGAACGAGACAGAGTGAAGCGAAACATTATGGAATAAAGTGAAACGAAATGAAATAAAAATATCATTTTATTGTTTGAGTATTTCATAATGGAAGAGAGCAATTTTATCATTTCGCCTAAATTGAAGAATAAAAAAAATGATAAAAAGTGTGATGAAATAAAATGAAATACATTCCATCAAATTCCGTTATATTCCATCTATTTTTAATTAATCTAAACAACGTGGTTTAAGTTTATTTAATTCTATTCCATTTCCATTTCTTTGAAAATTTTATGAAAGAGCATTCAACCAAATATAACATCCAATCAAATTTCTTGCTCCAATATTAGATATTAAAATATTAAAAATCACAATAACCCTAATTAATCAATTGAATTGCTCCAATATTAGAGATTAAGATATTAAAAATCACAAATAACCCTAATTAATAAGCTATGATGCATTCCCTTTAGGGTTGGTTCCCTTATACACTCACACTCTCACAATTAGAGATGGAGAACTATGAGGTTATGGAGGAGCTTCACAACGTCGAAGCCGAGATAGAAGATGTTCAAGGTGCTTGCTTCTTCCCTCAATTTCTCTTTCGACTTGCGCTAATCATAATAACACTCCCAATGTTGATGCTATAAACAAACTATTATGTTACCATTGTTGCTAAGTTTTCTAGATAAAATGCAAACAGAATGGGGTTCACGTTTTGCAAAATTCATGTACTAACTTTTCATTTCGATGTTTTTGAAAATGAAAAAAAAATTGTTTGTGCAGAACAAATTAGGGCGTTAATTGAAAAGCAAGAGAGGTTGTATGAGAGGAAATCTGAGCTGAATTCTATTTTGGAAGCGTGTAAAGAATCTGAAAATGAGGTCAATAATGCAAGTTCAAGTACCGTGGAGAATTGGGATGGACCATTTGAATGGGATTCTGAAGCAGCTGATCTTAGATTAAACATTTTCGGCATTTCATCTTACCGTGCAAATCAAAAAGAGGTAAATGAATACTGTTTTTTCTCCCCAATTCAAAGGGATTTTATTCTACCTGTTCATTGTTTTATTTGTGAGAAAGAAAGCGGGGCATCATAATCCATGAAGCATATACACGTCACACACCGATACAGCAACACCAATATTAATTTAAGATGGGAGTAATTGAGTATAGACACATGTGTCAGTATGAGATAGTGACTACACTAGCATGTGTTATATAATGCTAGTGTAAACACTTGATCGCGACTTTCTATGTCTAACTGAATTAACTGTCTATCGCGTAGTAATAAAAGATATCGATCCAGGGACTCGTAATCAAGCTAGTATTCTCGGGTGTTACTATGTTTAGCTAGGGTGTATAATAAAGGGAAATTAAAAGAAATTACTTAAGGGATAAATGCGTGAATCGGTATGCAATATGTTGGTTCTTCAATGATTCGACAAGTTACCGGCGTATTAGGTGTTTTCAAAAATAGTTTAAGAAGAAAATGACGGTTTAAAGACCCTTATCTCACGATGGTTGTTGACGCTAGTCGCAATTCTAAGGCGGAACGTATGCTGTCGCTATCCGGTTCGGCGTTAAAATTACTTTTTGAAAACCATTAAGTTCTAATCCCTTTTAAAGCGTTGTCGCTGTTTTTAAAACGAATGCCTAGTTTTTACTATCTGGTCCTAACCTCAGCAGTCGCTTGTTGGTTCATACCTTTATGAATTTCCCACTGTCGTGGTTCTCGCTGTCGCGACGAATGTTTATTTAGAAAATCAATTTAAAAACTAAAGTCAGAAATAAGTTTGAAAAGGAAGGAATACACTGGTTATTATCGAATCCCATCTGACTTCCTATTACATACCGATTACTTTAATTTAGCCAGACATAGAATATAAACTAATAACACATAAATAATAGCAGAAATTACAAGCATGCATCATAATGGAAAATAAAATTCGATTAACAATTATAATAAAAACCTGTAAATAATTCAATTGGCCTTTGGGAAATCCTCCACAATGTCGGGAGGATTTAGTCTTGGTACCAATAGCTCGTACAGAATAGAATTGAAAAGATAAAAAAAGGAATTGCAAGGAAAGGAAAAGGAAGCAATAAAGAAATCTAAAACTTAAATTCGCTCTGAAAAATAATTTGGCAGCACTTCGTGGTCTTGAATGCGGCTCCCCTTTTCTGATCTCAGCCTCCTCCTTTTATAGATGGAATTCCCAACGGTTAGTTGCTTCAGGAAGTGGGATTGATGTCAGAAAAAGTAGGAGTTAGTGGTCCACTCCTTTTGGTCTTTGAGGGCACTTACAGCACGTGACTGCTATCTGCATATTTTGTCTGCATGATGGTCGTCATGGAATGTGACGGTCGTAATACGCATGACGGTCGTAAGGGTCATGTGATGACCGTCATATCAGCAAAATCCGTATCTGCTGTTTTTCATATGGTTTTCATCTGTAATTGCTTGTTTTCTTCATCTTGCTCCATTTGAACATGAACTTTGAATACCTGCAAAATACTAGACAAATAACGTGGAAAAACCCGAAATCGGAGTGAAACCAGTTATAGATTAGTTAAAATGTATGTCATTATATATATACGATTTCGCGTTATCAAACTCCCCTAAACTTGAATCCTTGCTTGTCCTCAAGTAAAGGTAGGAAAAATTTAAAAACTTAGCAAGAACTCGGCACGCCCTTCTTTCGAAAAGACTTTTCAGACGTCAAGTTAGGAGACCGGGAGTCCAATGGAAACAAAACGTATACGGCGATGTCACTGAACTGTAAGTCTTCGAAGGCCTCTCTTTTATGCAAGCCAGTCCCAATCATGCTACTGCAGCTCGGCGTAACGTTTCTTGCAACAAGTTTTAGCCGGCCGGTTTCGTTCTGCCGCAATCACATTAAGCCCGTTGTCCATACACGTTCATGGCAAGTATCATCCGGTAGTGCGAGACCGCACTATCCAAAGCATTATCATGCCCTCTCGTACCCGAATGCATCCTCAGGACAGAGCCAACTGGCTCTATGATCCGAATGCCCCTGCTGCTACTGCTGCCCCAACTCAAGAAAATGCTCAATCGCCTATTGATGAAGTTCAAGAAGAGTTGGACAGAGCTGACCAAGCCGAGGCATCACAACCACCTCCTCCCGAAGGTCCCTCCTCACGTCGCCGCCGCCGTCCTGAAACCGATTACACAAACGCGAATCTCCTCCGCTCCATCGAACAACAGAATCAGATAATGATTATGATGGAACAACAAAACCGGCCGAACAGTTCGAAGCCTGGCAGAAAGCTCAACATGATCAATTGAGGACCTCCATGCAGCAGCTCCAAGACGGCCAAGCCGACCTGATCGATGACATGGCCACTCTCACTTTGCGAGTCGACGGCCTCCGGGACTACATTTACCACACCGAAGCTCTGAACCTCGACGCAGTCAGAGGTAGAGGCAGAGACAGAGGCAGAGGCCGGGACTAGTATTACTATTTATTTCTTGTATTTCGTTTTTCTTTCCATTGTACTTTCCCTTCTGCATTTTTTCAAATCACACTGATTGAGATAGTGTGGGAGCGGAGCTTTATTTCCCTATTTCCCTGTTATTTCCTATTCCGCTTGTACTTTCATTCAGAAATTTCAATTTAAAGTATTTTAACTTTGACAAATAAAGCTCATTTATATATCTCTTTCCGTTACGTGAACTCTCCGCACTTTATTCGACATATACAAAAACTTTTATCCTCCTCAAAGCATCACGTGACACGCCAAAGTTTAACCAAGTTTGGAATTCCCGAGAAGAAAATTCTAACAAAACCATTACAGCCCTGACACCTTAGACCTCCGGTTTATGCGAGTCAGTTTCACAAGTTTCGACTACGGAGCCCCAGTAGTTTATACGAGCAGTCAACACCATCCTAAACACTTCTAAGTAAGAAACCAATGTAAATAAGTGCGTGATCTCTAGTCTGAAATAAAAAAAATCATGAAAAAGAAAAGCCATATAGCCTGAATATAGACATGTTCCTTCTAAATTAGGTGCTCCTCACCCGAGCATTTAGACCAACGGTACAAAACTCTTCAAGATCAATAGCAGAATAAGTATATGTGCGTAGAAAATCGAATTAGCAATGAGATCATAGTCACTAACAGGTTTACTTGCCATGAACGTGTATGGACAACGAGTTTAATGTGATTGCGCCAGAACGAAACCGGGTAAAACTTGTTGCAAGAAACTTGACGCCGAGCTGCAGTAGCATGATTGAGACTTGCTTGTATAAAAGAGAGGCCTTCGAAGACTTACAGTTCAGTGTCATCGCCGTACGTTTTGTTTCCATTGGACTCCCGGTCTCCTAACTTGACGTCTGAAAAGTCTTTTCGAAAGAAGGGCATGCCGCGTGGTTGCTACGTTTTTAAATTTTTCCTACCTTTACTTGAGGACAAGCAAGGATTCAAGTTTAGGGGAGTTTGATAACGCGAAATCGTATATATATAATGACATACATTTTAACTAATCTATGACTGGTTTCACTCCGATTTCGGGTTTTTCCACGTTATTTGTCTAGTATTTTGCAGGTATTCAAAGTTCATGTTCAAATGGAGCAAGATGAAGAAAACAAGCAATTACAGATGAAAACCAGATGAAAAACAGCAGATACGGATGTTGTTGATATGACGGTCGTCACATGACTCTTACGACCGTCATGCGTATTACGTCACATTCCAAGACGACCGTCTTCATTATAGTGACTACACTAGCACATTCAATTTGAAGTGCTGGTGCTACGTAGACATAATGCGGGGAAAATTTGTGTTATGCAGACCATTTCATGTTAAGAATATAAATATGTTACACGGCTCAATTTATTGCTTCCATGTGATTTATTAATATTTTTGCTTTTGTTGCGAATTGCTCGAGCTTCTTAACATTGTGGTTTTTGTTCATGTTCTGTAGTGGGTGTCTGAGGGGAAAGGATTCCCTCCAGTGTAAATTTGACTGGAGGGAGAGCAGTGCCCAATCTCACCCTTAAGATTATATTTTTTAAAGTTTTATTTACTTTTAACTTTTTAGCAAGTGGTTGAGATTTCACTGTATAAAAACTTCATGGGGGTCGATCCACTCCCGTGTCTGAGGGGTGGATGTCATCAGCTTTGAATTTGTACACATAAATTTACACATCAGAATTTTCTCAGTAGGATATCTGTATATGTACTGAGTTACTCACCTGATTAACTTGTCATAATGGTTAGGTTGTGTTTTAATCTTTAAGCACTCTGGTTTATGATGCTGTTAGTTTTTTTAAACACTATTTGCTTTCAAAAGTTATGCAGTGAATAATTTTTAATATTTAACGCTAGCATGTGTATCAATTGTTGAAATATTGACATTGAGGGCTTAAGTTTGTCTGTGTTTCTCTAATTTCCCTATTGAAGAACTATAGTCTTTTGTGTACACTTTTATTAACTAGTAATCTCATTGATGACAGATTATTAATGCCATATTGAGTGGAAGAGATGTTCTGGTGATTATGGCTGCAGGTGGTGGCAAGAGCCTCTGCTACCAGCTTCCTGCCGTTCTTCGTGATGGAATTGCTCTAGTCGTCAGTCCTTTGCTTTCGCTAATTCAAGATCAGGTGCATTTCATTTTGTTTGAATGCAGTCCATTTTTTGGGGTCATGAACATTTTCATGAATTTAAAAGTTTATTTTCTGTTTCATTTTTAACTGAATGGTGGGTTTGCTTTAGGTAATGGGTTTGACTGCTTTGGGCATCCCAGCATATATGTTAACTTCAACAACAAGTAAGGAAAATGAGAAGTTCATATACAAAGCTTTGGAGAAGGGCGAGGGGGAACTCAAGATTTTGTATGTTACTCCAGAAAAGATATCAAAAAGCAAGAGGTTTATGTCAAAACTTGAAAAGTGCCATCATGCTGGTCGTCTTTCTCTAATTTCAATTGATGTGAGTTCATGATGACACACCCTTTAGAGTTGTTTCAAATGTTTGCTGATTTCACAGTTTTATGCATGTCATTGGTTGTTGATTTTATGAATTAATACAAGTGTACCTGGATAATTGTTGTATTTTGCTTCATAGGGGTGTTCATGGGTGACGGTCGACCCGCGGACCCGCTGATCCAAACCAAACCAACCCATATATTACCCGAACCCGTTCATGCTTCATTTGCTGATTTACTTTTAAGCCTTTTTGAACTAATGCAAAAATACACGGACACATCATAGGCTGTACGATAGCCAGTAAAGATAAATTTAAGAAAATATGTTTCTATTTTCATTTTCTGTTTTTACTAATAATTATGAAAATGCCATCTTATTTTCATTTTCTTTTCCTATTTTCAATTATTTGTCCAGGAAGAGGTGAAAACAACATTTGTAACTGAAAATTATTAACATATATAAACAACCATCAGGGGCAACACACCCCTTGTGAGAAATAGTCAAGTACTGTTCCCTATGAAGAGATACTCCTCTTGAGACCTGAATTAGAATTTATGAACATGTACGGCCTCAAGAGGCGAAGCATGCACAACCAAAGGTTTTGAGAAAATTTACGTTAGGTTTTTGATTAGAAATTAGGTGAAATGGATGGCAAAATTAAGAACAGATGGAGGAAAATGATTTATTAGATAAATGCTGGTTTAGGAGGGCATGATCCTGAAAAGCAATTTATAGATAAAGAACTATTTATAGAACAAGCTATTGCATAACTCTGACTAACTGACGGTTATATCTGATATTAACTGATACACTCTCTCATCGGTTCACGAGTGTCACTTTAACAAATAAAATTTGTTTCAAAAGGAATGCCATTTTCACTTTTCAAAATTTCAATGTAGAACTAGTTAAAATTTTCCCTATTGTGCCCTCTAATTAGTACTATGTAGTCTACTTCCAAAATATTATATTTCACTTTGTATTTATGTTGATAGGAAAACTTGGATGACATTCGAATCAGATGTTATACGTTAAGAGAAAAAACATTTGCGTCTCTACCTAGTAACTGAACTTTTTGGATTGATTTGGTTCTTGACATTATACTAGGGTGTCTACCTAATAACTGAAGTTTTTGGGTTGATTTGGTTCTTGACATTATACTAGTGTGTCTACAGGCAAGCAATAATGAGTTAGATCTTTGCTGCCCCCATTCTTCATTATAGAGTTTTATTTAGAATGTAAAATGGCCTCGAGCAATGAATTGCCATGCTTCAAGATCAAAGAGATTTTGCACTAGGGTTTGTGCAAGGGTTAAGCTTTTGGATTGATTTGGCTATTGACTGCTCCTACACTTGATTATTGTTTTATGGCTTGCGTGTTCTTAGTATTATACCTATTTATTGAACCATATGAAATCCAATTCACTGTTCATTCTACATGTCTAGGACTCATTGCTACTACTATCCTGCAGAGGTCTTGGTGTTTCACAGCAATACTCTGTTAGTTGCATGATAGTTCTATTTCTGGTTTTGTTTTGCACTGCAGGAGGCACATTGCTGTAGTCAGTGGGGTCACGACTTTCGACCTGATTACAAGAATCTTGGTATTCTCAAGACACAGTTCCCTAATGTTCCTATGGTTGCTTTGACTGTAGGTTTTTATCTCTGCGCTTCTGCTAAGTATTGCAAATAAAACTATTAGATTTGCATTTGTTCTCCATATTTAATTTTGATTTCTAACATTAGATTAATTTTGTCAGGCAACTGCTACTCAGAGGGTCCAAAATGATCTGGTAGAGATGTTGCACATTCGTAGATGTGTCAAATTTGTCAGCACAGTCAATAGGCCAAATTTATTTTATATGGTATATTTGTAATTAATATCAGCACCCCCCTTCCCCTCCCAATAATACTTATACCTCTGGCTTTAATAACAAGTAAAATTAATTTATTATCTCTGATCATATTGTTTCATATTTACACTGCAGGTAAAGGAAAAGTCATCTGTCAGTAAGGTGGTTGTTGACGAAATTGCCGAATTCATTCAAGAATCTTATCCAAATCGCGAATCAGGGATTGTTTATTGCTTCTCTAGGAAGGAATGTGAACTGGTACGCATTTTGAGTATGTAGTGCATGATTATGATTTTCCTCCAACACCTTGCAATACATATTTTGAATGTCAAATATTGCTCTCAAGAAAGCAAGTGTAATGCACTTTGAATAATTTCATGAATAATTTCAAAGTTCATACTTTATTATAGTTTAGATGGAACCTTGAATAATTTCATGAATATGAAGTAGATACTCAATAAGTATTGATTTAAGATATTATTGTATACTGTGTGTATATTTTATTCCTTGTTAACAGTATGCCTTAAATAGTGATAGTTAGTTTCCCGAAATTTGCATTCTCCTATATTTACCATCCCAATATGTAAAATTCCAGCATGTACTAGAATTCTGTTATTGTGTTTGCACATGTTAGCGTCACCATGCAAGACTAGCCCAATTTATATCCAGGTCTAAGTGAAATCTGAAATAGGGCCTTTCAAAATATCAGTGAAATAATAATTTATGAAAATTTACTATAATTCTATTTGGAATATAAAATTACTTATTAAACAGTCATAATCCTTTTTAGCATTTCTTTATGAACTGATAATAATACTAATATATATAATCTTTATTGAGACATTTTTTACTTTGTACTATAAGATTTTATTAATTTTAGTATGAAAAACTTCATTGCTCTAAAGCAACAATTTTTGTTTGCTAACATTATTCTGCAAGCTGTATATGCAATTATGCATATAGAAAAGAGAAGACACTATTGGAAAGTTTAATCAATTTTAATGGGCGTTCAACAGAAAATTGACATTTATAACATTAAATAATAGAAGATGAAAGATATGAGTTATAATTTGAGTGTCCTTTTTGTAACAACCTAGTTGTTTGGCTGTGTGGAGATTTTATATGGAATCTCAATGAGATAAATAAGGTAGTTACTAATTATAAAAGAGAATGTCCTTTTTGTAACAGCCTAGTTGTTTGGCTGTGTGGAGATTTTATATGGAATCTTGGGTTCGAACCAGATAACCGCATTTTCCCTTCCTTGCAAATGTTTTGCTGAGGGACCTATTTTTTGAATGAAATTCTTTACTAATCAGTTTTTTTTCCTTTCAAAATTTAGAAGATAATATTAACAAAAGATATATTTTAGGGGGCCAAGGGTTAATGGTTTAATATTCAGGATGACCCTGGCCTATGTATATCCACCCACCTCCATTTTAGGAGGAGACGGTGAGTAACTTATCCTCTCTGTTGCCAACATTCTTTTAGGTTGCAAAAGAGCTAAGGGAGAGAGGAATTTCTGCTGGCCATTATCATGCAGATATGGATGTAAATGATCGTGAAAAAGTACATATGCGGTAAAGTAATTGTCAGGATATTGTGACTTTTATATGTTAGTGCTTTATTTATATACGTTGGTTGAGTTTTTGCTTAGTTCTTGCTTGGTTGAGTGCTTTATTATGCAGGTGGAGCAGTAACAAGCTGCAAGTGATAGTTGGTACGGTGTGTATCATTGCAATTGTCATCTTGTATGGCATTCATTTGTCACTTATGGCCTGTTAAAGCATTGACCTTTTATATAATAATTTACATTTCAGGTAGCTTTTGGCATGGGAATCAACAAACCAGATGGTTAGTATTACAATCTCACAATACTTACTTGAAATTCCCCAAGATTATCTTCTTTTATTGTATCACACTATTGATAATAGTTTTTCACTGGTAACTAGTTTCAATTTGGAAAAAAAGATCTGCTTCATTTTCAAACTTCAACCACGAAATAGGATGACCAAAGGTTGAAAGGATCATACTTAACATTATTTTTTATGCTTTTAGTGCAGACATGGCTACAGTGCTGTAGAGTACGTCATGTATTGTTAACAAGGATTTTTTTATTATTTCGGTGAAAATCAATGTTCTTTTTGGCCCTTTTGGGTATCAATATTTGCGACGCAATGTCTCTTGCAATCTGAATTTTATTGAATTTCTGAGATCTTTACATGGTTATATTGTTTCAAATAGTGCTCGCATGGGTAGATTATGCACCTTCTGTTGTTGAATATAGAAGCTTTAGTGTGAATTATTTGCTGTACCTCCACTGAAGCTGATAATATCTAATGCTAAATATTTTTATGTAGTCAGGTTTGTCATCCATCACAGCTTGAGTAAATCAATGGAAACTTATTACCAGGTTTTGCTCCAATTCTGAAAATATTTTCTTATGTTACATATCCTTTATGTTATTGCTGTGGGCCAATTATTCTAGAAGCTTAAGCCGTTGGGTGAAGGCCTTGGGCTCTTTTTTAATCTAGCACCATCTCATTTGAAATTGTTTTGGGGTTGATGTACGGCTAAAAAGCCCAATGTTTGTCACACCTCGTGCTAAAAATCAATTTAGTGAAGAGAGATGGTGGTTTTTCAACAGGAAAGTGGTCGAGCTGGTCGAGACGGGCTTCCTTCTGAATGCCTATTATACTTCAGACCTGCTGATGTTCCCCGTCAGGTAAAACTTTGAAAAACTCTTGACTTTAAGGTTGTGTGTATTTCTATGCTATAATTTTTCGCAAAAATTGAAGCTTGCCGGATGTAAGACATATATATCTTGTACTCAAATTTTTATTGAGGTGTATTTTGGGCACCAGCTATTCAAGAACATAGGATGGGGTAAAGGCAGTGTTTGGTAAACACGTTAGATCAAAATATGTATGTTCTGTTTTCTGTTTGGGGCATATTAGAAACAGGACAAAATGTGGAAAAAATTGTTATGCTAAAAAGAGTGGAACCAGAGAGACCAATACAGAACAGGATGTCCAGCTCCATTCTGTTCTTGTGCGGTGCCAAATGCTACAAGAAGTTATCTAGGACCTTAAAGTGTAAATAATATTACATTGTTGCTTTTTGCAAGATGATTGATGGATTATGTGACAAGTTTTATGAATAACACTTTTCTCAGAGCTCAATGGTCTTCTACGAAAATTCAGGACTGCAGAATCTCTATGACATAGTACGATTTTGTCAGGTAATTTCTATTACGATTTTTAATGCACACTACTGGTTGATGTCAGCCGACACTCATTCATTCCTTTCATTTCAAAGTTTTTAAAGTTTCTTTCTTATTTCCCATTTGTTTATTTGAGGGATCTTGAAGTTCAGCTTACTGATGGCCTGTCTACGAAGTTATAAATAATTAAATACACATGAAACAGATAATTATTGACGGCCTGATTATAGAACATTATTATGCTCAGCAAGCAATTGATTTATTATAAGTCATGATTGTTTGTAAGAATAGCTATGAAATAAAAGATTTAGAAAATGATGCATAACAGATAAGATTATTTATATTACCAAAATTTTTAGGGCACTTATCTTTGTAGGACCCTTCTCTGATTCTTAGGGATTTTAGCTTATATTTAGGGAGTTATTTGTCCCTTTGTTTAGTTAGGATTAGGAATCACTTATTAGCATAAACATGTCTACCTAGTTAATATTTTATATCAGTGTCATAATATCAAAGAATTAGTGTTTTCCCCCCTTTTTTCATCCTTCTCTCCTAAAACCCTGTAATTTCAACTAATTATGGTTATCCCATTCTTTAATCCAGTCCAAAAGACAATGCCGACGAAGTGCCTTTTTCCGGCATTTTGCTGAGCCGCTACAAGAATGCAATGGTACATTTTAATATTGTAATTTACTGCTCCTGTTACTTGTGCCCCATTGCAGGCTTATAGCATACATTCAAATTTTTTTTATACTTGATCTTACAGGAATGTGCGACATTTGTGCATTCTCAAGTGAGGTGAAGGAAGTGGATGTCTCTCGTATGTTGTTTTGACTTTTGGTTTGATTTTATAGTTTCTTCATATATACTTATAATGACACTACTTTCTCTGTTTTTCTTCATCTTGATCTTTCTGTTTTTCATAGTTTCTTCATCCCATTTTATTCACACAAACCTTTACACGGGGATACTCTTTGCAGGGCATGCAAAATTGATGGTTTCTTTGTTGCAAGATATTCAGGCAAGTGATCAGAGGTCAACAATGTTGCAATTAGTTGAAAAAATGAAAACAAAACAAAAGGAAATAGGTTGGTCTGTCCTTCATCTGTTTTTAATTTGGCTAGATGTATCTTTTTTGGGAAGTATCAAGATTCTTGAGCCTAATCGTCCCCCGCTCTGGTTTCTTCTTGCCAACAAGCAAGTTTTATGTTAGTTAGGGTAAAAGGGTTGTTAAATAGTCCCACATTGTAAAGAATATTGTCTCAATATATGTTTATAAGTGGGAGGTAAAATGAATGGGAGTCAAAGTAGATAGGATTATTTAAAGTTGTTCTTCAGAGGTGATATTAATTAGGTAAGGAGGAAAATAAGGATCGATAGATTCATTATGTGAACTAGGGGATAGGTAGCGAGTGAAAAGAAACATCCTTTATGAAGAAGGAAATCCTTGGAGAAAAGACCTCTATCCTATTCTCAACCTTGTGGAGAAAAGACCTCTATCCTATTCTCAACCTTGTGTGTTTGAAGAAATGGATGAATCCTGGATGTTTTTGGAAGAGAAAACCAAGTGTGACGGCTTACAACTTTTTTGACAATTGAAATACATTCCCTCTTCCCTTCGTACTTATAAGTCATAACCCCTGAAAACTGCAACATCTGTCTTGTGAATGTAATTTATTAACTATTACAAATTTGATTGTCAATTTTTTGTACATTGAATTTTGCAGGTTCTGACTTAAAACGAGAAGAAATGGAGCAGCTCATCTTACACCTTTTACTGGAACGTGTTCTGGTAATATAGTTTTGTTTTTATATTGAAAGTTGGAAAAATTTTCTTGTTGTTAAAAATAAGTCTGCCATTTGCCAGACAAGGCAAGACAACCTTGGTTACATTTTCAAGATAAAATTGAAAGAGCATACTCTACACACATATATGACGAGTATACTAGAGTTTCATGATTAACCCTTTCAACAACTTTTGAGGCTAAAATGTTTGACCATTATTGATTTCCTTTAGCTAGTTTATTGGTCTTTTATGGCACAATAGAACAAGTTGTGGATCAGACAAAAGTTGAAAGTCCTTGGGGTAGTGAACAATGATGAACAATGAAAGTCCTTGGCTCAAATCCCAATTAATTCAGAAGTTCCCGTATGAAACTAGTGAACAATGATTTTCTATATTCCACTTGCATCTCTCCACGCACAGAACCAGTGTTGCCATTATGATTGTGCTAAAATCAGGGTTCATAACTTTATATTTTTGCCTGGGCTCCACTTTAGTTTATTTACAAAACAATGCTTCCAACCCCAGCGCAACAAAAAGTTAAGATTGTGTCACAATTGAATGCCAATCCTTGTAAAACGTGGGGTAATAATACGGTTAAAAAGTTATTTTACTTAGGTTTGCATCGGCTACTAGTTATAGTTTAACATCTCCAGGTTTTGGTTTTTTGAGCTTACCTGTTAGTGCAAAAATGTAATATTTCCATTTTCTAGTGGGTGATTTAGATCCAACCTTTTCTTGGTGTAGAAAGAAGAATTTCAGCATACAGCTTATTCTACAAATGCGTACATTACTTTAGGGCCATTGGCGAAGCAAATTTTGCAAGGTACAAGTTTCTCATTATAGGAGTCTGTCCATAAAACTAATTTATTATAGCAAAAGCTATTCAGTTTGCAAATTGTCATGGGTATGTTGATTACTAACTGGTTGTGCCTGTTTGGATGTTATTTTGTGTGTAGGGAAGAAGACAGTGAAGCTTGAGGTTTCTACAGAACAGAAAACTAAAGCTTCTGAAAGATTGAAACGCAGCCTCGGGTCATCTGTCTTGGAGCTAAAGCTTGATGAGCTGAGAAAAGAACTTTCTTCCATTCATGGAGGAATACTTCCACACTCTGTCTTGTCTACTCAACAAATCAGCTTACTATGTTCTCAAAAACCAAACTCACTGGAACAGGCAAGTTTTATTCACCAACTTCTAGTTTTGTGATGGTGGTTTTTATTCTGATCTATATCTAAACAAAAAGAAAAACTTGAGGGACTGTCAGCAGCAACTTTAAGGCGTGTATTACTGGTCAATCCGCCGTGTAGACACTACACAGGCACAATATAACACGATACTAGGAATACAAGAATTTTTAAATTTAGAGTACTACTATACAAGACAACTGTTGGAGTTGTTGAGTGTTGACACTTCTATTACTGCAAATCAGAGTTGTAAGTTTTCTGTTTGTGCTCGTGCAGTTGGAGAAAGTAATTGGAAAGTTGAAGACGGAAAAATATGGAAATAAGATTCTTGAGCAAATTGTAAACTATTCTGATCTCAAGCCGACTGATGAACAAGCAAGTAATGGTAGAGCCGCAAAAAGGTCAAAGACCAAGAAGAACCTTGTTATTATTGAAACTAGTGAAGATGAAGCATGACTACGGATGTTGTTATGTTTAGTTCTAATTCTATTTTATGCTTTCATTGTATAACGTTCCATTCAACTAAAGAGAAGTGTATTCTTTGTATATCGGCATCCCCATCATCCATCTGACGAAAATGACCCTGGATGACAAACTAACGCACTGGACTATTATCAATATCATTAATCAAGTCTTTGAAATTGAAAACTGAGTTTTCTTTAAGCTAAGGATGGATATCTGGTTTGAGTTTATTAAAAAAAAAATTAGGTAAATTTGCAATATCTATATGAAGAATTTGGTAAAATTTGAAAAAAAATTAGGTACAATGAAAATCCGGGGCCATTGATGTTGTTATAGAACTCATATGCGTTTGAAAATATGAAGAATTTGGATATGCAAATACCATGGTTAGTGTTCTGTGCTGAAACTCGATTTGATTGGAAAGAATGGATTTTTTAGTTTGCTGGAGTGGTTCAGAGCTTTCAATGCAATGTAAAGGGGATTGATTTGTAAGGTTAATACTTTTTGTTTTTGCTTTGTAAAGCAAGAATTTGTAAATTGTAATATATCTTCACTTGGCCACATGATCTTTGGACGTGAAGGTCTTTTGATGGGACATTGGGAAAAAGCGCACTTAGTGTCTTTTTTGTAAAGGGTAATGTTTTGTTGGGAGTGACTGACACGTCCTTTATGCTAGTTAGAAATGATGTTTCTCTTTTCTTCGAGTACTGAAGTGCCTTCTGAATCGTTTTCAAGGAGATCTCAGTCGTCGGTAGAGTGAAACGATCGTATCATCCTCAATGCTCGAGTAGGGTATAAAGGGTTTTTGAAGTGTCATTTTATTTTTTCGTCTATAACTGATCGACAAAAGAGTGTTTATGCTTCTTTTACTGCTATTTTTTAGGAGTGTTTTTGTTTAAGTGTTGGACGAAGTTTAAATGACTTTATTTGTTGGCATTGCCTTGCATATTTGACTCCTTTTTCCTCTTAGTTTCAAAGTTCAACGTCATCTTTTTGCTTTTGTTAAACTTTTTTAGGGTTCTTGGGATAATGAGTGTTTGAGTTTGCTTGCTTGTTACATTGTACCTGCATCCTTTCGCAACATCTTTCAATTGTGGTGATTATGTCTAATTCGACCAAGAAGGTCGGTCAAGATATTTCAGACAACTGAGTGGATCAAGATATACTGGGGACTGTTTCTACTTTTGTTCGTGAAAATGTCTTTGATCAAGCTTTGATTGATGTAGGTCATGTGGCTGACTGATGAGTATTTACCCCAAATGAAGATAAGAGGATATGCACTCAATACAACTGGTGCACAATCCCTTTTCACAAATTCCTATTCTCTCTTATAGGTTATCATATTTCCTTCAATGAATTTGAAGTTGGCGTACATTTGCTTATTGCCAATTTGTAGTTACATCTAGTGAAACATTTAAAATATCACTTTTTCTTGGTCATTCCTCTTAATGAGGAGGCATGAAAAGATATGACACTTAGAGCCTAGTCATTCTTCTGGGTGCAGAGACGCCTTTCATAAGTATTGGACTTAAAGCCACTACTTAATGGGGGAAGAAATGTATTAGAACAAAGAGGGAGACTTGTCATAAAATGAGCTATACTTGAAGATCAACCTTTTGTCAGGAGTTTGGTTATGTTGGCTGGGTCGTCCCATAGGACGCGACGTCTAAAAACCGATTAAAAAGTGAATTCAGACCCGTTGGGTGGTGGGAAGCCAAATCAAAAGGAGAAAGGAAGAAAATATTTGGTAAGTGGCACTAGGGCCTTGTCTTCCCTATTTCATTTTCTTGAATCTCTTATGATGTCTCTTTTCTTCACTATGTAGATACGATGAAGATAGAAGATGCTAAGTGGAATTTGAGAAATGAGATTTGAGTTGCTTATGCTTTGATTGAAATTCTGAGTACACTTTCCTCCCGAGGGGCTTCTACCTCGAGTACGCCTGTTGAGATGCCTTATGGCTCGGTTACCGGGCAAATCATTCAAACTACCCCTCCTCTTACTCGAAATGAGATTCAGGGTTCCTCTGATCGAGCCGTGGTAGATAAAGTCTTACTTGCTCTGGGGCTTCTACCTCGAGTACGCCTGTTGAAATGCCTTATGGCTCGGTTACCGGGCAAATCATTCAAACTACCCCTCCTCTTACTCGAAATGAGATTCAGGGTTCCTCTGATCGAGCCGTGGTAGATAAAGTCTTACTTGCTCTACAACAGTAAGGTGAGGGAAGGATGCCATCCATCTTGGAAGACATGTTATGCTTTAAAGATTGTAATGTAACCATAAAGATATGGAAAGCTATAAGATTCATAAGATTCATTGACATACATTTTAATAATTAGTTAGATGTCCTGACCTAGGTCAAAGACAACTATAAAGGTTATAACATAACCTTATTCTTAGTAGGGTTGTGGTGGAATTGGATGGTAAGAAATCTAATGGGCACTGCCAAAGAAAATATCACTATGAATCAAATGATTGTTACCATTAGACGTCTTCATAACGATATGGTAAAGGTATTCATTTTCAACTCTAATGACAATGATATGGTATAGTGGGTGGCACAACATGAATCTAGGGATGACACACTTGTCATGAATCTAAAGAGGGTCGAACTGGTGCAAGAGATGTGATCAGAGATAATAATGGTAATTGGATCAAGGGATTTAGTAGTTTCCTAAAAGTGACTAACATCATTCATGATGAGTTGATGGTCATTCATCTGAGGTTAAAATTGGCCAAGATCACGGTGTTCATAAATTATTTTGTTATTCAGATTCAACAACCACCATCAATATGACTCATAAACCTATTGATTTATCACACACTTATACAATTTTGAAAGCTAATGTTCAAATATTCTTGGGGTCGGAAGGGGAATGCGTGTGCAGATTTTCAAGCAAAAATTATCAATGTTGATCAATACAAGATATGAAATGTTTCACCTAGTAGAATTTATGACCTTCTCTTGAAAAATGCTGCAATAAATCTTATTATCCGCTTTTAAATTTTGTGTAATTTTTGTTGTTTTATTTTTTCCTTTCTTGTGTTTTAAGTTTATGTTTTAAAAATATTTAAACAGGGTAACTAATTAAATAATTTGTTATCATTCATTAATCATCTACTAAAATATTTTACTATAATTTTTCAAGTGTATAATTAAATACAAATTGTAGTAAATAAAAATCAGGTATCTTTAAACATTTGAAAATCATGTATATAGTTATTATAATATTTGAACTCTGCTAATTATATATTTTTTTATTGTCAAATTTTGTCTCAAAATAACACAGCTAATAAATATAGTATAATGTGATTTGATAGATGCAACTTTTCCAAAGGATAATGCATAGTATATGTGTGTGTGATGCTTTGCTTCTAACTTGAGTTATGTTTATTGGCACGCATGCTAAAAAGTGAGCAGCAGGTAGCATTGCAGATGCATAAAAAGATAAACCTAAATTTGCCTTTACGATATAATTATAATAACTAGTCTTTGGTTTTTGTTTGTTTCCTTTGTCTTCCTCGCTTTGTTGCCTATCTAAGCAACCACCTTTATTTTTTGAGGAGGCACATGTAGGACATACTACTTTTATGTTTTTAAAAAGTTGATGCTTTACTGATTTGCTGTTTTACTTTTGGTTGATGATACATTTTAAAAGAAAAATATGTCTTATTATATGTATTTCTAATTCCTCTATCTAAAAAGAAATTTTAATCTTTATTTTAATTTTTTTCTTTTGTATTTTGGTCCTTTGCCACATTTTAGAGGTTAAGTTTGATTATCTGAGTGTCTAAATAGGTAAAATTATTTCATAAATATCATTTTAATTTTAAATTTTTTCATTTATACACTATCAAACTAAAATCGACTGAAAAACTAAAATTTAAGAGAAGTTAAAGCATCAGATCAAAATTTTAAATTTTAAAATGAAGGGATCAAAATTTTATTTCTTTTAAATTAGGGATAGAAAATAAATTTAAGCCAAAATTTTAATACACACATAATTTTGATTTCTGTTATTTTATTTTAGTCTTAAAAATTAAATTTTATCAAAATTAATCTATATAACGTGTAAAAGATTTAATATTAGTCATTCTAGAATAAATATTGGATAAACCTATTTTAACATTATAGAAATTTTACAAAGATTAATTTTAATACAAATAAATTTTATATGGATTAAAACAAAGTAATATATTTGCGAAAGATTCACTGCTCACTTTATCGCCCAAAAAAGGTAACCTGTGGCATTAGATGCTTTGAGCAGGATCGTTCAAGGAAAGAAGGAGACTCTACGATCTTACGTTGACTTGTTTACACAAGTAGTCGTGGAGGTACATGGAGACGAATAAATCGTTAAGTGCGGGATATTCGAGAACACACTCCTGTAAGATCATCCCTTCAAATTGAACCTAGGAAGGAAAGGAGCCTGAACCACACAGAAGATGTTGAGCAGAACTCAATCTTACATGATCCTAGAAGAAAAACTGAATACATGACTTGACGATTCAGCTTCTGTCGACGCCAACTCTAGCCTCCTGGTAGGGAAAGAGTCCCATTGGCGAAAGGACAAGTATGACTGGGGAATGCAGGGCCAATACGAAAAATACATGTCGTTGAATGCGTCACAAGAGAAGATTGTGAGTGCACTATCATCTTAGAAATGTTTTGAATGATGTAAAAAATAGGACACTTAGTGTTTGTGTATACTAGACCTTATCTTATATGTCTAGATGTGCATTTTCACCTTAGGACGATTAAAATCAGGTTAGAAACATCTTTACAAGTTAAAATTGAGTTTTTATGTGAAAACTAGGTCAGAGGTCGATACATTTAAGCCAAAGGTCGACACATACTGAAGGCTTTTCAACATCCAAGTTGTTGTCTTCATGTGTCAACACACACACACACACACACACACACACACACACACGCGCGCGCGGACACACAATGCACACATATTCATGCATCCTTTTCAAAATATTGAAACTAAGAATATACAAATAATTTTCTCATCATCTTTAACCTTTTTTTTCTATGCATACACACAATAACTACACATAATCATTTTTGTTGGGTGCCATCTAGATACAAGATTGATAAGGTCCAATTTAGGATTTGTGTAATCAAATTGGGTTGAGATTTCTTTGGGTGTTTCATTGATAAAACTAGTTAGAGTTTTCCCTCCCAGATCAAAGGTGATTTAGGGGGTTTTTAGCACAAGATTTAGCAACGAGGATTCAACCGAGTGAAAGCTTTGAAGAAAGGGGTTTATGTCAAAGAAGTAGTGGAACTGGAAGATCGAATAGGAAATCTTTGGACACTTGATCTTGGTTAACATCAAGGAAAGAGAAGAAGATAGAATCAACATCAAACTTAGGGTTTGGGGTTTGAATTGCTATTTCTCTCTTGTATAGGACATTTGCAAATGTTAATTGAATATCTTAATTTTATTTGGAATTGGGGGCAGACGTACCCATATTGAAGACAATTAGGGAACCGCCTAAACAAATAATTGTGTTCTTTTCTCTCTCTCTCTCTCTCTCTCTCTCTCTCTCTCTCTCTCTCTCTCTCTCTCTCTCTCTCTCTCTCTCTCTCTCTCTCTCTCTCTCTCTCTCTCTCTCTCTCAAACTTATGAATTCATTTAGTGTGCAATTTCATATACTGATAATTCTATTTGTGTTGAAGTATTTCAAACTATTTTGTAAGATAATTGCAATCTATAAAATTGAAATTAATTTTCACATTAATAACATAAAAGAAAAATTAGCTTAGTGTTTATTGCACACCAAGTGTTTGATAAATTATCGTAGTTAATTTTTGTTTCTAATTTCATTGAAAATTGATTATCTAAGTGTAAAAATGCTCAAACCTTCTTTTGAAAAACACATTGATTTGTTTTCTCATCATTATCATGCGTTAATTTCATTACGTTATGGTTTAATACACACATCCGATTCTTCAGATAAGGATAGATGACTGTCAATCCGGAATTGCTTTCTCTTTCCATAGTAAATAATCATTAAAAAAATTTAATCAAAGAAAATTATATTTGTGATTTATTCACCCCTCTAGATCGTTTCCTTCTACTAACAAGGATCTACCAATACTATGCTAACTTAGAATTTGGAAATGAGGGATTAGACTCATTTTTCTCATCAAAGAGTCATCCCGAACTGAGAAGTCAAAATATTATTGTTTTCATAAGGGTCATATCCATAACATCGACGATAGCATCCATCTAAAGGATGATATTGAGGGGTTGATCAAGAGAGGCCATTTGCCTGAATACGTAAAGGGAGTAAAAAGAGAAAATGAAGAATCTCCCAAGAGTAAGTCTCCCTCAAACATTGTTGACATTGGGATTAGTGGCAAAGATACAGAGGCTAGCAAGGGGAAGCACTATAATATTGTTGTCATTACTGGAGGAGCATCTCGAGCAAGCCTCCTTTCTAAGGGAACCATGAAGAGAAAGATCATCGAGATGTTGGATTTCCATAAAAAAGATGGAAATGTGTAGATGAAAGCCCCTGATCAACCTATGTTAGGGTTCTGAGTTTCTAAGAAGGTGGGAGGAACTCCAAATGAAATCTTCCCCTTGATGATCACATATATAATCGGGTAGTTTCATGTCTCCTAAATTCTAATCAGCGGCAGCAACTCGTGTAATATTGTGTAATCTTAGATGTTTGAAAAAATGGGTCTAGAAAGAGGAAGCTTATGGTTGTATCAAGGTTTAAACCTATAGGAATTCAACGGTACGAACACCCATCTGTGGGGGATACGTCGAGTCGATGATATAAATAGGAGAACAGAAAGATGTCTGGTCCGTCAGGTCTCAATTCCTTGTGGTTCATTGTAGGAGCATCTACAATTGCATACTAGGAAGACCCTTCGTAACCACCCTTGATGCTGTAACCTCGCTGGTGCACCTTAAACTCAAACTCCATAATCTTCACGGGGAACCGGTCACCATCAATGCCAATTTTGAGAGAGCAAAAAGAATATATCAAGTGCTCCAGCGAGATGAAGGAGAAGGTGTGACAATAGAAATCAACATAGCTTATCTAACCGATCAACTTAGAAGCATGAACATCCATCCCCAAAAAGTGGGCGAGTAAACTAAAAGCAAAACAAGGAGAATAATGAATTTGCATGTCTCTGATACATTAACGGGAGATCCCATATGGTTTTGTTACTTGTCCTTTAAGCTTTAGTTTGAAGTCAGTTTTATATTTGAGCGTACTCTTCAATTGCATATCTTTTAGGATCGAATTTTTGACCTGTATTTTAGCAGGCATAATTCAAATTATTTATATTTGAGTATGAACATTATGATTTAAGTCAATTAGTATTTTTTTTGGAACAAGAACTATAATTGAGATTGATTAAATTCATGTCAAAGTAGAATCTCAAAACATAATTGAAAACTTGGATTTTTAAGATTTTTGTTGTGTGATTCGAATCACATAATCCCTGAGTCAAACCAAACAAAGCATAAAGGAATTAATATTTTATAAGTTGAATCACAACTAGATCTTGATTAGAATCATGCACGTTATGTGTTGAATCATAATTTTTACATGATTGGAATCATATATCCTTCTCCAGCCACTGCCAAGTTTGATTTGAATCATGACCAAGCCTTGACTCAAATCATGACATGTATGAGTCAAATCATGCCTTAGTCTTGACTCGAATCGTAGAAAAATAGGTCTATCTTTAAGTGTTGATATTGTTCCTCATTACTTTGCCATTTGACTATAATCACCAAATGCTCTTTACTCGAATCAAACATAAATTTTCACTTTTTTTTGTACTTCATCTCCAACACTTATAAGTTATAAATTATTTTTAACTCTCAATATTTCATAATGTTACAAAACACATTCTTTAATTGATGATTTGAAAATTCACAAATCAATTCTTCTTTCATTTTTAAAAGGGTTTCAAATCTTTCTTGAACACTTGTAAATGATTTCTTTCATCTTCTATCTCTTTTTTCCCCATTATTGCATGAATCTGAATCTTATATTGAAATATTCGTGATTGATTAAGGATATTTATTTTGGAGTTAACATTCATTTGAAGATTTTTTTAAAGATTTTAGAGGCTTGCAAGAATGTGTAGTGTTGTGACTGGTTGTGACAATTCTAGTGGAAAAGGAGAAGGTTTTTCTCTTCAAGTTGACCTTGGTAGTACTGTGTGGAAGTCTACAAGCAGGGTAGAAGTTATTTTGATCTTCGGATAGACCAACACTCAAGATACCATTAGAAGTGTGTGGAAATTTCTATAGACGGAGACTTTAGAGCAGGTTGTTAGGGTTGGAAGAATCAAGAAGCAATCTCGAGTAAATATTTCACATAGAGCTCAGTTCACAAAGATGTGTACAAGTCAAGATCCATAATAGAAGAAATTTCATTTTCCATATTTTATTCGTGGACTAATGATTGTATGAACTCTTATAATATTATTGCAAATCATAGTGAAAGAATAAGAGATTTTCAATGAGAAACCACTAGAGAGTAGATTAAGCACAAAGCGAGGACGAACAATCCAAACCATTATAAATCCAGATGTGCACTTCTCTCTCTCTCTCTCTCTCTCTCTCTCTCTCTCTCTCTCTCTCTCACACACACACACACACACACACACACACACACACACACACACACACACACAGAGACAGGCAAACACATACACACACAAACACACACCCACGCCCATCCACACACACACACACTCAGTTAATTTTATAGTTGATCACATGATTATGTTATTTTTATTTCTCTCTAGAATTACATGTTGACAGGTTTATCTATTAGTAGCGATTTATTATATAAGTTGTAGGTTTTGTTAGAATTGGTAATTCAATCTTGTCTTAGTGTGGATTAAATCTGAAAATTTTGATAGAATAATCCTACTTGTGTTGAAAGTTATTCAATAACACACCTTGTGAAATTGAGTGATTGTGTAATACAATAGTTTGTAATTTTTAGTGCAATTCAATAGTTCAACTTGATTGTTGTCAACTGTTTAAGGATGCTCACATAACTTGCAATTGATAAGCATAATATCTTTTTACGCAAACTTTACTTCTGCCACGTAAAATATATTATTTTTGAAACTCTGATAAAAAAAAATTCAAATTTTTTTTTATTTTAGGAGGTCTATTCACCCCTTTAGACCATAATTAACCCATATTTTCACTGAAGAACAGATACACATATAAGAGTTTGGGGTCTCAAGCCCCCTACAAGAAAATAAAAATTCATTTTAATACTACTATTAAATATATTTTCAACTTCTATAAAATTAATTATGTCTAATAACTCACACTTATTTACTAATAATAAATTATTGACTTTACTCACACTTTTTCACTCAACAAATTATTTATTATTATTTCCTTCGATATTTGAAGTTTAGATATTTTTATTCAAATTCAACATTAATTAATCTTTTTTCTATTAATACATTCACTCACAACTAATATTTATTATTAAATTTAAAAAAATCAAAACTAAATATATTTTGATATATATTTTTTATTTTACTTTAATAAATTTTATTTTTGTCTCATATTATTCTCAAATAATTATAAACTTATAAAAAGATTTTTGTGTTAACTGTTTCATTTAAAATATATATAAAATATTTAATTAGTTTTGTTAGCCAACTAAATCAAAATATCTACACTATTTTCTTGCCCCTACTAATAAAATTTTCTGAATCCACCATTGTTCTCACCCAATAAACAAGCACAACTAGGCCACTTGATTATATTGTTCTTTATTATTTTGCATTATACGATATGTCTATATAACCACCTTCCTCACATTTATGATTATTTATCAAATATGAATGAAATATTCATTTTTATGTGATTGCGTAAGGTAACAGTGAGTCCGGGGTACGATTGAAGGGATTGAGGCCCCAGTACAAAGACTTAGGGGTGCTTTCTAAAATGCCACGTGCGTGCAACTACAATAATCAATTCTCCATAACGTAAAACACACACAAAGAAAGTCAGGGGTGGTGTAGCAAACACCACGCATGTGCGACTATATCAATCATTTCCCTACATTGGAAAGAGCACAAAAAAATAAGAGGGTGTTGTGTCAAATACCATGCACGTGCGACAACAAAAACTAATTCCCCATAGAAAATAAGGGTCCACCCCTTATGGAAGTTATCCACTCTAGAGTTACGGTGGGTTGGCCAAACATCGATCTTAGACCAAGTTTTCACCTGGCTGAGGGAAGGGGAATCAACCTTTGGTCAGGAACGACCTTAGAGACATCCAATAAACTTTGAGGAAAAATCACGTAAGTTTGTACGAAATCCAAAGCCATATATCTCAAATAGGTAAAATATTCATTACAAATATACACATATATATTCCTTTACTACAAATGTATTTTACATCTAAGATGTGAAAAGGGCGGCGAGGGAGGGGGGAGGCTACCCTAGTAGGGAAAAAGCTCCCCATCTTTGAGAATCTGGTCTGGGTGAACCTGCTCCGTTGAAACACACAAAGGATGATAAAAATGCTCCACTTGTTGCAAGCCATTCTCAAAAGACCACGAGACGACCTCAAGATTGACAGCCATACAGTCAGTCGAACATTATGCCAAAAAATCATTCTCGAGGCGCAAAGCTTCCATCTCCCTTTGAACCTCCGAAAGACATGCTCAAGTATACTTTTAAAGTGTCTTGGGAAGAAACTAGAGGCTTATCCTTACTTTCTACACTCCTAATAAAAAGGGTCACCTAGTCAGTAAAAGAGTCAGGGACGTAAAACATCACATGTCCCGGTAGGAGAGGTTGAAGATGTTTGTATTTCTTGCAGCTATGTATCTTGCTGAAGCGTTAAACCAAAGAGCGTCACATCATTCTGTTCCTCCGAGGGCCAAAGCAGCAGAAGCACATCGAGTATACTGTGCCAGAGTCACCATTTCTTTTCCTAGGGCACGCCTAGATGGATTGGCTAGGTATGAACATTCCTCTTCTAAAGGATGAACCCAAAGTTTCCTAAAATAGCGTGTAACCTACCTTTTCAATAATAAAATAGTCAGAGGAGCCGAAAGACACAACGATCTCTAAAGAGCATTTGAAGTAGAAACACCCCTAGAGGGCTTCAAAGTAGCGGAAAAACTTGCTACAGTTCCTCCTGGCCAGATTCCCCACCTTAAAAGTCGAAACACTACCTTATTTTTCATTGAATCAACATATAATCAGTATTAAAGCAAATACGTGAGAAGCAAGCATGTTGAAAGCAAAACAACCAAGAACTTTTGAGACTTACCAAAAATAATCTTCCTTTCGTCCCTGGTATGGGAATCCACCAGCAAGCAGATATTGATGATGAGTTTCAAGTGTTTACGATCGGCCTCATCCTGAGGATTAGCGCCCCCGAGATAACTCAGGTCTTTGACGAAACTTGCCACTCGCTTCTTTTGATATAACTCTTATGAGAGAGGTCTTCCTATTTGTATATGTATAACATATTTCCCATTAGGAAATGACTCTCGTTCAATTACTTAGGGAAAAACTTAACATGTTTACCCTCTGTTCCATCCCCAATAGTGCAAACAGTTATATGAGCCTTAGGGAAGGTATGAATAACCAGAAAGAACCGATCTTTAAAATGATGTAAATTCTCAGAAAAATTATTGAAGCCCCGAACGATCGACACTAGTGAAACTAAACTCTTACCCCATGTAGGGGTCACAGGGCCAATGAACTTTTAATAGATGAAATAAAAGGGTCATAAAAGGCTTCCCTTTCAAGTATTCACATTAATACTGAAAGACTTCCACATTCGCCAAACTCTTTGAATGAAGTTGTAATAGAGACACTACCAGATGCTAAAGAACTTCCACCTCAAAATCATTGAAATGAAACAAAAGTTCATTGATCAAAAAGAGGGATTCATAAAAAGGAATGGCAACATCACCAGATTCGTTGCATATTCGGTCATTTTCACTTGGGGTAAGACATTCGAATTCGAAGATGGACATACATTGAGAAAGGATCCATCAAGATTACCCTCTATGTCAAAGACATAAACAATTGAGAAATAAGTAGAGTCCACCGATGAAGATCAAGCATTCTTTTGTGATGTTTGAATCATAATGTACTATTTTTGTCTAGACACAGGAAAAAAATATCAAAGGAAAAATGATAACAACAAACTGGGAATGATAACTCCGAGAAAGTACGACGTTGGATCTTAAAGAATCATATGCTAACATGCAAAATAAAACATACCCTATCAATGCTTTAAATCACTCATAGCAACACTCAAGTATTCCAATTCCCAAGGGTCATAATAAGGATACCTATGAAAAAACCTTTGAGGTATTGGGCATTAAAGGCGCGAATTCATAAGAAACTAAAACATTTACTCTTGCTCTTCTAAGATAAATGATAGATATATAGGCCATTGAGGCTAATACGATAAACCATTGCCTTACTATGCAAAAACAAGGGCTTGAGGGGTAACTATTTTGGCCTGACCATATTGATCCATGTCCGGCCACTCTAAATAAGCTAAAATCATTCTAGAACTTTCTCAGCACACAGAAACTGTCATGCAAATAAGTATAGAGGATCCAAACTCCGCATACATCTAATGACTCTCTAGAATTCATGCCTAACAAATATTAGGTTGTTATTTCCTTTCCACTATATATAGAGAGAGTATGTAAATTCATGTACTTAGTTTAAAATTCAATTTCAATTCACTCCTTTCCCTCACATATGGACTTGAGCATTGAAGTTCTAACCTTGTAGTTCAGCTTTCTCTCCACCTTATCAGAAACTCTAATCCACCGTTATTATGAACCTCACTCAGTTTCTGGTTCTAGTACAAAATAATTTCCATTTGCATGTTGATGGATGTGACATGCTTATATGGGCCGATGTGCCCGTCAACGAAGGCAACTTGAAATTCTCCGATATCATTGCCTCTCATATTTCATCTGAGGAAGGCTAGGAGTCTAGTAATTCAACCTCTTTTTTAGATTCAACCACCTATCAGCGATGTTGGATATGAAGGACGCTATCCTCCAAAGTTTGGTTATGGCAACATAAGTCTTCCATGGCAACGTGCATCTCATGTCATTTCCTTGCCATCAAACTTAATGTTGTCCGAAGTTGTTGTTTTCTTATTTACTGTGATGGATGAAAGGGTTGAACATGAGAAAAAAAATCTAGTTGAATGTTGTAATGGTGACCAAAGTTAGTTTATTGGGCCCCAAGCCAATTGTACTTGTTAAAAGTATAATACGTGACAACTCCTAATAATTAAGGGATCTTATAGGTTTTTAGGGTTTGTTGTGTTGTTAAAGCTAGCTCACACAAAGAGGTGAAAAACTCTATATATGGTATTTTTTGTGTCATGAATTGGATCATCCCTCAAAAGTCCCTGAGTCTGGATCTCAAGCCCCTGGGAAGTGGTAATTGCTTCTAGGAGCGGGGCGTCAACTCCCCTATTATTCAGGGGGCCACATATTCCCCCTTTGACTCCCTCTTCATACTATTGAGGACTAGGACACGTCACTTTCTATCACGAGTCGTGCGAGTAATTCACGAAACAGACGACACGACCAATAAATGGGTGCCAATTTCATTAAACGTGTAACTTGGAGGCAGGTGTAGGCTACATGTTACATCACCCTCCTTTAGTGAACCTTCTGCACTGCCTCTTGTGGATCCATTACAAATATACCAATAGAGAGATCAATACTGTAATTTAGTCTAAATATTAACAAAATTGCAAATCTTTTAACTTTATTTAAGATGTCTAATAATACAATCACAAATTTGTTTTTTTCTTTCTTTCAAAAAGTATATCTTTTAAAAAAAAAGAAGTCGGTTATCTATCTAAATATGAAATTCAACGTTTAAAAAATTTATGTAAAAAATATTTTGTGGGTCATGTTAATTTGTATTCTAGGATTCTAGAGGCATATATTTAAAATTCCAAAAAAAAAGAGTTAAAAATCAATTTCTTAAACTTTTAGAATATTAACCCTGTTGAAAATCTTAAAGAATGATCTATAATTCCTTTTTTGGGCCCAAGGAAAAAATAGAGTTAAATATACAATACCCCTATAATGTATGCGGATTTCGATTTATCCCCTGTAATTTATTTTTGGATTTCTCTCTTGTAATATATATATATATATATATATATATATATATATATATATATATATATATATATATATATATATATATATATATATATATATATATATATATATATATATATATATATATATATATATATATATATATATATATATATCTATATCTATATCTATATATATATATATATATATATATATATATATATATATATATATATATATATATATATATAATATTTGTTTTATATTTTTGTTTTGTTTTACCACTCTAAGCGTGCAATTTGACATATCAATCAAAACTTTCATAGTCGATTGTGGTGTCTTCTTGACTTAATAATCAGATATTCACCCCGATTGTGGCGCATTCCACAAATCTACCATCGAAACTTCTAATTCGATGGTAGAAGGCAAACGATATATATATTGTAGGGGATGACTTTGACGCTTAGAGGGCAAAAGACATCGAATTTTAACATTTCAATGTGGGGATTCAATTTTTTTTACAGGAAGTTAAACTGAAACTAACCTACATTGCAGGAGGTGTTGTATATTTAACTCAAAAAAAATGATTATTTCATATAAAAATGGAATGGAAATGAATGAGGTGTTGTACTAGTCGATTTCTTACATAAGTGGAGATTAAATGCACAATTGGATGGTTCATTATTCTAACACTATCTTGGTCTTAATTGAGATTAATGCATGGTTTACGACTTATTTTTCAACCATTATCTTGGTTTTTTTGAATTTACAAGTTTATTACTTCATTTGTTTAAATCTCAAAGAACTCTTGTAATTCTTAAATCATTCTAGTGATTTATTTTAAAGTAAGGTCTACTAGTTTTATTAAAAATATATTTAGGTTTGATTTAATATTTCTTAATTCAAATATAAAATAATATTAAGTGTTATTTTAATTTATTAGAGCCTATTGAGTTACTTGGTGCAAGAGCCAATAAATTGTAATTTACTCTCATGAAATAAAGATAGATTTTGAATAAGTAAAAACATATATTTTATTCTAGCTTATCAGTTTGTAGTGGCGATAAAAATTTGACATATCAATCGAAACTTCCATAGTCGATTGTGGTGTCTTCTTGACTTAACAATAAGATATTCACCCCAATTGTGGCGTATTCCACAAATCTACCATCGAAACTTCTAATTCAGTCCCAACAGCCCCATGATTCTCATCACAAAGTCTGGCCAACCATGACCTATTGCCGCCCAGGTATTCAGTTAGCTAAAACGAGTTTAATGGTAACCGAAATTGACCAACAAAGCATATGAGGTAAGATGTAGTTAAGAATGCTATCAAAGTTCTTAAATGATGTTCACTTGATCCACAATTCACATCATTGTAATTGAAAGAAAATTTATGTATTTGTCGAGAAAAAGATGGTTGATGTTTGAATAACCTTCTTTCATACCTTAAAAGTGGTGGTCATGTCTTGTTTCCTTTATCCAATTTTTGCAAAACCCAAGTAAAACCGTCAGATTCAACTCGCCACCTAATTCATTAGTCACCTAACGAAACCTATCAAACAAATGGACAAAATTGGGTATCATTTTATGACCCGTAGTTTTATTTCAAGTCAAATTTTATGGATTGAATATGGTTGATGTCTACCATACTGAAAACTAGCATATATATATTTCTATGGGAGTATAAAGTGACCATTATTGTACACAAGGAAATAAATGTCATACAATAAATTCTCTTCAAAACCCGTCTATATATATATATATATATATATATATATATATATATATATATATATATATATATATATATATATATATATATATATATATATATATATATATATATATATATATATATATATATATATATATATATATATATATATATATATATATATATATATATATATATATATATATATATATATATATATGAATTCAGATGCCTCCTCGTTAGAGAAAACATACATGTGTGAGACAATTGTCCTTCGTAATCATTGTAGACCTCCCATTGTGCAATAGATGAAAAATGTTGCAGTATCTAGGTCTAAAAAACGAGTTATAACAATAATATTAAAAAATACCTATAAAATCATTAATATTACTACATAATATTTAGTTTAAGAGTTTTTATTTATAAAGAAACATGTTTGCAACAAATTGTCATGTCTCGAATCTTCTTATCCTAATCGCATATAGTCAGTGATGCTCTCCGTAATCTTCTTTGCCTTTATGAGTAAGTGATGATTTTAACATGTGTAAAATTTCTCCAACCATTTGAACCTCATATGAAAAGCTTATGGTTTTTAGTATCACCTTGCCAACTTTTATGGGTCAACTCTTAACTCCTCAAACATGTCGAGTACCCCAGCTCTATGAATAAGACAATATTCAAGATACAGCAAACATGACACATAATATAGAATATGAGTCATTTCACTAATAAATAAATGAAAATATGATGTTTTAAGATGTCATCTCTTAGTAAAAGCTTACACCAATCCATTATCTATATTTATATATCATGTTCATGTTAGATCATTTAGACATAACATTGTTAATATATAAATGATATGTTACAATTTAATACATTATTTACCTCCTAATTTAACTAACATGTCGAACAATGATACTATTGATTTGAAAATTTAAAGTTGAACTTGAAGTTAATTGAAATCGAAATTGAAATAAAAAAAATATTGAGGTAAGAGTAATACAATTACAACTAATTATTAATTAAAACTAAAAAAATATTTAATTATTTTATTTTTTGAGACAAATATTTGTGGAGTCAATTATTTGAAAATGTCCATACTCATTAGCATTTAATTAAAAAAAAAGAGAAAAGTCTACAGGTATAGTAGCATTGAGCAGTGAGTGTTAGTAGTATTTATTATTGCTATTATTGGACAGCATAACAGTTGAAAAGGTAGCATGTTTTATAATGAATAAGAAAAGCTGAAACCGGCTCACTGTCCCCTTCTTTTTACTTTACCTTTTCATTACAAAAAGCTATTCTTTCTTAATTACTCACATCACATGCAAACACCAACAAGCAAACAACACCTTTAAACCAAACTGTTACCAAACCCCACTTTCCTATTTCTTCATTCATTATCTAACATAGCATCTCTTTCCTTTTCTATTCATAAATAAAAACCAATAACCACTTTCTCATATTCATGGCCAACTCTTCCTCCACCACCACCACCATCATAGCCACCGCCAAACGCCAAAAACACTACCACCACCACCATCACCACAAAGATCATCATCTTCTCATACCTGGTCTCCCTGATCACATAGCTCAACTATGTCTATCTTCAATCAACCCTTCTCTTCTTTTCAAAGTATGTCATTCATGGCGTAGACTTATCTATTCCCCTTCTTTTCCACCTTTCTTCTCTCTCTACGCCATTCTCTCTCCACCCAAATCACACCATTCCCATTCAATTCAATTCCACAATTTCGATCCCATATCAAACACCTGGCAGATCCTTCCTCCACCGCCACAAAACACATCACTCCAAAACATCCTCCTCCGCCACCCTTCTTTCCTCTCTCGAAATCTCTCCGTTCAATCCATCTCCGTCTCCGACAATCTCATCCTCCTCGCGGCTACAACTCACAACCTCTCCCCAGCACTCTCCCATCCTTTGATATTCAATCCATATAAAGGCTGGTCATCCGGACCAGCCCTGGCTAATCCGCGCCGGTGGTGTGTATTAGGTACATCCAATGGCGCGGTTTATGTAGCAAGTGGTATCGGCTCCCATTTCTCCATAGACGTAGCCAAATCCATGGAGACTTGGGACCCGTTATACACGAAAAATTGGGAGAAGAAAACCGAGATGAAAGACGGAAGGTTTAGTAGAGAAGCTATTGATGCTGTTGGATGGAGGGGGAAACTTTGTATGGTGAACGTGAAAGGTGATGCGGCGAAGGAAGGTGTTGTGTATGATGTTAAAGAGGATACATGGAAAGAGATGCCGGAGGGGATGTTGTTAGGGTTTAGAGGACCGGTGGCGGCGATGGAGGAGGAAGTGATGTATGTGGTGGATGAAGGTAAAGGTATTCTTAGTAGATACAATCCAGAAGATGATGTGTGGGAAGAGATTTTTGAGTCTCAGAGACTCAAACGAGCTGAACAAATGGTTGCAAAACGAGGTAGAATTTGCGTGGTTTCCACCGCCGGGATCTCTGTTATTGATATAGTGGCGGATCCGCCGAGAATTACGGTTGTTGAGTTGCCGGATGGGTTTGAAGCGGTGGCTGTTCACGTCTTGCCGCGGATGCCGGTAACTGATTTTGCCGTCCAAGTTTGAGTGGACGAGTTTTATTTTGTGTGTATAATGAAAATATTAAATATAAAATACTGAAATTGAAGAATAAAAATCTGACTAATATTAATATTTTATTAAAAGAAAAAAAAAAGAGAATTTTTGGCTGTATTAGGAGTTGGAATAGTCGTTTTTTTTGGTTTTGTGGTTTATTTTATGCGATGAGCTGACGTTAGATATTTGAAATGAAAGCTGAAAGTGAAAATTTGTCTGTAAGCGTAAGAGATTATTTTTTAATTTTTTTTCTTTATATTTTTTGACTGAGTATATGTGTTTATGTGATGTAAGAATTTTGATGTTTTTTAGAGAAAAAAAAAGGTGGGGCTAGTGGTATTGGTTGTGCCAATATTATAATTAATATTTGTGTTATCTGTTAGTACTAGATTGCCCTTATTGAGGGGAAGTATGAAAGCATGGAGATATGGGGATTCACGTGGCGAGAGGGTGGGTTTTTGATGGATGAGATTTTATGTGATGTTCATCTTTATCAGACAATGAGTTTACTTTGTATTATCTTGGAAAGGAAATCAGACCAAATCATGTTTCCCTGTTTCATTGGATAGATAGATTACATGTTTTGAAAAATTTTCTTGTCTTTTTCTAAAAATATCAGATTGTATATTACTTTTTGAGATTTTTTATTTCATTGAGTTGTTTGTTTAGGATCAAATTTATTTTAGTATTGCATTTTGGATATTTTAAAGTAAAATAGATGTAGTACAGTCACCGTGTCTTTTTTCGGTAATAAAAGAATTTTCGTTCAGTTGAGGATTTTGATCAAAGATTCATTGTCATTGTATATTTGTTATTATTGATGTTGAAGAGTTGAATTCGTAAGTTTTATTGTGTTAAATGAGATAAAGTTATCTTTTTAGAAAGAACAGTGGATTGGGTGTTCATAGTTTGAAGATTTTAATTATGTGTTGTGGAAAAAATGGTGTTGGAGGTTAAGTGAGGGGTTATGGTTTAAAGTATTGTTTCAAAAATATGTGTAAAGGGTTAAGTATAGATTTTGTATGATGGAGGGATGTTTACTCTATTCATGAATCGAGAATGTATTTGAAAGTTGGTTTAGTAGCAAGTTATTAGAGGTTAGCGATGGTTGAAATATTTATTTCTAGTTTGATATGAGGTTGGAAGGGTAGGGTTGTTGAAAGGTTCCTTAAACTTCTCAGGTTATGCTATGAGAAAATGACGTTAGTTGTCGACATATTTTACAGAGGTATGGATATTGACATGATTGGGTGGGAGTGGAGGAGGAATTTATTTCAATGGAAAGAAGAGATTTTCTTAAAACTGTTTATGCTGAAAAATGATAAACAACCGCTGATTTTTAAATCAAGGGTTATTTGCAAGATCAACCAGTAAATTTTAGGACATAGTGTCAAATTACCATTTCGTTTTTTATTTTCTTATGTTAAAGTGATTGCTTTCGTCTTGGTCGAAGTATGGTTTTAAGTAACTGTATGAATTTTTGAAAACGTCGATTTCGACTATTTTAGAAGTGTATAAAAGAAAAGATAAAGACTGAAAATGATGAATGAAAAGACTTGAAAGAAATTGAAAGTAAAGAATACAAAGCAAAACATAAAGTTAAAATTAGAAACTTTGCATTGAAAGTAAAGAACAATGATTCATTTTCTCTTACATCTCTCAATCATTCGCTCGTTTCTCTAGATGCTGATACTTTGAGTTTTCAGTGAGATTTTTGTAATCAATGAACACCCTGAATTCAACATAATGAACTCCTATATATACAAGTATAAAATAACTACCCATAACATTTCTATCTTTAGAGTCCGCCACGTGAAGCTCTGCATGTAGCCTGTCTCCGTGTTTTCTCCACGTGTCTCTTCAGAAGAAAACCTTCAGGCAGTTATTGATATTCGAACGTGACACTGCGCGCACAAATAATTGCCTTGTCGACCGCTTCACGACTGTCGCACGGACTACGCGGTCGATGATACCGCTTAGTCGAAAATGTCTTTTGAAACATCTGAATCTTTCACTAAGGCCAAACTCTGGTCGAATTAAGTCTTCTTCAACCTTGCCCTTGTTTGCTGGAGTTTTTCCTTAGTTTAAAATCTCAGCTAACAAATTGCCTCCTAAAAAGGTCTCTTTCGACAATTCTAGGAGATATGGTTTTTTTTTTTTACTTTTCTAGTTACAATTCACTTAGTGGGTTGGCATTATTCTCATCATGACGTTTCTTTCCACTGTCACCTTGAAAACATGCTCTTCCCACTCCCTCATACCTCTACTCCTCATGGTGTCAGATTCATAGGGTAGCTACATGTAGCAGGGCACCCTAACTTCTTCCTCTAGGGAATGCCACGTGACCTTTACCTTGTACCAACTACTCAGTTGAGGGGACTGAAGAGTTTCAAATTCTCCCACTATAAATAGCGCGTCTTCACATTTTTCCAGCAATTTTTTTTTTGAAATCTTCTTCTCCAAATTTCCTTCAAAAACTTAAAGTTTCTTAACAATGTCACCTTCTACCAAAAATGTCAAGTCTTCCAAAGAACCCCTTCCACAAGCTTACTTGCTGAACAACGCCACTGTAATAGGGAATCGGGAATATGTCCCAGAACCTCCAAACCTTGAAGAAAAGCTTCGAATCAACAAGTCCCAGATATTAATCTCTTTTACCAATTATGGAACCAAACATGCTCTCATGAGTCCTACACTTGACCTTGTAAAGAATCTTACCAAGTTTAAAGATTTCTTTCATGCTTACCATATGACCAAACTTGTAGTTAGCATTAAGGAACCCATAGACTTAGAATATCAAACTAACACTCTGCGAGTTTTTCTCTCTGCTCCCTCAACCAAAAAACATAACAGCTACATCTCCTGGCTGGATAAGATAGAAGTCAAGATGAACAATGTCTGGAAAGAAATGGGCATCTTTGACCTGATCCAACTGTCGAGGACTGGCCCGACATATTTCTAAAACCTACTTGTCGCCTCTCTTTACTATTGGGAGAGCATGACTAACACCTTTCAACTTCCATGCACAATGTTGACGCCCACACTTTTCGACGTGGTGGCTATTACTGGCCTTCACCCTGAGTGTGGCAACTTTGACCCTAATGAACAAGATGGTAATAGCATTCACTTTGACAGTTGTCACGCTGGTTTCACTAGATACATTGCACACTACCGTGTTATTGACGCTCCCAAAGTCACCGTTGAAGAACACATCGCCTTCCTGGCTTTATGGCTGTTTAGATGCGTTTTTCTCTAATACTAACTTTTCTTTAATCTCGACTAGGCCTTCTAACTTCTCCTTTGAAATTTTGTATCCTAAGACTACTTGAGCCAAATCATTAGCCTCCTGATTTTCCAGTCGAGGGATGTGATCGATCGACACCTGATCAAATCGCTTCAACAAACGGTAGGCTCGTACAAAGTATAACATCAAGTTCTCTTTGATGCATTTGTACTCCTTCTTTAATTGTCAAATCACCAACTCTGAGTCTCCCTTTATTTCGACTTCTCTTGCCCCTAAGTCTAATAAAATCTGAAGGCCTGTTATCAAGGCTTCATATTTGACCTCGTTATTAGAACATGCCTGTTTAATCTTGTATGTGAACTTGGTGGGTAAGTTTCTTCAGTGAACATATAAAAATACCTACTCCGGATCCATCCTTTTGCTTGGAACCGTCGAAGTACAACTTCCACGGTCTAATTCCCACATATGTTTCCATTATGTCAACTACTGAATGGTCAACAATGAAATCTACGACAACTTGTCCTTTTACTACTTTCAAAGGACACTAAGTCAATGAATATTCAATGAGCACCAACACTCACTTCCCTATTCGACTATGCAGAATAGGTTTTTATAACATATATTTAATAACGTCGAAATAAGAGTAAACGTAAACTTCAACTTGTTTAATATAATGCTTTAATTTAGTACATGAGAAGTACAAGCACAAACATAATTTTTCAATTGAGTTATACCTAGTTTCCGCATCCATTAGTATTCGACTGAGGTAATATATGGCTCTTTCGACGCCATTATCATCCTCGTGTGCTAACATACTACCTATGGTAGAATTCGATGCGACTAAGTATAATTTCATGCTCCTATTTCTAGTTGGAGGTAGCAATATTGGATGCCTCATTAAATATTGCTTGATGTTATCAAAAGCCTCCTTTTGTTCAATCCCCCAAACAAATTCACTATCTTTCTTGAGTCGAAGGAGTGGCGAGAACGAATGGATTTTTCCACTTAGGTTGGAGATAAATTTCTCAAGAAATTTATCTTTCCCAACAAAGATTGGAGCTTCTTCTTTGTCAACGAAGACTTGAGATTTACGATTCCTTTCATCTTGGTTTGATTAATCTTTAAGCCTTTCTTGTGCACCACGAATCCTAGGAAATCTCCTGCACCAATAGAGAAAGCACATTTCAATGGATTCATTTTCAATCCATATTTCCTCATCTTTTGAAAAGACTTCTGAAGATGGTCCAAGTGACCATCATCGATATAGACCTGCATAAAAGTTTCGATGAAATCATGGAACATAGAATTCATGGCACGTTGGTAGGTTAACCCAACACTTTTTAGACCAAAGGGTGTCACTATCCATTCATAATTTCCTAACGCCCTGGGCATGAAAATTCTGTTTTGGGTATGTCTTCTCCAGCTATAAATATTTGGTTATACCCATAGTAACCGTCTAACATGCTTAAGTATTCATGACCTGCAGCTGAATCAACCAGCATTTCTGCCACGGGCATGGGGTACTCGTCTTTAGGCATAACATTATTTAAATCTCTAAAGTTTATGCAAACTTTAAGTGTACCATTTTTCTTTATAACTAGAACGATATTATCCGACTGTTACACCCCAAAATTTGCCCAACTTTTTGCTTTAGCTGGCTTTTGTTTCATTGTATTTATCATTGCATTCATAGCATTAACATTTGCATACCATAGTCCATGAACAGGGGATTGAGAGGTATGTGCTTATCAAGAGAGGGCTATCAAAGGTCTAAGCCTATTCAAGGAGTTATATTCAAGCTATCAAGTGCTTATCATTATCAGAAGAATGACAAAGCTCATCAGAAGGAGTGGATTGGTTAAGAATGGTGTACCTCCTATCGTGGGGGTCTATGAAGGTCATCAAGTGGTTTTCAATCCATGGGTATGGGTGGAGAACATTGTGAGAACTCATGGGAGACCTTGAGGGTCGTCTTGAAGCTTATGTCAGTCATTATATCAAGTGTGTGAAGCCACATCAAAGATTGATGCGATTAGGATTTTCACCGGGTCAACCCTAAGTCAACAGTTGAACTGAAGGAGATTAAGACTCAATTCCAAGTCTTTGTGATCATGGGATGTTGTGTTAAGACATGTCATAGATTATTCCAAGATCATTTCATCAAGATTCAAGAGTGTGAGAAGTTGCTAGGCTAGGGTTGCTATGCTTGCCAGTGTAAAATCCCATGGTTTAGTGTCTAACTTCAAGACCACATAACTCAAGATGCAAGCCTCATCTCATCTTGACATAATCATGAGACTTGTAGAGCATGTTCATAGCTTTAATTTGAGTACTAGAAGTCCTTGATTGGATTTATAGAACTCAAGTTATGAAGCAGACAAGGTACATGTCATCAGATGAATGTGATTTTAATCATCAAAAGTCAACCAACTTCCATGCCATTTTTGACCAAGAAGGATGTTTCTCCTTAACTTTAAGTTATCATGAAAGTTGTTCCTCATGGTCTTAGCTTTCCAAAGAGTACTATAAGTCCTCATTTGGATTTGTAGAACTCAAGATATGAGACTTACAAGTCAAGGGTATTTTGGGAAAGTGAGATTACAGGTCATTTTCATTATAAATCAAGTTCACCACTTTGCATACCTCAAATGGAAATCTTTCCAACTTCAAAGTTGCTCCAAATGGGGTCATTTAGCCAACCAAACCTCAAGAGATCATTGACATGGCTTGAATTGGAGAATGCTTGAAGAAAAATTCATGAAAGGAAGCTTGAAAAGGGCCAATTCAAATCAATTCATTTTTGAACCAATTCATGTCATATTTGTGCTTGTTTTGAGTCCAATTGATGTTTTAAGAACATTGAAAAAATTACAAATCAAGGTTGAAGCCATTTACATGTGGAAATTCATGGTTTCTTCATCTTTAAGCAACAAATGCAAAATCAACCATCCATTCATTTCCAAGGCCTCAATCTTGTCCACACACATTCCTTACATCATAAGTAACTAGAATGGATCAATGCATAAGCTGTTTGGCTCTGTTTTCACCATTTCCATAAAGCTTCAAAATCAAAAATGTGAATTTTGGATTGAACTATTATGGGCTTCCATTGGGCTGCAAATCACTCTAGATCCATTGTATATAACATTCTAATCATTCCTAACAGAAAATAACAGAATTTGGTGGAAGATAACAGAAAATTGAGTTAAGAAAAAGTGGAGAAACTTGGAAAATTGATTTTGAAGATAAAGCCATTTTCAGTTCAAACCACCATTGCAAAAAGCTTCAGTGAGGTTCATTGATGGATTCTGGACGATTTGCTTGAAGCTTCATCCATAATTTAAGTCTCCATTGAAGCTCAAAACCAGGTTCTTATTTTTCATCCATAAGCTCTGTTCTTGATGAATTGCTATGTTATTTTCACATAATTATGATCCTTAAAGTATGTAGAAGCTTTTAGGATTAGAATGGTTAAGTTTCTTGAAACTTTAGGAATTGACACCTTAACTTGTTGTTCACATTTCTCCCTAAATATTGGATAAAAATGGAAAAGAAACATGGGGTATTGATGTAGGAAGTGAGAGGAAGAGATTAGTATCATCAATTTTAGTTTTTGTGAAAGTTGGAAATTCTTGAGTGATTCTTGGATGTTCATGATTTTTGAGTTTTAATGGAGGAAAGTAGAAATAAATTACATATTTGGATTCTACACGAAAAAATACACAAGTTTGGTTCAAGAAAATCTTATTTTGGTTAAGAAATAAGAAAGTTGGGTTTTTGGCTAGAGGTTGAAGATGATCGAAGCTCATCTTCGGCCACCGTCCATTTACAGCACCACCGCGCGAGCCATCGCCTGCGTTTCCCTCCGTGTGTTCATTCAAAATGGCCAGTTTAAGTCGTGGTCGTCCGATCACGTGAATCCATGACTTCGTATGCTCATCGTGCGGCCAGAATTGCGTTTCACGATATGGCTATTCCCTTGCCCAAAATGCTGAGTTTCATTTAGGAAACTCAGCTGGGCCCAGAACATTTCGCTGTTAGCACCCCCACTGCAGGCCCAAACGAATAATTAACACGTAGAGGAATTACTAACTGCACCGCCTTTCATTTTCCTTTTTAATTTCATTTTCTTTTGTTTTTTAATGGATACCTGTTTGATTTTAATTCAGAAACAATGCCAATTGATGCTAATAAATCTTGATAAAAATCATGTAGGTAGTTTAACATGTCTAGAATTTTGTCATATTTTTTAATTTCAGTTTTAATGCATTTTTCATTTAATTTCATATTTTCTCTTTTAATGTGTTTTTAATGATTGAAAAATTACATGCCATGCTTTGTGATTTTCTTTCTCTTTCAATAATCCATATAAATCTATGATTTTTTTGTATGGTGAATGTTGACACATTGTAGAATATTGTAATATTTTTCTTGAATTTTTTAGATTCCATTTGTATAGGTTTTAGAGCACATCATTAGAGACTTCCCCATTTGAATCTCCCATAGCATACATCTTGGTTTAGCATCTGGTTAGTGGCCTTAGGCTTATAGTTTGGACTTGAAACTTTAACCATAGGTCCCTAATACATTTAGGATCCTCTAGGATTTTTAGAGTTGATTTCCTATATTTCCCACATTTTACATTCTGACCAATGTTTGCATGTTTCAACTTGCACCTTCTCATAGTTTGGCCTAATAAATGAACTTTTAGCCAACTTTAAGCATTCAATCTTCCTATTAACCTTTAGTACATAGGTTGACACATCTTTAGGGTGATCCCTAAGTTCTTAGATTGTGCATAGCTCCTTTAGGTTAAGTGATCTTTAGAACTAATCTTTAGGTTTTCATAGATGATTCTTTTTTGAATGCTTTACATTCATTCATTCTTCCATGAATGGTTGAGTGTTATGATGGATACCTTTGGTATACATCATGCTTCCCATTTTAATTTAAGTCTTCCATGAATGGTTGAGTGTCATGATGGATACCTTTGGTATACATCATGCTTCCCATGATTCAATTCTTCCATGAATGGTTGAGTGTCATGATGGATACCTTTGGTATAGATCATGCTTCCCATTTTAATTCATGTCATCCATGAATGGTTAAGTGTCATGATGGATACCTTTGGTATACATCATGTTTCCCATTTAATTCATGTCATCCATGAATGGTTGATTGTCAGATGGATATCCTTGGTATACATCATGCTTCCCATCATCAAATTTTATCTTTGGTTGAATGCCTTGATGTATTCCTTTGGTTTACATCATGCATGCATCCATCCATCAATCTCCTTCTCTCTAGGTTAGGTGCCTTGTTTGATTATCTTGGATGATTTCCTTACATGTCATATTGTTCATCCCCCCTTCCTTCTTCATTCATGATTGTTTGACATTGCTTGATGCATTAGGATAGTATCATGGGTAGAGTATTTTAGGCTAGGTGCATGTCTGCACTAAGAGGTTGAGTTGAACTCCCTTTGCTTGTTTGCATTAGAGGTTGAGGTGGTCCTCCCTCTGCTTGTGTGTTATTTTCCCTTTCCTAACTGATGTGTTTGCATTGAAAGGTTGAGGTGACCCTCCCTTTGCTTGTCTGTTCTCTTTGTTTGTTTGCTTAGAGGTTGAATTTCTCCCTCTGCTTGTATTGTTGCATTGCATTACTGCTTGCTTTTCTGTTTTATCTACTTTACTGATTTTTGCAGTTATTTTTCTGTTTCCCACTCGCATGTTCCCTTAGGACTCTCACTTCCTTGTTTAAGGAAGTGATGACAGACTTTTAGGTTGAAACCATGCATGATAACATCTAGGAGTTCCCTGTTTCAAACTCAACCCTAGGACCATATTGCATGATAACAGTAGAATTTCTGTTTCCCCTGTAGTTCTCTCTCTTTCTCATCTCAAAAAACAACAGTAAAATACATAATAAAGGCAAGTTGGTACAATACGTTACGAGCCTTAAGCCACTTAGGAAATGGTTATTTGAGGGTTTCCTTTCAATAATCAGGATGTTTAGTATGGTACCCTTTGGGTGACATGCGACACATTCACTCCTAAGTCATAGTCTCTAGTGCAGTACGAACTACAAACATCCATAAAAAACACTTCTTCTCTAAAAGACACAAAAACACTTCAAACCTTTTTCATCCTTCGGGATCTTAATCAGGAAAATATTTTCAGATAAAAAAGTGTTGTTAACTTTTAGTTCTACCGCAAACAGTAACGCCTAAGTCTCCAATGGTCGAGCTGCATACACCAACTGCTGGAACAGTTTGTTAACCATACTCGGATAAAAAAGACAAACATGTGTCCCCTTTTTATCCCGAACTACGTTAGCTCTGATCTCTCAAGCCTGTTGAGAGTACGTAGGCACAAGATGCGATATCTTGGCAAGCAACCTTCCCTTCACCCGTAGTTAGCCGAACTACATTGACTCTGACTTTCCCATTGCACGAGGGAATACGTAGGCCCATAGCAGCGACGCTCTGTCGAGTCCCCTTTTCTTCAGTTTTCTGTTCTTTTCAGACCAGTCTTGATAGGTAGATAGTTAAACCAACCCTTCAGATAAACACAACAAGCGTGGATCCCATCGAGTACGATGGACGTGAGGGGTGCTAATACCTTCCCCTTGTGTAACCGACTCCCGAACCCAGAATTGGTTGCGACGATCGATCTTATCCCTTTTCGCTAGGTTTTTCCTAATCGTTTCCTTTCCCTCCTGTGAGATAAATAACGATAGGTGGCGACTCTTCTGTTGTGCCGACACCTCCTTTTCACAGTAGTGACACCGACCATTCGACGTACCTGGCCGTTTATTATAAAATTTCTCTTGAGCAGCCTTTTGATTTCTTCCTTGATCTTCGACATTGTTTCTGGTGCGAATATCCTTGGTAACTGCTTCACCGATTTTTTCTCGTCCTGATTTGGTAGTTATAATTCCACCATATCTCGACATAACCCTGACATCTCATTATAGTACCATGCAAAGCAATCTCTATATTCTTTGAGCAGCTCGACCACCTTCTTTTACATACACGGATCAATCCTAGTGCTAATGTATGTTGGTCGCTTCTTCGCTCCTGTGCCCAAGTCTATTTCTTCTAAAGGGTCTCACACCTACATTTTCTTATTAGTTTCAAATGGGTCTTTTCAAACCCTAAAGTTAGATTGTCATTAATGCAATCGAGCCTTCGACTTTTTGAAGTTGTTATCTGGATTTTAGGGCCATCTCCAATGTTTATGGAGCTTTTGACACTGGCTTCAAAAGCCACATTCTGAGTAATCTTAGCCTTTAGGGCCGATTTTATTCTGTTTTCAGCTATATAAGCCAAAATTTGAGCCAACGAATTTGACTCAACAGTCATCTTCATTGAGCATTGTCCACCATGTGGGAGGCAGAATTCCCTCTTCAATAGGCTGGCTCTCTACCTGCTATTTGCCCCAGATAAATCCATAATTTGGGTGCAAATTCAAATACTAGGTTGAGTTTTTCTCAGAGGTGTACCTCTTATGCTGCATAACATGGCAATATCTTTGCCAAATTCTTGTCAAAATCTCTTTTCCCAACCTTCCCTATTTCGGCCTTATAGTAGCTTTGGTCAGCCTCTATATTCTCAACAATGTTATCTTCCCTCCAAATGGTTACCCTCTGGTGCAACGACGTCGACACTACTCCAATTCCATGTATCCACTCATGTCTAAGCAGCATATGGTAATTAGCATTGGAATTGATGACCGTAAATAGAGTTGGTCTGGATGTCGAACTAACTAATAGGTTCACCTAGATCACGCCTAGTATTATTGTTGGTCTTGCTCTCATAATTGGACAACACCATGTTATTGGCCTGAGATCCTCGTCAATCTTCCCCATTTTATTAAAATTTGAATACGTTATCAACTTAACCACCGCACCCCATCGACAAACACTTTATTCACGACCTTGGAGTCCACATTCGCCCTGATGAAGAGTGGCTTCAAGTGATACATCATGTTGGGACCATGCCTCTCAAAAAATGCATGTTGTTCTTCGAACACACCATTATTCATGACGTAGTAGCACAAAGGTTTCTGATTGGCAGCCTCATCTTGAACAAAATCTTCCTTGGCTTTAGAAACTTCTGACACCCGATCATATTCGACTGGAAGCAATGAAATTATCCTACAATTAATCTGGAGGTCATCTTCTAACCCTCCGCTGAAGTTATCCTCGACCATCTCATCATTTGACCCAGAAGTGTATTCTGGCTCTTTCAGCCTTGGTTGGGAAGAGTAATAAGGCACATAGGCATCCTCCGACTGAAGGGAATATTCAGGATCTTTCTCTTTAGTTTGTGGGGTGTAATGAGGGTCCTCTTCTTCAATTTGAGGAGTGTAACCTGGAGCTTCATCCTTTGAATGAGAGGGTATTCAAGAGTTATCTCCCTAACTCTAAGTCCCCCTTTGACAGTGGGGGGCTTCGAGGCCGTCTTCAGAGAAAGATATAGTGGTTCTTCCTTGTTGACCCTTTTAGAGTAAGGTTTATCACCAGGCCTCGACGCAACTGCATTGCGCTTCGCCCATGGGGCACCATGCTCATTTGTCAAGGCTTCCCTGTCAACCTTCTTCTTCCTCTGATAACACCTCCATTTGGTGTGCATCATAAGATTCTTAACCTTGTAGGTTGGAGGGATATGATATTTTCCCTTCTCCTGCTTTTGGGACTTGTCGTTTGGCATCCCAGGCTTGGGATTGACCTCCTTCCACTTCGGATGATTCGCCCCCTTTTGGTTGAGAGGCTTCAGCCACTTCTCTTTGGGTGCACTCGCTGGAGGCCTGAAGGTTTTCTGCTGAGGCTGCAGAAAGTGCCTCTTATACTCTTCATTCCTGCAAGGCCTGCCCATATTGTTTGGAGTGAACCTAGTTGTTCGACCTCCACCTCGTCTACGTCCGGGGTTAACCCTCTGAAAGCCTTCTAGTTTCTTTGTTGCTTCTTCGTCAAACGCAACACTGCAACATGGGCACAACATGGTCTTAGAGTCATTGAGCTTGAAACGCTAAAGGAAATCAATTAAATCCTCTTCAGACTGGGGATAAACCTCTTCGAAGTCAGAATCAACAATAGTGGAAATCTGTTCTACCTTGTTGACGTCCATGTTGGAGCCATCAACAACTTCCACCATCAAGATTTCTACGGGTTCTGCATAGTGGGCTTCCTCCATTTATATGGGGTCTAAGTCCACTTTCATTGATGATTTTGGATTCTCGCCAAATTGCAATCTTCTATCGTTCAGAGCATTTTGAACCAAATCCCTGAAAAGCATGCATTGAGATATTTAATGATCCAAGAAATTATGGTACTTACAAAAACCACTCTTCTTACTTTGTTCTAAAGGAGGAATATTTAAACCAAGAGGTATTATAATATGACAATCTTTGACTAACAAATCAAATATTTCATCGCATTTTGTAATGTCAAAAGTGTAAGTTCTAGCAGCGAGCTTCTCATTTTTGTTGGTTTCGACAGGATTTTTCCCGTTCGATGGTTGATTAGTTTACAAACATAAGGGGTCCTTGGATTTAATTTATCCCATTGACCTCGCCTTCTACAGAATAATCATCGCCTACATCAGAGACATAATTGTTTGCCTCTATATAAGCAACTTTTTCTTTTTTGTGATAATTATTAGTTCTGGCTTTCTCAGCTTTTAGGCGTTCGACCTGACGAACCATATCTACGTTCGAACTAACGAACCCTATCTGTAAGTTGTGTTGTATCCCTCATGTATTGAGTATCTAACTTCTTTCTAATTGAATAGTCTGGGCCGCTGGCAGTCATTTCGACTAACTCATGCTCAGGCACCTGGGTAAAAAACCTTACCTTAATAAGTCTGAACCTATTCAAGTAGACGTCTATCGACTCACTGACCTTTCACCTAACACTTGCCAACTCTTATAAACTAATTTTTGACTGTCCCATATAGAACTGCTTATGGAAAAGCCTCTCTAAGTGGCTTCATGATTGGACAAAACGGGGAGGGAGATTTGTGAACCAAGTAAAGGCATTCTTTCTTAGAGAATTTGGAAAGTATTTCATTTTCAAATTTTCATTGTTGGCTAAGTCGTCAGCCTCAGTTTGTAATAGGCGACATGTTCTACTGTTGACTCGTTGGTATCTCCAGTGAACTTGGTAAACTTTGGGATTTTCCATCCCCTAGGTAACCCTGATTGTCGAACGTATTTTGTAAACGGGGATATAAACTTCAGTTGGTGGAGTCCCACATTACGGCCATTCAGGGCCAAAACTTTTTTGACCATATTCATTATGTTATTCTGCCCTATAAAATTGTTTTGTTAGATGTGCCTGAGCACTTGGTCGGCATTCTGATTTCTCTGAACCATCAGAGGCCTAGGGATATTTTGTTTTATTTGTTCTACCTCTTCTCTATTTAGTGGAGGTTCTTGTTGTAACCCTTGGTTTTGACCCGCAGTGGCCTGTGTTGTCCCGTTCTCAGAAGTTTCGACCACCCTAACATTATATACCTATGGAGTAGGTCAAACTTGTAACGGGGATGTGCCAAAGAAATTGGCGATACTCCCCAATTGATTTGCTAATACCTCGTAGGTTTGGTTTGCATTTGTAATCAACGGGTTAAAAATAGTTCCCATTTGTTGGGTGAGAGTATTCACCAACTCTAAATTACTCTCATCCATTTGCTGCCTCATGGCTATCATAGAGGTTATATTCAGGGATGGCATATTCTGGGGCATGTAATTTATCCCTCCTGCTCATGCCATATTATTGATTGTCGATGCGGAGGCATTATAAGGATTGTATAATAGCATTGTGGCCATCACATTATCACTAAAGGTTGACATATTTGGTTGAAGGTTAGCCATTATAGATGTTGGCATACCATAAGGGTAATATTTCTGTCAGGCGGTGGCATTGAGAACCCAAACAAAGGTCTCGCAATCGTAGGGTTATTAAGAGAATTTCCTAATTGCAATGGGGGTGTAACCCCCTGGGATGGCATTGTTGCGACCAACATCGTTGATACCACTGGAGAAGTTGTTCTAACTGGTGTTGAGAGAACTGGCTCCTCAATCGCCTACACGACTGGTTGTTGCACTACATTTTGAGGATTATTTTTGGGATTAACATTATCTACGAGAGGACGAGACATGCTAGACAAATCCTTAACACTCCTTAATTGCATACAAAATTCCCATAAAGGACTTTTAAAAATAGAACACTATTTTCAAAAGGAAAGAAACCAAGGAAATCTATAAACAAATAGGAAACTTAGCACATGTCCCACTGGGCGTGCCAATTTATTTACGTTGAAAAATGATAAACAACCGCTGGTTTTTAAATTAAGGGTTATTTGTAAGATCAACCAGTAAATTTTAGGATATAGTGTCAAATAACCATTTCATTTTTTATTTTCTTATGTTAAAGTGATTGCTTTCGTCTTGGTCAAAGTATGGTTTTAAGTAACTGTATGAATTTGTGAAAACGTCGACTTCGACTATTTTAGAAGTGTATAAAAGAAAAGATAAAGACTGAAAATGATGAATGAAAAGACTTGAAAGAAATTGAAAGTAAAGAACACAAAGCAAAACATAAAGTTAAAATTAGAAACTTTGCATTGAAAGTAAAGAATAGTGATTCATTTTCTCTTACATCTCTCAATCATTCGCTCGTTTCTCTAGACGCTGATACTTTGAGTTTTCAGTGAGATTTTTGTAATACAATGAACACCCTGAATTCAACATAATGAACTCCTATATATACAAGTATAAAATAACTATCCATAACATTTCTATCTTTAGAGTTCTCCACGTGAAGCTCTGCATGCAACCTATCTCCGTATTTTCTCCATTTGTCTCTTCAGAAGAAAACCTTCAGGCTGTTATTGATATTCGAGCGTGACACTGCGCGCACAAATAACTTCCTTGTCAACCGCTTCACGACTGTCTCACGGACTACGCGGTCGATGATACCGCTCATTCGAAAATTTCTTTTGAAACATCTAAATCTTTCACTAAGTCCAGACTCTGGTCGAACTAAGTCTTCTTCAACCCTGCCCTTGTTTTCTGGAGTTTTTCATTAATTGAAAATCCCAGCTAACAAGAACATAGGTTTTTATTAGCTAATGTTTTTTTGCATGTAGATATGTAAGATTTGTATAATTGAGATCATCATTTTAGAGGTGCCTATATTCTCAAGGTCGCTTATACAATGTTAATAAATGAAAAAGGCATCATCAATTCTCCGGTATTTGAATATAATTGGAACAATTTTCCTCTACGAATGTTTTGTTATATGCTTGGAAAATTTTGAATAATAGATTACAAAATGGTCTTGTTCTGGGGTTGTCAAACGTTCAAATAGGAAAGGTATAATTCGTCTCCGATTCACACCATTTGATCTAAGGTATAAATCAGCACACACGAAAATGCAAGGTAAATTCTCTTATCTCCATTTTTCATTACAACCATCTTGAATCTTAAACTGATTTGGGTGTTCAAGTGCTAACCATGTAAGTTCACCACACGTCACCGTAACAGAGATCACCACCACCGATTCAAGATCCTCAGTTCACCAAGTGCATCCACATATCTGATTTTAAAATAGAATAACAACGTCGTTTATAGGAATTGACATCTGATTCCTATGATTTATACGATTTCACATTCACTTTGCTATATGCTTTATTTTCTATCTCACTTTTAGAGCACTAAAGGCAGTGAAGATAAATACTACACGCAATTTTACGTATTTGATATAGATTACATGCATTTTCGCAAGGCTGATACCGACTAAACACATTTATGTGTAGTTGGTGCACCCAACCCTTCGAATCTAGCCAATCCAAGGGCGTTAGATGGTCGAGCCCATAAACGTCCACCTTAATCTAGGTCATATCTCACGGACAAGAACGAGGATCTTACGCTTGGCTAAGGAACAATCCTTTGTGATACGGAGTTGGACACACAGACTGGTTCAGTGGTTTCTAACTACAACACACAAATACACATTAAATCAAGAAATGCTCATTTTAGCGAACATACACAACAACCAAACATGGTGACAAACATCTTCTAATACGCTAAATCGTGAATGACAATAGATTATCGTCGACAAAGTTCAAATGATTATCACACCCTAAAACAAACAACATTCTCTAAATGCCATGTCATATACTCATCGCTCATTGTTAAGCACTAAAATTCCCATATGGAAAACAAACTTTATATTGTAAAGACAAAAATTAACCGCTAGCACTATAGTAACTCATAAACAACCAAAATGCAGCATAACAACAAATGAAGAAAGCCAAATACAGGACTCAAAGTTAAATAACGTGCAACCTA